>SJYF01000892.1:116866-127095 GCA_006410515.1 Procapra przewalskii
GAGTAGCCATCATGGTCAACAAAAGAGTCAGAAATGCAGTACTTGGATGCAATCTCAAAAACGACAGAATGATCTCTGTTCGTTTCCAAGGCAAACCATTGAATATCACAGCTATCCAAGTCTATACCCCAACCAGTAACGCTGAAGAAGCTGAAGTTGAATGGTTCTATGAAGACCTACAAGACCTTTTAGAACTAACACCCAAAAATAGATATCCTTTTCATTATAGGGTTTGGAATGCAAAAGTAGGAAGTCAAGAAACACCTGGAGTAACAGATAAATTTGGCCTTGGAATGTGGAATGAAGCAGGGAAAAGACTGATAGAGCTTTAACAAGAAAATGCACTGGTCATAGCAAACACCCTCTTCCAACAACGTGAGAGAGATTCTACACATGGACATCACCAGATGGTCAACACCGAAATCAGATTGATTATATTCTATGCAGCCAAAGATGGAGAAGCTGTATACAGTCAACAAAAACAAGACCAGAACTGTGGCTCAGATCATGAACAACTTATTGTCAAATTCATACTGAAACTGAAGAAAGTAGGGGAAACCGCTAGACCATTCAGGTATGACCTAAATCAAATCCCTTATGATTATACAGTGGAAGTGAGAAATATATTTAAGGGCCTAGATCTGATAGATAGAGTGCCTGATGAACTATGGAATGAGGTTCGTGACACTGTACAGGAGACACGGATTAAGACCATCCCCATGGAAAAAAATGTAATTTACAGTTTAGGTTATTTTAAAGAATATTGTTTTGGATGTTCATGTTCATATCTTTAAGTACATACAGTAATGATTTTTTAAGGTCACAGTTGGGGCTTACCAGGTGGCACTAGTGGTAAATAATCTGCAGGCCAATGCAAGAGACACAAGTGATGTGGGTTTGACCCCTGGGTCCGGAAGAACCCCTGGAGTAGAAAATGGTATCCCACTCCAGTATTCTTACCTGGAAAAATCCATGGCCAGAGAAGGCTGGAGTTTACAATCCATAGGGCTGCAAAGAGTTATACACAACTGTGTAACCAAGCCCACGGTAGCCTTGTTGTTGTTTAGTCCTTCATTCATGTCCAACTCTCTGTGACTCTATGGACTGCACATGCCAAGTTTCCGTGTCCTTCACCATCTCCTGGAGTTTGCGCACTCATGTTTATTGAGTCTGTCATTTCAACCATTTTGTCCTCTGCAGTCCTCTTCTCCTCCTGCCTCCAAATTCCCAGCATCAGGATCTTTTCCAATGAGTCAGCTCTTTGTATCAGCGGGCCAAAATATTGGAGCTTCAGCTTTAGCAACAGTCCTTCCAGTGATTACTCAAGACTGATTTCCTTTCGGACTGACTGGTTCAAGGGACTCTCAAAAGCCCTCTCCAACACCACAGTTTGAAGGCATCAATTCTTTGGCACTCAGCCTTCTTTATGGTCCAACTCTCACATCTATACATGACTAATGGAAAAACCATAGCTTTGACTAGATGGAACTTTGTCAACAAAGTAATATTTCTGCTTCTTAATGTGCTAGTTTTGTCATAACTTTTCTTCCAAGGAGCAAGAGTCTTTTAATTTCATGGCTTCAGTCACCATCTGTAGTCATTTTGGAGCCCAAGAAAAGAAAATCTCTCACTGTTTCCATTGTTTCCCCATCTATTTGCAAAGAAGGGATGGGGCTGGATGCCATGATCTTAGTTTTCTGAATGTTTTGTTTTAAGCCAGGTTTTGTCACTCTCCTCTTTTACCATCACCAAGCATCTCTTTAGTCCCTCTTCATTTTCTGTCATAAAGATGGTGTCATCTGCATACTGTTATCTTTCCTGGTAGATTTCTAGTGTTCATCAATTTCTATTTCCCTTTCTTTCAGTCACAAGAGTGCTATAGAAGAATTCTATATTTGCTGTCTCTTTGAAAATAAGTTGGACTATACCACACTTCAGGCCAAGGGGCTGTTTAAATATAATCAATAATCAATATGACTTTCAGACAAAAGCACATAATCATAGGCAAATAATATCTTCTGTCACTATTATGGAAAAAACACTTTTGTTTTGAAATTAAGTTCAAAAAATCATTGCTTTCTGGATTATTTGAGTCATTGAATGAAGAATATGAGCACAAGAGGGCCTTTGTATTTCCATATAAATTTTAAAACCACTTTGTCAATTTCCTCATAAAAACTTGATGAAATATTAAGTAGGATATTTTGTCTCATTTTAGAGAGAACTGAGCTTTTGGCAGTATTGAATCTTCCAGTCCATGAACATGTAATATTTATTGATTTAGTTATTTAACTTATATTAAGATATTTTCTAATCTTTAGTATACAGCTTACATATCTTTTCTTAAATTTATTCCTAAGGATTTTTGTACTATTGTAAATAATAACTTTTATGACTATTGCTATTATACAGGAATATAATTATTTTTCTATTTTTTTATCTTACATTATTGCACTTATTAGTTTTAGTAGTTGCTTGAGGACTACTTTGGATTTATTTATTCACAGTCTTGTCACTTCTTGATAAAATTATTTTACTTCATCTTTTACAATATTTATGATTCTTGCTTCCTTTTATTCCTTTAGTACTCTAGCTAGACTATCCAATACACTGTCAAATACAAATAGCTTAATAGGACATCTTAATGATCTTCTTTTACTATTAATTTTGGTATTAGCAATTGTTTTTTGATAGATGTCCTTTATATGATTGAAGAAAGAGGAAGTTCTCTTCCATTCATAGTTTGCAGAGTTTTAATCATATTTATATATGCTAAATGGTGTCAAGTGTCAAGTTTTTCAGTACATATTAAAATGGTATATCGATTATTGTTGGTGCTGGTGGTTTAGTTGCTAAGTCGTGTCAAACTCTTATGGCCCCATGGACTGGAGCCCTCCAGGCTCCTCTGTCCATAGGATTTTCCAGGCAAGAATAGTGGAGTGGATTGCCATTTCTTTCTACTGGGGATCTTCCTGACCCAGGAATCGAACTGAGGTCTCTTTTATTGCAGGCAGATTCTTTACCTACTGAGCTAGGAGGGAAGCCTTATATATCAGTTACTTTTTTTACAATGACCTATATTGTTGGCAACATTTTAAGTGTAATCTTGTGATATAATCAATTGGTAATGATGTATTTTTCTTATTATATATTGGTGAGCTCAGTTTGCTGATATTCATTAAAGAATCTGTGCATGATCCTGTACTTAAGTGATACAGATTTTTGCTTTTCTTTTTCTTTTCTTTTCTTTTTTTTTTTTGGTATACTTGCCAGGTTTTAGCATCAGAGCTATTTAAGCCCTCAAAGCCAAGATGAAAATTATTCCCTTTTCCTGTATTTTCTTAAAGATTGTATTAAGCCTTATACTACTGATATTATTCCTTAAGTTCTGGATATAAGTCACCAGTTAAATCATCTGTTCTGGAGATTTCTTTGTGGAAATATATGAGTTACTTTTTGCATGATACAAACATTCTGTATCTAAAATTGTTGTACACATAAAACTACCTCAACGCTTTAATATATATACCTATGTCAGCAGTAATTATCTGTGTATTGAAACTATAGGTCCATGAACTCTTCACTTTTATTTGTATTAACTATCAGTATAATAGTTACTAATTTGATGTTAAAAAGAATTTTATCTGGCTCTTTTGTGGCAGCTAAGCAAAAAATTATTCTGAATAATATGGAATTCTACATATAATGATATGATCATTTATGTTTATTTTTCCTGTTTGAGATTCCTAGAGCTATGTGTGGATTAGTGGCTTCCATCATTTTGGACACATTTTAAGACACTGTATCTTTATGTTTTGCTTTATATTGTTGTTCAGTCGCTAAATTGAGTCTGACTCTTTGCGACCCATGGACTGCAGCATGCCAAGCTTCCCTGTCTTTCATTATCACCCAGAGTTTGCTTAAACATATGTCCACTGAGTTAGTGATACCATACAACCATCTAATCCTCTGTCTCCCTCTTCTCCTCCTGTCCTCAGTCTTTCCCAGCATCAGGGTCTTTTCCAGTGAGTCAATTCTTCACATCATGGGGCCAAAGTATTGGAGCTTCAACTTTAGCATCAGACCTTCCAGTGGCTATTCAGGATTGATTTTCTTTAGCATTGACTGCTTTGATCTCCTTGATGTCCGATGGACTCAAAAGTTTTCTTTAGCACCGCAACTCAAAAATATCAGTTCTTTAGAAGTCAGCTTTCTTTACGGCCAAACTCACACATCCATACATGCCTACTGGAAACACGATAGCTTTGACAATATAGACCTTTGTTGACAAAGTGATATCTCTGCTTTTGTCATAGCTTTTCTTCCAAGGATCAAGTATCTTTTAATTCTGTGGCTGCATTCACCATCCACACTATTTTGGAGCCCGAGAAAATAAATTCTGCTACCGTATCCACTTATACCCATTTATTCACCATGAAATGATGGAACTGGATGCCACGCTCTTAGTTTTATGAATATGTGAGTTTTAAGCCAGCTTGTTCATGCTCTTCTTTCACCCTCATCAAGAGGCTCTTTTGTTCCTCTTTGGTTTCTGCCATTAGAGTGGTATCATCTTCATATATGAGGTTGTTGATATTTCTTCTGGTAATTTTGATTCCAGCTTGTAAGTCATTTAGCCCAGGATTTTGCATGATGTACTCTGCATACAAGTTAAATAAGCAGGGTGAAAATATACAGCCTTGATATATTCCTTTCCCAATCTGGAGCAAGCCTGTTCCATATCGAATTCTGACTGTTGCTTCTAGTCCTGCATACAAGTTTCTCAGGAGACAGGTAAGGTAGTCTGGCATTTCTAAGAATTTTCCAGTTTGTTATGTTCTACACTATCAAAGGCTTTAGTGTAGTCAATGAAGCAGAAATAGATGCTTTTTGGAATTGTCTTGCTTTTTCCTATGATCCAACAGATACTGGCAATTTGATCTCTGGTTTCTCTGCCTTTTTCAAATTCAGCTTGTACATCTGGAAGTTCTCGGTTTGCCTACTGTTGAAACCTAGTTTGAAGTATTTTGAGAATTACCTTGTTAGCATGTGAAATAAGTGCAATTTTCTGGTAGTCTGAACATTCTTTGTCATTGCCTTTCTTTTTGGAAGGAAAACTGATCTTTTCCAGTCTTGTGGCTACTGGTGAGTTTTCCAAATTTGCTGGCATATTGAGTGTAACACTTTCACAGCATCATCTTTTAGGATTTGAAATAGCTCAGCTGGTATTCTATCACCTCCACTAGCTTTGTTTATAGTAGTGTTTCCTAAGGCACACTTTTTAACACTCCAGAACGTCTGGCTCTAGGTGAGTGACCACACCATCATGGTTTTCCAGGTCATTAAAGCCTTTTTTGTATATTTCTTATATGTATTCTTGCCACCTCGTCTTAATGTCTTCTGTTTCTGTTAATTTCTTGCCACTTATGTTCTTTATTGTGTTCATCTTTGCTTGAAATGTTCCTTTGGTATCTCCAGTTTTACTGAAGAGATCTCTAGTTTTTCTCTTTCTATTGTTTCCCTCTATATCTTTGCATTGTTCAATTAAAAAAGCTTTGTTACCTCCCCTTGCTATTCTTTGAAACTCTGAATTCAGTTGGGTATATCTTTCCCTTTCTCACTTGCCTTTCACTTCTCTTCTTTTCTCAGCCATTTGTAAGGCCTCCTCAGACAACCACTTTTTCTTCTTGCATTTATTTTTCTTGGGGATGGTTTTGGTCACCACCTCTGTTACACCATAATTATTCATGCCCTCTGTCTACCAGTTTTAATTTCTTGAATCATTTGTCACCTTCACTGTAAAATCATAAGGGATGTTTTGTTTTATTTCTCCATTTTATGGATTCTGGCAATATTGAATTTCTAATTCTATATTAGTTATATATTACAAAAAATAGAATAATGTTCATTCAAAAATGTCCATATCTGAATCACCAGAAACTGTGTATATATAATCTCTCATGGTAAGAGACCCAGTAGAAGTAATTAAGTTTAAGGTCTTAAGATAGGAAGACCATCCTGGATTAACCAAATAATTTAGTTATGGGTCTTAATTTTATTTCATGAATATTAACCAAATAATTTAATTATGGGTCTTAATTTTATTTCATGAGTATTTGAAATTGAAAGACAACAAAATAAAGAGTGTCAGAGAAATGCAGCTTGAGAAGTCTCAACTCACAGTTACTAGGTTTGAAGATGTAGGGAGGGGACCACAAACCAAGGAATATGGCAGCATAAAGCAGATGCAAAAAATAAAAAATAAAAATAAAACCAAAACCCAAAATCTCAGTTTTGCAAACAGCAGGAAAACAGGGACCTTAGTTCCATAAAAGCAAGCAACTGAATGTTTGCAAAACACTCAGATGAGCAAGAAACGGATTCTTTATAACACCCAGAAATAAATGCAGCCTCTGATACCTTGAATTTACTCCAATAACACTTTTACTGGACTTCCAACCTATAGAACTGAAAGTTAAAAATCTGTGCTATGTAGGCTGATTAAATGCAGTAATTTGCTATGGCAGGAAAGAAAAATAGTATGTGTGCTAAGAGTAATTTTTTTTTTTTTTTTGTAATCATTATCTTCACATGCTGAATTGGGATTGAGAACAATTTCCTCTGATTTAGTTGGTTAGTTCACCAATTCTGTTTTCAGCTATGTCTATCCATAATGGTATTCAGAGTGGTACTGTTTGTTGTTGATTTTTTCCTAGAATTTTCATTTGACTTCATTTGAATCTTTAGCATTCTAAGAAAGGTTTACAATTGTTCCTTGTAACATAATAAGTAAAATTATTTAGAATACTTTCTGTAAATTCTAATATTGAAAACTATAGGTCTATNTTGAAAACTATAGGTCTATTTCTATTGACTGTTCTTTTGTTTGATCTTTCTTATGATTCCATCTTTACATAGCTGATTATTTGATGTAATTTGATTAATTTTCTTAGGAAACATTTTCTTGGTCGAAGTTCTTGGTTGTTTGGAAGAAGAGTTTGCTTCTTCTAGCCACTTGGTGGCAATGCAAACCAGAATAATTTTAAGTTAAATTTGCACCTTGAAATTTCTCTTACATTTTTTTTTTTTACCATGATGATGTGAGTTTTCAAATCTGCAAATAGTGGAAAAAATTTATATTTATTTAATTTTATAAAATTATGCAACATAAATTTTGTCCCATTTTATATTTAGTGTCAAAGAAATTATTTTATGATACTGTGTCATGTGACACAGTTATGTTATATTTATTTATTTATTTCTGATCCACAATTAAAGTGAAGGTGCTGAATTTGGGTTCTGCATTTTATCAAAGGAATGTTTGATACATGACTCTGCAACTTGCACAAGTCTTGGGCTCTTTCTTTTTCTCTGTAAAACTTAAACATCTTTTGAAAGCCATAATTTAAAGTTTCACAGTTTGGCAGGTGTACTTTGGGCAAGAGTGTCTTCAGTGAGATTAACTTTATACCTGAATACCAACCTTCATTCAGTATTTAGCCTGATATTTCTTTCGAATCTTTCTTCAGCTAGTTTAACAAGAAGTTTCTGTTTGTTATTTTTTAGCTTTTTGGTTACTTTCAACAGGAAGGTATATCTGAATAATTAACCTGTCACATTCCTGGACATAATTAATTTAAAGCATTTTTTTTGAAGATTTGTATTTCTGAAATTTCAGTATGAATAAGACAAAGTTTTGACTTCTATAGCAAAAACACATAAACAAGAAAAAATATAAACTAAATAAATGTTAAACAATAAAAAATGTAAAGGAACCTTGAGATCACCTAGATTAATATCCTTACTCAAGAGACTGTGAGATGTTGATTAGACGTTTTAAATTGCAAACTCAAAACAATCCCAGATCAAGGTTTTTTCACTCTACCATGTTGATTTACTTCAGTTCGTTGTTTGCCATTATTTCTAATAGAAGTATTCTGTTTCACCCTGATTATAGATTGAAGTTCTTTAAGAGTTCCTTACAAATTCTCTGAAGAAAACACTTGCATGAGGTTTAAAAATATAAACTGCTAAAGATGTATGTTCTTTTGAGTACTACAAAGATAGTAGGCCCACTTAAGTCCACTTGATGTATTCTAATAAACTAGAGTAAGATAATAAAAGTGTAATTTTGCATAAAGTTTCAAAGGAGAAAATGAATATAGATTGGAGATCTAGTCAGTGCTACAGGTGTAAATTAGAACAGGGAAGAGAAAGCACACAAGGAATTAAGAAACCATCTCTACAAGTTATTAATTAATAGGTATTCAAAAGTGTGGGGACAGATGCAGATTGAAATTTTTCTTTTTCCTCAATGAGTTGCCCATTGATTCCCTAATGAGCACCATTGCCATATGGGTCAGAATATCTTATTAGACAATTTTGCAGGATGGTCTGTTTTTTCCATAAACATTTTTTCTACCTTTCTGGCTAGATTTTTACAACTGCTGTTCTCAGTCAAACACTTGACATTTTACCACAGAACATTAAATTACCACACCTCCCACCCACACAAATGTTCTCCTTTCAAATTTATTTTAAGAACCTCTATTCCCACAAAACTCATTACTTTGGGGAAGCCTTTCCTTATTAGCAATGACCAGAGGCAAGAATTCTGTACTTTTCTAATTATTACCTAAAAGTAGTTAAATTTTATATGGTCATTTAAATCTGCTTTTTTGACTGCTTGTCTGTCTGGCTGTGAAAGAAGTGTTTCTTTACTTATGTAAATAAATATATGGTTAAAAAAAAACCCCTAGATATCACTCATGTAGTAATAATAATTTCTTTCATCTATTTAAAAAATTTCTGTCAGTCACTCCAAGTAATTATTTCTGTGGAGCCCCTTTATTTCTCACCTTAATACTCTAAAATAAGTACTGCCATCTCCACTATTTTACAGTAAGAAAGCAGAGATTCACAAAGGTGAAGTAACCTGCTCAAGGGCATACAGGTATTAAATGACAAAGCAGAGATTTGAGCTAATGCAATCTGGTCTAGAGTCTATGTGCTTCAACATTTGCTATATGATCTTCCGTTTGCTATGTATACTTGGGTCAAACAAGGTCTTCTTTTGGATAGGTTTATAGTCTTTTATTTTATTATGAGCACCCATAATTATCTTGGATTATTTTCTGATTTTAGAAAATTTTTTTTACTTTAAAATGTAGGCTTTTGTATGATAAAAACCATGTGTCTTTATTATACTACACAACATCCCTTATAATACATATAAAATACACATGAACATAATAACACAGTCACGTGCATACACATATATGGCACAGTTTACACATTTCGATACTTTACTATTTATAACATTTTTGTTTAACTTTCTCTTCGTATGTCATAAAATTAAATAAGCATTCTGTGGGGCCTTAAATGGGAAACCTTGAAAACAAAGGGGCTAGCTTTGCGGTCGAAAACCTAAGATGGCGCATGGCAGAAGAGATGGGGGCGTGGTCTGTGTTGCTTGTCAAAGTTTTTAGTTGGCTCTCTTGACTTTCATGCAGGTAGACAGTGTGTGATCTCCATAGACTTCTGTTATAATGAAGGCACATGACGATTTGACCTTTAACGTGATTGGTGCAACTATGGAAAGTCCCTCCTAAAACCCTCCTGCTTGCCTATATAAGCTGGGAGTTTGCAGCAATAAAGCAGAACTGCTTCCTTCCACGGAACCCCTGTCACATCTGATTGTCTCTGGATCGACGGGTGGCTGGGTTGGTGGACAGCAGGCTCACCTCTCATCTGGGTCTCTCGGCTTTGCTAAGGGAAGTTCCACTGCCTCTACTCTTTCTGCGGAGTGCCCCCCACACATTCCATATCATTAAATGTTATTAAAAACAGACACATGATTTAAAAGACTTCTTAGGTATTCATTAGTTCAGTTCAGTTCAGTTCAGTCACTCAGTCGTGTCTGACTCTTTGCGACCCCATGAATTGCAGCACCCCAGGCCTCCCTGTCCATCACCATCTCTCAGAGTTCACTCAGACTCACGTTCATTGAGTCAGTGATGCCATCCAGCCATCTCATCCTCTGTCATCCCCTTCTCCTCCTGCCCCCTATCCTTCCCAGCATCAGAGTCTTTTCCAATGAGTCAACTCTTCGCATGAGGTGGCCAAAGTACTGGAGTTTCAGCTTTAGCATCTTTCCTTCCAAAGAAATCCCAGGGCTTATCTCCTTTAGAATGGACTGTATTCATCACATGAGCATTTTATGCACCCAT
>SJYF01000892.1:175841-185898 GCA_006410515.1 Procapra przewalskii
ATGCTCAAACTACTGCACAGTTTTACTCATCTCACACGCTAGTAAAGTAATGCTCAAAATTATCCAAGCCAGGCTTCAGTAATACATGAATCATGAACTCGCTGATGTTCAAGCTGGTTTTAGAAAAGGCAGAGGAAACAGAGATAAAATTGCCAACATCCTCTGGATCATGGAAAAAGCAAGAGAGTTCCAGAAAAACATCTATTTCTGTGACTATACCAAAGCCTTTGACTGTGTGGATCACAATAAAGTGTGGAAAATTCTGAGAGAGATCTGAATACTAGACCACCTGACCTGCCTCTTGAGAAATCTGTATGCAGGCCAGGAAGCAACAGTTAATACTGGACATGAAACAACAGACTGGTTCCAAATAGGAAAAGGAGTATGTCAATGCTGTATACTGTCACCCTGCTTATTTAACATCATGAGAAATGCTGGACTTGAAGAAACACAAGCTGGAATCAAGATTGCTGGGAGAAATATCAATAACCTCAGATATGCAGATGACACCACCCTTTTGGAAGAAAGTGAAGAAGAACTAAAAAGCCTCTTGATGAAAGTGAAAGAGGAGAGTGAAAAAATTGGCTTAAAGCTCAACATTCAGAAAACAAAGATCATGGCATCTGGTGCCATCACTTCATGGGAAATAGATGGGGAAACAGTGGAAACAGTGTCAGACTTTATTTTTTTGGGGGGGGGGCTCCAAAATCACTGCAGATGGTGACTGCAGCCATGAAATTGAAAGATGCTTACTCCTTGGAAGAAAAGTTATGACCAACCTAGGTAGCATATTCTAAAGCAGAGACATTACTTTGCTGACTAAGGTCTCTCTAGTCAAGGCTATGGTTTTTCCAGTAGTCATGTATGAATGTGAGAGTTGGACTATGAAAAAGGCTGAGCACCGAAGAATTTATGCTTTTGAACTGTGGTGTTGGTGAAGACTCTTGAGAGTCCCTTAGACTGCAAGGAGATCCAATCAGTCCATTCTGAAGGAGATCAGCCCTGGGATTTCTTTGGAAGGAATGATGCTAAAGCTGAAACTCAGTACTTTGGCCACCTCATGTGAAGAGTGGACTCATTGGATAGGACTCTGATGATGGGAGGGATTGGGGACAGGAGGAGAAGGGGACGACTGAGGATGAGATGGCTGGATGGCATCACTGACTCAATGGACGTGTATATGAGTGAACTCCGGGAGTTAGTGATGTACAAGGAGGCCTGGCGTGCTGTGATTCATGGGGTCGCAAAGAATCGGACACGACTGAGTGACTGAACTGAACTGAACTGAAGGACAATGGATGGCGGTTCATAACATTGTACAGGAGACAGTGTCAAAAACTAACCTAAAGAAAAAGAGAATAGCTGAGGAAAGAGGACAAGTGAAACGCAACTGAGAAAGGTAAAGATATACCCAAGTGAATGCAGTGTTCCAAATAATAGTAAAGAGGGATAGGAAGATATTCTTAAATGAAAAATACAAGAAAATAGAGGGAGACAATAGAATGGGAAAGACTGGAGACCTCTTCAAACAAATTGGAGATATCAAGGGAACATTTCATGCAAGGCTGGGCACAATAAAGGACAGAAATAGTAAGGACCTGGCAGAAGCAGAAGAAATTAAAAAGAGGTGGAAGAATACACAAAAGATCTGTAAAAGAAGGGTCTTAATGGCTTGGATAACCAGGGATGGTGTGGTCACTCACTTAAACTCAGACATCCTAGAGTGTGAAGTAAAGTGAACCTTAGAAATCATTAATACCAACAAAGCTAGTGGCAGTGATGGAATTCCAGTTGATCTATTTCAGGTCCTAAAAGATAATGCTATGACAGTGTTGTACTCAATGCGACAGCAAATTTGGAAAGCTCAGCATTGACCACAGGACTGGAAAAGATCAGTTTTCATTCAATCCCAAAGAAGGGCAACAACCAAAATATTCAGACTACTATACAATTGCATTCATTTCACATGTGAATAAGGTTATGCTCAAAATCCTTCAAGCTAGCCTTGCTTTAGCAGTACATGATCCAAGAACTTTTACATTTACAAGGTGAACTTCAAATGGGCAGAATTGTGCACAGATCATATTGCCAACACTCAGTGGATCATGGAGAAAGCAAAGAAATTGCAGGAAAATGTCTGCTTCTGTTTCACTGACTATGCTAAAGCCTTTGTGTGGCCCACAACAGATTGTGAAAAATCCTTAAAGAGATAGGAGTACTAGATCACTTTATATGGCTCCTCAGAAACCTGTGTGTGGGTGAAGAAGTAAGAGTTAGAACTGGACATGGAACAATGGATTGGTTCAAAATTCAGAAAGTAGTATAATAAGACTGTATTTTGTCATCCTGCTTATTTAACTTATATGCAGAGCACATCACACTAACATCCATACTAACCATACACCATATTAGCATTCATCCATCATACTAGCATAGCATACATCCATGCTGGGCTGGATGAATCACAAACTGGAATCAAGATTTCCAGAAGAAATAACAACTTCAGATATGTAGATTATACCACTCTAATGGCACAAAATGAGAAGGAACTAAGGAGCCTACTGATGAAGGTGAGAGAGGAGAGTGAAAACACTGGGTTAACATTCAACAATAAAAAATCTAAGATATGGTACCCAGTCCCATCATGTCATGGCAAATAAAAGGGGAAAATGTGAAAGCAGTGACAGATTTTATTTTCTTGGGCTCCAAAATCATTTCAGACAGTTACCACAGCCATGAAATTAAAAATGCTCTCATTGCTTAGAAGAAAAGCTATGACAGTGTATTACAAAGCATAGACATCATTTCTCCAACAAAAATCTATATAGTCAAAGCTATGTTTTTTTCAGTAGATATATACAGATGTGAGAGCTGGTCCACAAAGATGGCTGAGTACCGAATAACTGACACTTTTGAATTTTGCTGAAGATCCTTGTGAGTCCCTTGGACTGCAAGGAAATCAAAGCAGTCATTCCTTAAGGAAATCAGCCTTAAATATTCTTTGGAAGTACTGATGTTGAAATTAAAGCTCAAATACATTTGTCATATGATGTGAAGAGCCAACTCACTGGAAAAGACCCTGATGTTGAGATATTTTAAAGGCAAAAGAACAAGGGGCAGCAGAGAATGAGGTGGTTAATTAGCATCATGGAGTCAATTAACATAAATATGAGCAAACTCCAGGAGATGGTGGAGGAATGCGGAGCCATGGGTGGTACAGTCCATGAGGTAGCAGTCAGAAACAACTTAGCAACTGAACAATCACAATGAAGATGAGGACCAGGATATTTTCTCTGGGTCCTTAAATCCTATTATGTTGATTATTGTCATGTGTACACTCAAAGGTTCACTCAGGTAAAACTATTTCTGATTTTATTTGTATGATCTTGAGTTTTTAAGCCTCCTTCACTTGCAATTTTCACAATTTAAGGAGTACAACTAAATTTTTAACTATTTGCACTTCTTATATATAAACTAGATTTTAAAGAGATCTCTAGTCTTTCCCATTCTGTTCTTTTCCTCTATTTCTTTGCATTGATCACTGAAGAAGGCTTTCTTATCTCTTCTTGCTATTCTTTAGAACTCTGCATTCAGATGCTTATATCTTTCTTTTTCTCTTTTGCTTTTCACCTCTCTTCTTTTCACAGCTCTTTGTAAGGCCTCCCCAGACAGCCATTTTGCTTTTTTGCATTTCTTTTCCATGGGGATGGTCTTGATCCCTGTCTCCTGTACAATGTCATGAACCTCTGTCCATAGTTCATCAGGCACTCTATCTATCAGATCTAGGCCCTTAAGTCTATTTCTCACTTACACTGTATAATCATAAAGGATTTGATTTAGGTCATACCTGAATGGTCAAGCGATTTTCCCTAATTTCTTCAATTTGAGTCTGAATTTGGTAATAGGAGTTCATGATCTGAGCCACAGTCAGCTCCTGGTCTTGTTTTTGTTGACTATATACAGCTTCTCCATCTTTGGCTGCAAAGAATATAATCAATCTGATTTTGGTGTAGACCATCTGGTGATGTCCATGTGTAGAGTCTTCTCTTGTGTTGTTGGAAGAGGGTGTTTGCTATGACCAGTGTATTTTCTTGGCAACACTCTATTAGTCTTTTCCCTGCTTCATTCTGCATTCCAAGGCCAAATTTGCCTGTTACTCCAGGTGTTTCTTGACTTCCTACTTTAGCATTCCAGTCCCCTATAATGAAAAAGACATCTTTTTTTGGGTGTTAGCTCTAAAAGGTTTTGTAGGTCTTCATAAAACGGTTCAACTTCAGCTTCTTCAGCTTTACTGGTTGGGGCATAGACTTGGATAACTGTGATATTGAATGGTTTGCCTTGGAGATGAACAGAGATCATTCTGTTATTTTTGAGGTTGCATCCAAGTACTGCATTTCACACTCTTTTGTTGACCATGATGGCTACTCCATTTCTTCTGAGGGATTCCTGCCTGCAGTAATAGATATAATGGTCATCTGAGTTAAATTCACCCGTTCCAGTCCATTTTAGCTCTCTGATTCCTAAAATGTCGATGTTCACCATTGCCACCTGTTGTTTGACCACTTGCAATTTGCCTTGATTCATGGACCTGACATTCCAGGTTCCTATGCAATATTGCTCTTTACAGAATCAGATCTTGCTTCTATCACCAGTCACAGCCACAGCTGGGAACTGTTTTTGCTTTGGCTCCATCCCTTCATTATTTTCTGGAGTTATTTCTCCACTGATCTTCAGTAGCATATTGGGCATCTACTGACCTGGGGAGTTCCTCTTTCAATATTCTATCATTTTGCTTTTTCATACTGTTCATGGGGTTCTCAAGGCAAGAATACTGAAGTGGCTTGCCATTCCCTTCTCCAGTGGACCACATTCTGTCAGACCTCTCCAGCATGACCCGCTCATCTTGGGTTGCCCCACAGGCATGGCTTGGTTTCACTGAGTTAGACAGGACAGAAATGCTCTGGATCTAACAGAAGCAGAAGATATTAAGAAGAGGTGGCAAGAATACATGGAAGAACTGTACAAAAAAGATCTTTAAGACCCTGATAATCATGATGATGTGATCACTTATCTAGAGCCAGACATCTTGGAATGTGAAGTCAAGTGGGCCTTAGAAAGCATCAGTATGAACAAAGCTGGTGGAGGTGATGGAATTCCAGTGGAGCTGTTTCAAATCCTGAAATGTGATGTTGTGAAAGTGCTGCACTCAATATGCCAGCAAGTTTGGAAAACTCAGCAGTGGCCACAGGACTGGAAAAGGTCAGTTTTCATTCCAATCCCAAAGAAAGGCAATGCCAAAGAATGCTCAAACTACTGCACAATTGCACTCATCTCACATGCTAGTAAAGTAATGCTCGAAATTCTCCAAGCCAGGCTTCAGCAATACATGAACCATGAGCTCCCTGATGTTCAAGCTGGTTTTAGAAAAGGCAGAGGAACCAGAGATCAAATTGCCAACATCCTCTGGATCATTGAAAAAGCAAGAGTTCCATATAAACATCTATTTCTGCTTGATTGACCATACCAAAGACTTTGACTGTGTGGATCACAATACACTGTGGAAAATTCTGAAAGAGATGGGAATACCAGACCACCTAACCTGCCTCTTGAGAAATCTGTATGCAGTTCAGGAAGCAACAGTTAGAATTGGACATGGAACAACAGACTGGTTCCAAATAGGAAAAGGAGTACATCATGGCTGTATACTGTCACCCTGTTTATTTAACTTATATGCATGGTACATCATGAGAAATGCTGGACTAGAAGAAACACAAGCTGGAGTCAAGATTGCCAGGAGAAATATCAATAACCCCAGATATGCAGATAATTCCACCCTTATGGCAGAAAGTGAAGAAGAACTAAAGAGCCTCTTGATGAAAGTGAAAGAGGAAAGTGAAAATGTTGGCTTAAAGCTTAACATTCAGAAAACAAAGATCATGGCATCCAGTACCATCACTTAATGGGAAATAGATGGAGAAACAGTGGAAACAGTGTTAGACTTTATTTTGGGGGGCTCCCAAATCACTGCAGATGGTGACTGCAGCCATGAAATTAAAAGACGCTTAATCCTTGGAAGAAAGGTTATGACCAACCTAGACAGTATATTCAAAAGCAGAGCCATTACTTTGCCAACTGAGGTCCGTCTAGTCAAGGGTATGGTTTTTCCTGTGGTCATGTATGGATGTGAGAGTTGGAGTGTGAAGAAGGCTGAGAGCTGAAAAATTGATGCGTTTGAACTATGGTGTTGGAGAAGACTCTTGAGAGTCCTTTGCACTGCAAGGAGATCCAACCAGTCCATTCTAAAGGAGATCAGCCCTGGGATTTCTTTGGAAGGAATGATGCTAAAGCTGAAACTCCAGTACCTGACCACCTGATGGGAATAGCTGACTCATTGGAAAAGACTCTGATGCTGGGAGGGATTGGGGGCAGGAGGAGAAGGGGATGGTAAAGGATGAGGTGACTGGATGGCATCACTGACTCGATGAACGTGAGTCTGAGTGAACTCCCGGAGATGGTGATGTACAGGGAGGCCTGGCCTGCTGCAATTCATGGGGTTGCAAAGAGTCGGACACGACTGAGCGACTGAACTAAGATCCTGAAATTTAATATGCTAATTTTATATATTTAAAAATTCTATCTCAGTTGTGAAAATCTGTAGCACAAATTTTATTAGAATTTTCGTAGACTGTTTTAACACTACACAAATTTTATTTTCAAAAAAGATTTTATCTCCCATAGGATTGCATGTACTTTGATAGCTTAAAGGGATATTCATGTTCTAAGTACCATGTTCAATAACTAATGCCTTGATATGCCCTCACAGTTAGCTCCTGGAATGAATTTGGGTGAAGGAATACAAAAAAATTTGAAGAAATATAGCACTACTTGGAAAAGATATAGAGATTTTGTTGCTCATCCTTAAATTGGGATAATAAGTAATTCAAATCACTATTAAGAGAGTAGAAAGTAAGTTTACCCTAGTCAGATATTGGTTGTGGTAAACTCAATTTGCTGACAGGAAGAAGGTATAATATTTCAGTTTAACATAAATAAAATCAGATATTTTTCTTGTTAAATCAAATAAATGAGCAATTCAATGACATATTTCACATAAGACTATGATTGTTTCTTCTGCCTACATGTCTCTCCTCTGTATTTGAAGCTTAATGGTAGAAGCAGCAGGAGTCTAAGGAAAACTGTAGTCAAGGATGTGCTTTGAGAAATCAATGGACTGCTTTCACTGGTCAGGTCAATCAAAACAGTCTGTGCATAGTGAAACATCCTAAAATAATTGTATAGAGACTGGCAATTTGGGGATTATAATTGCCAAAAACATGTTCTGTTCATTTTATATTTCTTGAAAGGAGAGAAGAGAGAATTTGGCCATAACTTTAACTCTCAATCCAGGAGGGGATTAAGATATGCTATTCTAGCTAGTAATTGAAATCATGAGTCATCAGACTTCTTGCAATCATCTATTGATATATTGCTCTTCAATTTTCACTCAGACTATGGATCACTTTATATTTGTTTTTCTTCACTTTAATAGTTCCATTAATATTTCCTTATGTTTCATTTAATTCAATGGATGTCTTGTTAGTTGGAAACAGCAATTATATCATTGCTGGTTGATCTTCACTTAAATCAGACATAGTGATTGCTCAATATACCTGATAAACTTCCATTATGATAATTAAACAGTCAAACAATCATGTGAATTGTATCAAACTTTAAACTTATTGTAGTTATATGCTTAGTTGCTTATGGTCCCCTTGAGTACTCTTTCCACAACAGACAACTGTTTGGTTTCTGAATTAGTGGAAATGCTCTGAAAATTAATTTAATTTCTTTTCAAAAGGAAGAAGATAGCTCAACTTTTGAGCCCCAGTGTTAGGGCAAGAGTAAGACCGAATTAAAATTGATTTTACATTATGCATCTAATGAAATATACATATATATATTTCTAAAGGTTTTTGCTGTAAAACTTGGATGTTCCAATTATTATTACTGATAGTTAGATGATAAAGTGCTATGTGGTGTTTATCCAAATCCATAACAGGGCACAGCTTTTTAAAAATCTCTTTGCTTGTTGCAATACTAGCAGTCAATTTAGTAAATGGTGTGGCTACCAACCACTAAATTTTTTCATCTCATCATCTTTGAAACCCAGAACCTAGTTAAGCACAGAGCAAAATATTTTCTACTGTTAAATTAGGAATAGACAAGTCTGTGACTTGTTTCACAAATAGAAAAAATACACCAAATGAAAATGGATGATTGCTAGTAGTTTCTCTCTGTTGTTCCCCCCAATTACATTCCTTGAAATAATGTGTCTGTTACATCCAGAATGAGCAAAAATCCTGTGGGTCAGGAGCTAGTAAACTGTTTAACCAAACAACTTGAACTAAATAGTTTTTGTTTATCATTTGAATTTTAGGTGACAAAGACTCAACTTATTGGTTAATATAGGGATCTCACAATATGGTAGAGATCACGTGATGCCCTTACCAAATCATTATATTTTACTTCTGGAAAATCAGAGAGACCATGTTTCCCATGCTTGCATCAAGGTAGAGCTGTAAGAAAAATTCTAATCAATGGAATACGAGCAGAACTGATCTCCATTCTGTCTTCCATCACAGATGTCTAAACACAAGAGATGTATTTAAGGACTCTGAGGTCCATGGAAGGTGAACCCTTTGGAACCTAATCACTGAATCACTTTATGAACATCCAGATGGTTCAATGCATGCTTCTTCATGATAATTACCAGACCCACTGAATGTGTATCTTCTAATATGTCATTCCTTTATAAGTAGTCTATATTTAATTAAGAGATTCAATTAAACAAAAACAAAGACAACCCCCATATGCATTTGCATAAAACATAGAACTAATATCATATGCTTATGTACACTTTGAACATTATTAGGCAAACCAAATCTTTAGGTATTTATTTATATAACCATGAAGTTATGGTATATAACTTATATTAAAGGAGTATATACTATTCCTCCTTTTGTTATTTACTTATAAGTATATAATGAGCATATAATGAAAGAGTATGTACTCATTCTTTTTGTTATTTACTTATGACTTACCATTATAACTTATTTTAGGGATAGAACATTCCCTAGATCTTACAATCTCTCACTTCCTCAACTTGCTCACCACTTTATTAAACATCTGATTTTTGTTCTTCTTTGAGCTCCAAACACAGACTATAATTAGGAAGGGACAATTGGTACTGTGTCCTAGTTCACCAGAATTTAGAGGGTGCAGGCATGAAAATAATAATTTTAAAGAGTTAGTACCTATTTAGCAAGAATGATTAGCTAAAATAGGAAGTTACCAGATGGCACACATGGTTAATAACATCCATCTGTGAGCCACATTATGAATAACAGAGTTTATTTGAGGGCACATTAGTGCTGCTTATACCAAAATTAAAATAGATTGTCACACCTCTGTTGGGGCATGCTCTACCTGAAGTGTATTGCACACTTGTCCCTTAAGTCTAACCCTAGCATATAGCCCAACCCTATAAGTTTCTGTTCTTGGAGGAGGGAGAAACAAAACATAAGATTTATGAGGACAAGAAAACCATCTTTCACAACATCTGTTGACCCTACTTTGTATTCTACCTATGTTTGAGTCACATCTCTAGTTTTTTGCCATCTGTGTGACTTAGGCAAGCAAGTTCATGTCTCTGCAGTCAAATCACTCCATCTTATCCCACATAGAAAATGGTGTTGATGATAATTATATTGCCTACCTATGAGGGCAGTTGGGAAGTGGAAATACTCAATTTTAAGGTATTTAGAACAGATAGCTCAGCTGGTAAAGAATCCGCCTGAATGCGGGAGACCTGGGTTCGATCCCTGGGTTGGGAAGATCCCCTAGAGAAGGGAAAGGCTACCCACTCCAGTATTCTGGCCTGGATAATTCAATGGGCTGTGTAGTCTACAGGGTCGCAGAGAGTCAGACACGACCGAGCGACTCACTAACTCACTCACTTTGAATATAATAAGCATCATGTTGGTTTGACTGATTTAAC
>SJYF01000892.1:186894-202669 GCA_006410515.1 Procapra przewalskii
ATATGAGGTTTATAATTTAAAAACAGCATGAACAAATGATCTGGAATCATCTAAGGTACCTATTTTGTAGAAAGAAAGTATTGGGTCTTCAGTAAAGTAAATGTAAATATATCTGTGAGAGAGTGCATGTGTGTGGGTGTATGTGTGTGTATTTAAATGCACTATTAAAGTTAAGTGAAAATTATTTCTATAGCTCCTCAAGTCTTTTTCACCTTTCTCTTTCTTTACCTAATTTGCCCCTATTTTTGCTGTTCAACCATAAAAAGATAACTTGGACATATCCATTACAGATATTTGGTGGAATATTGCTACTGTAACATTAGGATAAGTGGATGGAAATGGACCAAAATGTGTTCTCCATATATCTTCAAGAGATATTTGTAATTGCTCTATTTGATAAGGCTAGAAAATCATGGAGGAGCAGTAAGATGGGATTCGATCTGACTGTGTTTATAAGCAAATTGGCTTTATTTCCTAAAACATTTAGAGAGAGGTGAAAGTAAAAATAAGAAAGCCAACTGAAGTATCTAATTAATATAAAAGAATTTCTATAATATGGGATGAATATTATAGTCAAATTTAAGGTAGGAGGGAGGATAAAATGCTTTTTTATTCAGTGACCTGGAATAAGTTGGGAGAGTATAGGTTATAAACAACCACAACAAGCACTTAATATAAAAAAAGTTTATCACTTCCTTCTGCATAGCCTGCTACTGGTTTTGGTGACTCTGGAGGGCACTGCTTTCAAAATATGCTTTCATGTTGACTAAGAAAGAAGTATGTGAAGATAAGCATCAGCTTTGAAACACCCACTTGGAAGTAACACACACCACTTTGTTCCTTGTACAAGTAGGACTAAAAATTTTTATTAAAGCAAGAAGTTAAAAGGATTTTTTTGTAGAAGACTAATGGAATTTTTGTGTGTGTTTGTTGCTGTTGTTGTTCAGTTGCTAAGTTGTGTCCAACTCTTCATGATTCCATGGACTAGAGTACACTGGGTGCCCCTGTCATTAACTATATCACAGAGATTGCTCAAATTTGTTTTCATGAGTCACTGATGCTATAGAATCATCTCATCCTACATAATCTACTTATTTTTCTGCCTTCAATCTTTCCCAGCATGAGGGTTTTTTCAAATGAGCCAGTACTTTGCATCAGGTGAACAAAGTACTAGAACTTCAGCTTCAGCATCTGTCCTTCCAATGAATATTCAGGACTGATTTCCTTCAGGAGTGACTGGTTTGATATCCTTGAAGTTCAAGAATCTCTCAAGAATCTTCTTCAGCACCACAGTTCAAAAAACCCAATTCTTCATCACTCAATCTTCTTTAAGGTCCAACACTCACGTCCATACATGACTGCAGGAAAAACCATAGCTTTGACTAGATGGACCTTCGTCGGCAAAGTGATGTCTTTGCTTTTAGACATGCTATCTAGGTTTGTTTTCCTTCCAGGGAGCAAGCGTCTTTTAGTTCCATGGCTACAGTAACAATTCACAGTGATTTTGGAGGCCCCCCTGCAAAAAAATCTGTTATTGTTTCCAAAATTTTCCAGTTCTATTTGCCATGAAGTGATGGTACTGAAGGCCATGAACTTAGATTTCTGAGGGGTGAATTTCAAGTCAGCTTTTTCACTCTCCTCGTTCACGCTCATCAAGAGGCTCTTTCGTTCCTCTTCACTTTGTGGTGTTAGAGTGGTTCACTTCAATTCAGTCTCTCAGTCGTTTTTGACTCTTTGAGACCCCCATGGACTGCAGCACGCCAGGCCTCCCTGTCCATTGCCAACTCCCAGAGCTTACTCATACTCACGTCCATTGAGTCAGTGATGCCATCCAGCGGTCCCATCCTTTGTCATCCCCTTCTCCTCTGACTTCAGTCTATCCCTGCATCAGGGTCTTTTCCTATGAGTCAGTTATTCGGATCAGGGGGCCAAAGTATTGGAGTTTCAGCTTCAATATCAGTCCTTCCAATGAATATTCAGGACTGATATCCTTTAGGATTGACTGGTTGGATTCCTTGCATTCCAAGGGACTCTCAAGAATGTTCTCCAACACCACAGATCAAAAGCATCATTTTTTTGGTGTATAGCTTTCTTTATAGTCCAGCTTTCACATCCATACATGACTACTGGAGAAGCCATAGTCCTGACTAGATGGATTTTGTTGGCTAAGTATTGTCTTTGCTTTTTAATATGCTGTCTAGCTTGGTCATAACTTTTCTTCCAAAGAGCAAGTATCTTTTAATTTCATGGCTGCAGTCACCATCTCCAGTGATTTTGGAGCCCAAAAACATAGTCTGTCACTGTTTCCACTGTGTTCCCATCTATCTTCCATGAAGTGATGGGCCTGGATACCATGATCTTCATTTTCTGAATGTTCAGTTTTAAGTCAACATTTTCACTCTCCTCTTTCACTTTTATAAAGAGGCTCTTTAGTTCTTCACTTTCTGCCATCTGCTTATCTGTGGTTATTGATATTTCTCCCAGCAATCTTGATTCCAACTTATGCTTCATCCAGCCCAGCATTTCTCATGATGTACTCTGCATATAAGTTAAATAAACAGAGTGACAATATGCAGCCTTGATGTACTCTTTTCCTGATTTGGAACCAATCTGTTGTTCCATGTCCAGTTCTAACTGCTGCTTCTTGACATGCATAATTATTTCTCAGGAGACAGGTTAGGTGGTCTGGTGTTTCCATCTCTTAAAGAATTTTCCAGTTTGCTGTGATCCACACAGTCAAAGGCTTTGGCATAGTCAAGAAAGCAAAAGTAGATATTTTTTCTGGAACTCTCTTGCTTTTTCAATGATCCAGTGGACGTTGGCAATTTGATCTCTGGTTCTTCTGCCTTTTCTAAATCTAGCTTGAACATATGGAACTTCATGGTTCACATACTGTTATAGCCTGGCTTGGAGGATTTTGAGCATTACTTTGCTAGCATGTGAGATAATTGCAATTGCACAGTAGAGTTTGAGTATTCTTTGGCACTGCCTTTCTTTGGCATTGGAATGAAAAAAAGATCTTTCCAGTACGGTGGCCCCTGCTGAGTTTTCCAGATTTGCTGGCACTTTGAGTGCAACACTTTCACAGCATCATCTTTCAGGATTTGAAATAACTCAACTGGAATTCCATCATCTCCACTACCTTTGTCCATAGTGATGCTTCCCAAGGCCTATCTGACTTCGCATTCCAGGTTGTCTAGCTCAAGGTCAGTGATCACACCATCATAGTTATCTGGGTCATGAAGATCTTTTTTTGTATAGAGTGGTATCATCTGTATATCTGAGATTGTTGATGTATCTCTTGGCAATCTTGATTCAGCTTGTGAGTCATCCAGCCAGGCACTTTGCATGATATACTCTATGCAGAAGTTAAATCAACAAGCTGAAAATGTATAGTCTTGTACTCCTTTACCAATTTCTAATGAATCAATCAATTGTTCCAGCAAGCTTCTAACTGTTGTTTCTGGACAGTCATGCAAGTTTTCCAGGAGACAGATAAGTAGTCTGGTATTCCTATCTCTTCATGAATTTTCCACAGATTTTTGTGATCTACACAGTCAAAGACTTTAGTGTAGTCAATGAAGCAGAAATAGATGTTTTCATGGAATTCCCTTCCCTTTTCTATGATGCAACACATTTGGCAATTTGATCTCTGGTTCCTCTGCCTTTTCTAAACCAAGTTGGTACATCTGAACGTTCTCAGTTCATGTACTACAGAAGCTTAGCTTGAAGGTTTCTGAGCATAACTTTACTAGCATGCGAAATGAACAGAACTATACAGTAGTTTGAACATTCTTTGACATTGCCCTTCATTGAGATTGGAATGAAAACTGCCTTTTTTCAGTCCTGTGGTCACTGCTGAGTTTTCCACATTTGCTGGCCTATGAGTGCCACACTTTAAATGTATCATCTTTTAGTATTAGAAATAACTAACTTGGAATTCTCTCATTTCCACTAGCTTTATTTGTAGTAATGCTTCCTAAGGCCCATTTGACTCTCACTCCAGTCATTCTTATCTCTCCTTGCGATGCTCTGGAACTCTGCATTCAGCTGGGTATATCTTTCCCTTTCTCCCTTGCTTTCCACTTCTCTTATTTCCTCAGCTATTTTTAAAGCTTTCTCGGACAACCACTTCACCTTGCATTTCTTTTTCTTTGGGATGGTTTTGGTCACCGCCTCTTGTACAATCTTATGAACTCTGTCCATAGTTCTTCAGTCATGTCTGTCTATCATATCTAATCCTTTGAATCTATTTGTCACCTTCATTGCATAATCATAAGGGATTTGATTTAGATCACACTTGAATGACCTAGTTTTTCCCTCATTTTTTCAATTTTGCAATAAGGAGCTGACAGTCTAGCTCCAGGTCTTGCTTTTGTTGACTATACAGAGCTTTTCTATCTTTGGCTGCAAAGAATATAATCAATCTGATTTCAGTATTGACCACTTAATGTTGTCCATATGTAGAGTTGTCTCTTTTGTTGTTGGAAAAGACTGCTTGTTATGACCAGTGTGTTCTTTTGAAAAACCTCTGCCAGCCTTTGTCCTGCTTCATTTAGTAGATCAAGGCCAAAGTTGCCTGTTACTCCAGGATTCTCTTGAATTCCTACCTCTGTATTCCAGTTCCCTCTGATTTAAAGGATATCTTTTTGGTATTAGTTCTAGAAGGTCTTGTGGGTCTTCATTGAATCAGTTAACTTCAGCTTCTTTGCCATCAGTGGTTGGGGCATAGACTTAGATTACTGTGTTGATGAATGGTTTGCCTTGAAAATTAACCTCGATCATTCTGTCATTTTTGAGATTGAATCCCCATAATACATTTTGGACTCTTTTTTTTGACTATAAGGGCTACTCCATTTCTCCTAAGGGATTCTTGTCCACAGTAGTAGATATAATGATCATCTGAATTAAATTCACTCATTCCTACCCATTTTAGTTCACTAATTCCTAAAATGTTGATATTCGCTCTTGCCATCTCCTCCTTGACTATATCCAGTTTACTTTGATTCATGGACCTAAACTTCCAGGTTCCTACTCAATACTGTTTTTTACTGCATCAGACTTTATTTTCACCAGAGCCATCAACAAATGGGGTCATTTCCACTTTGGCCCAGCTGCTTAATTTTTTCAGGAGCTGTTAGTAACTGCCTTCCACTCTTCCCCAGTAGCATTTTGGACACCTTCCAACCTGGAAGGCTCATCTTCCCATGTCATATTTTTTTTTTTGTCTTTTCATACTGTTCATGGTGTTCTCTCTGCAAGAATCCTGGAGTGATTTGCTATTCCTTCCTCCAGTGCACCATGTTTTGTCAGAACTCTCCACTATGATCCGCCTGTCTTATGTGGCCCTGCAGGTGGCCCTGCACAGCCTAGCTCATAGTTTCATTGAGTTATACAAGCCCCTTCACCAGGAGAAGGCTATGATCTATCAAGATTTGTGTTTGTAAACATGTACATATACATACATATACATATTCATATATGTATAGCTTTGAACCCTTCTTAGGAGCTTCTCTGGGTAAAATCTAAACAGGCCCCAGTGCAGGAGGACAGGGAAAGAATAAAGGAAAAAGGCACAGTGCTCTAGATTGGTAAATGGCATTAATAAAAAGGGCAACTAATTTACAAGGTTTGTCTTGAGTAGCGAGACAAGTAGGTTTCTGTGAACACCACCAGAACCATACAAGTTTATATTAAGGCATTAGCTGTCTGTCTTCATTCACTTATATAGGAGACTTTAGCTGGGTTCAGTCACGTGATCAGTCCAGAGATCCTCAATATCACATTTCTATTTCAAGGCTGTATTCATGGAGCAGTATTATGGAGCAGGAAAGATAAATAGATCACATCTTCCAAAGACAGAGGAGAAAGTGCACAACCTCCAGTTGCCTGGGATCAGTTTGTAAGTCAACTGACTATCATGCCTTGTTGTTGGCCTTCTCCAACAGTGTGCAGGCATGCATGCGTGCATGCTCAGTTGTGTCTGACTCTGCAATCCCAAGGACTGTAGCTTTCTAGGCTCCTCTGTTCATGGAATTTTCTAGGTAAGAATACTGGAGTGGGTTTCCACTTTCTCCTCTAAAGAGCCTTACTCTGGGACTGAACCTGAGACTCTAGTATCTCTTGCACTGGCAGGGAGATTCTTTACTGCTGTGCCTCCTGGGAAGCCCGTCCAACATTGTACACACAGACAAATGTACATATATACACTATTGTACATATATGTATACAATCTCTGTGTGTATACAGAAAAACATTATATATAATATAAATCATATACTCCATTATTTATATACTGAATATTATATAAAATTTTAACATGTAAAAAATGTATTCTGCTCCTAGACTAACAAGAGTAGGGGTCAACAGAATATACTCTTAAACATGGAACCTCTCAGTATTATGAAAATGTAACCTACAGTTATGGGCTTCCGTGGTGGCTCAGATGGTAAAGAATGTGCCTGCAATGCAGGAGAACTGGGTTTGATCCCTGAGTCAGGAAGATCACCTGGAGAAGGGAATGGCTCCCCACTCCAGTATTCATGCCTAGAGAATCCCATGGACAGAGGATCCTGGAAGGTTACAGCCCATGGGATCACAAAGAGTTGGACATGACTAAGTGACTAATACAATCTACCCATGTTATTTTATCACTTTCTTCCAAATGTTAGTGTATGATAGTCTCATTCATGCTTCCTAGTGCTATAAAACCTAACCCATGTTTCTTTATTCCCCATTGGACTTCTCTGACAGTTGACATATTTGACCACAAATTCTACCCAAATCTTTTTCCTCCCTTGATTTCCTTGACCCTGACATTTTTGTTTCTTCTTTTACCTCTTTGGGTTCATTCTCTGACTTATATTTAGAGTTAAATCTACCCCAGAATTACTTTAAATACCATTCTCTTCTCATTTATCATTTTTTGTTTTTGTTTTATTCACTAAGTTGTGTCCAATTCTTTTGCAACCTTATAACTGAAGCCCACCAGGCTCCACTGTCCATGGGATTTCCCAGGCAAAAATACTGGAGTGAGTTGCATTTTCCTTCTACAGGAGATCTTCCCGATCCAGGTAGAGAACCTACGTTTCCTGCATTGCCAGGTGGATTCTTTATCAT
Source organism: Procapra przewalskii (assembly GCA_006410515.1). NCBI lineage: Eukaryota > Metazoa > Chordata > Mammalia > Artiodactyla > Bovidae > Procapra > Procapra przewalskii. The sequence goes on from SJYF01000892.1 coordinate 194,014, forward strand.
TGAACCACCAGGAAAAACCGTTATTGGCAGTGGGGCTTCCCTGGTGGCTCAACAGTAAAGAATTAGCTTGCAGTGAAGGATACATGGGTTCTATCCCTGAATCAGGAAGATCGCCTGAAGAAGGAAATGGAAACCCACTAAAGTATTCTTGCCTAGGAAATCCTATGGGCAGAGAAGCCTGGGTGGCTGCAGTCTTTGGAGTCACAAAGAGTTGACATAACTGAGCACATATCCAAAATTGGCAGTACTTCCAAATAAGACATAAATGTTTCCACTACTAAAGATTACAGATAGCTTCTCTTATTTTACCATGGGTTGAATTTTCAATAAACTTTCAGAAAACAAGTTAAACAACAAAATAAAAACTCAACTTTCAGAACTGTGAACTAGAGAATTATAGAAAAGTTATTCTCACCTATTTTCATTTTAGGGTGTCTTTGGTGACTCAGACTGTAAGGAATCTGCCTGCAATGCAGGAGACCCAGGTTCAATCCTTGGGTCAGGAAGATTCCTCAGAGAAGGGAATGGGTACCCACTTCCGTATTCTTGCTTGGAGAATTTTGGTAAAATATTAAATCACTATTATTACTTACAATTATAGACTGGAAAACTATAGAGTATAAAGAAGATAATACACAATACTTAAGTAGCATATGACAAAGATAGGGCCTGAACCTAACCTCTTGGCAATCTATTCTTTCCATTATCCCCTCACTGTAGTGCCTCAGTGAGGACATCCCAAGAAACATGAGAGCTTTTAAAGAAAATCTCTATAAACTATATTGGAAAAGTCTCTAACTGCACACATTTGAAAAATCTTTATAAACCTGTGACTTCTAAATCCATCTATGGAAATTGTGTCTTTCTGAATGTCCCCAGGCCTATATCGCTAATTTCCTAGCTATATATCCATCTGCATGAATCTTCATGCTCCTCTAAACCCATACATTTGAAACTCTACCAGGACTTTTACTTCCATTTGAGGATCTTCTTTATATTTTATCTGGTTAATGCATTTTCCAATTTTAAATCTCAGACTTCCTTTTGATTATTCCTTCTAATAATGATATTATCTTTTTGTGATTGGATTATTTCAATTTAGTATATATGTCTCAAGTTTCTCCTTTTTAATTACTACAAAATTTTTGTTTAATTACACTCTTTAATAATTAATAATTATATAAGAATAGTATTAGCTTCCAGTATATACAGGGGAATTTTCAAATTCCTTAACAAGCCATAAAATAGGCTCTCAGATCTGATGCATTTTGCAATTCTAATCATGCATCATATCATCCCCACAATCTCCTGTATAATCCAGTCATACTGAGCTTCCAACTAGTTTTATTGTCTGTGCTGTTTTGGGCCTGGGAATATTAGTATATAGTCTTGTGGTCTGGATTTTCTCTCGTCTTCCATTCTTCATGATAAACCTATTTCTCAAAATCCAGGCCACATATCACTTCTCAGGCATCCTCATAAAGTCCTGAGATAGAGATAATGTTCTCACTTTTAGGCTCAGATGGCACTTTATTCAATATTTGAGATATTAATTATCACAGTGCATTTTGTTTATTCAAGTATCTTGATCACTATTTGATTTCTACATGACAGAGATCAATGAAAAACTATACTTTCATAATCTTTGCTCACAGATTATTAAATATACAGTACATGTGTGTTAAATATATGAATTAAAATTTTAATTTAAATTAGGTTATTGTGCATTATATCAGCAGAAATCCATAGTCTACTCTTAATTATATTTGGTAATTAAACAATGAAAAATAATAAAAAAAAAAGCAAGAGTTNNNAAAAAAAAAAGCAAGAGTTAACCACAGTAAATTTTGGACTTCTGGGACCTAAAGAAATCTTAGAAATTCTCAGGAAAATAACCCTTTGTACCTGTATATTCCTATATTCTTCTCTATTTTTATCAACATCAAATATACCTAGGTATGAGGGTAATGGATAGTTCAACATGGAATTATATAGAGTTGCAGTGTATTACATAAAAATAGATATTCTGTTAAATTTGCAAAACTAAAAGATGTAGATTTGATTTTAATAATCCAAAGCAAGGCACTGAAATGCTTTTAGGATAAAAATTAGTGATAATACTTTAAATTTAATTGAACTAATTTCACAAAATTTAAGATATTCAATATGAGATGAAGGAGTCTAATTTTGCTTATCATACAGGGAAGAAAGTGATACTTCTTTACCATTTCAGGATCATTTTCATCTTCTGTTACTAACTCTTCTACCATGATGTTAAAGTGAAAGCCATCAGCATAGGCTTAAAGAAAATAAGTACTAAACACAGAAGTAAATTTTTAAAAAAGTAAAGCAAAATTAAATATTATTTTTGTTGATGAAAATTTCTATTGGAGAGGGTTAATCACAATTAAAACTTATTCAAAATGAAGTTTTATCTTAGAAAAATGGTTATTTTGTATATAAAGAAAAACAAAATTAAATTTTAAGGAGATAAATATATTAGTACATATAACATATGACACAGCATATTATTACACAATGTATTTTTTACAAATAAAATTTTCCAAAAATAAATAGAGTGCCATAATTTACTATACATGCTGAGATATATATTATCTGTGTTAATCTAGGTCCTGTTAGAAGCTGAAAACAGGATGGGTTTAAACTTGCAATCGTATTTGTGAAAACCCTAAGGGTTTGTGAGAAATGTGGAGGGGCTGAAAATACTGGGAGAGCCATGAGATCGTGCTGCAAGTCTATCACCAAGTAAAGAAAAGAGGAAAACAATAGAATGGGAAAATATAGAGATCTCTTCAAGAAAATTAGAGATACCAAGGGAACATTTCTTGCAAAGATGAGCACAATAAAGGACGAAAATGTTATGGACCTAAAAGAAGCAGAAGGTATTAAGAAGAGGTGGCAAGAATATACAGAAGAATTGTACAAAAAACATCTTCATATCCTGGATAATCACAATGGTGTGATCACCAACCTAGAGCCAGACACCCTGGAATGCAAAGTCAAGTGGGCCTTAGAAAATATCACTAAAAACAAAGCTAGTGGAGGTGATGGAATTCCAGTTGAGCTCTTTCAAATCCTAAAAGATGATGCTGTGAAAGTGCTTCACTCAATATGTCAGCAAATTTGGAAAACTCAGCAGGGGTCACAGGACTGAAAAAGGTCAGTTTCATTCCAATTCCAAAGAAAGGCAATGCAAAAGAATGCTCAAACTACCGCACAATTGCACTCATCTGACACCTTAGCAAAGTAATGCTCAAAATCCTCCAAGCCAAGCTTCAACAGTATGTGAACTGTGAACTTCCAGATCTTCATGCTGGTTTTAGAAAAAGGCAGAGAAATGAAGATCAAATTTCTAACATCCACTGGATCACTGAAAAAGCAAGAGAGTTCCAGAAAAACATATTCTGCTTTATTGACTATACCAAAGCCTTCGACTGCGTGGACCACAAAAAACTCTGGAAAATTCTTCAAGAGATGAGAATATGGGGCTGGCACACAGGGTGATCCAGGGAGATATGGGGTGGGAGGTGGGAAGGGGCTTCGGCATTGGGAAGTTGGGTACACCTGTGGCCAATGCATGTCAATGTATGGCAAAACAAATACAGTATTGTAATGTAGGGAAATAACAATAATAATAAAAATTAAAAAAAATTAAAAAATTAAAAAAAATAAAATAAAACTAAAAAAAAAAAAAGAGAGAGATGAGAATACCAGACCACCTGACCCGCCTCTTGAGAAATCTGTATGCATTTCAGGAAGCAATAGTTAGAATTGAACATGAAACCACTGACTGGTTCCAAATAGAAAAAGGAGTATGTCAAGGCCATATATTGTCACCCTGCTTAAACTTATATGCAGAGTACGTCATGAGAAACACTGGGCTGGATGAAGCACAAAGCTGAAATCAAGATTGCTGGGAGAAATATCAATAACCTCAGATATGCAGATGGCACCACAGTTATGCCAGAAAGTGAAGAACTAAAGAGCCTCTTGATGAAAGTGAAAGAGGAGAGTGAAAATGTTGGCTTAAAACTCAGCATGGAGAAAACTAAGATCATGGCATCTGGTCCCAGCACATCATCGCAAATAGATAGGGAAACCATGGAAACAGTGACAGACTTTATTTTTTTGTAGCCCCAAAATCACTGCAGATGGTGAATGCTGCCACGAAATTGAAAGACGCTTGCTCCTTGGAAGACAAGTTATGACCAAGCTAGACAGCATATTAAAAAGCAGATATTACATTGCCAACAAAAGTTCGTCTAGTCAAAGCTATGGTTTTTCCAGTAGTCGTGTATGGTTGTGAGAGCTGGACTATAAAGAATGCTGAGAGGTGAAGAACTGATGCTATTGAATTGTGGTGTTGAAGAAAACTCTTGAAAGTCCCTTGGACTGCAAGGAGTTCCAATCATTCAGTCCTAAATTTTCAATATTCATTGGAAGGACTGATGAAACTGAAACTCCAATACTTTGGCTACCTGATACGAGAAATGACTCATTGGAAAAGACCCTGATGCTGGGATAGATTGAAGTTGGGAGGAGAAGGGGACGACAGAGGATGAGATGGTCAGATAGCATCATTCAGATAGCATCATTGATTCTATGGACGTGAGTTTGAGTAAGCTCAAGAGTTGGCGATGGACAGGGAAGCCTGGCATGCTGCAGTCCATGGGGGTCTCAAAGAGTCAGACACGACTGAGTGACTGAACTGAACTGAACCACTTTAATGCCACAAATTGAAGAGGAACTAAAAAGCCTCTTGATGAGCGTGAATGAGGAGAGTGAAAAAGCTGGCTTGAAATTCACCATTGAGAAATCTAAGTTCCTGGCCTTCAGTACCATCACTTCATGGAAAATAGAAGGGAAAAAATTTGGAAGCAATGACAGATTTCTTTTGGGCAAGGGCTCCAAAATCACTGTGAATGGTTACTGTAGCCATGAAACTAAAAGATGCTTGCTACCTGGAATTAAAGCTATGACAAACCAAGATAGCATGTCTAAAAGCAAAGACATCACTTTGCCGACGAAGGTCCATCTAGTCAAAGTTATGGTTTTTCCTGTAGTCATGTATGGATGTGAGTGTTGGACCTTAATGAAGGTTGAGTGATAAAGAATTGGAGTTTTTGAACTGTGGTGCTGGAGAAGATTCTTGAGAGTCCCTTGAACTGCAAGGATAATAGACCAGTCACTCTTGAAGGAAATCAGTCTTGAATATTCACTGGAAGGACAGATGCTGAAGCTGAAGCTCTAGTACTTTGGCCACCTGATGCAAGGTACTGGCTCATTTGAAAAGACCCTCACGATGGGAAAGATTAAGGCAGGAAGAGAAGGGGACGACAGAGGATGAAATGGCTGGATGGCATCACCGACTCAATGGACATGAGTTTGAGTGAGCTCCAGGAGTTGGTAATGGACAGGGAGGCCTGACATGGTGTAGTCCATGGCGTTGCAAAGAGTCGGACACAACTGAGTAACTGAACTGAACTGAACTGAACTGAAAGGAGAGAGAAAGAGAATGAATGGAAACATTCTCTGTTGCTGTAAAAGCTGAGGAAATTTGAGACCCCTCCAGTGCCATCTGGAGGCCATGAACCAACTTCAGACATGATCTCTCAGTAATGAGCCTGCCTCAATCTGTTCGTTGTACTTAGTCACTGGTTGAGAACAACCTCTGCTCCCCATATGCACAGGACTGTGAGGCGCTTTATCATGTCCACTAAAATATCTTCCTCACTTCTGTTTCTTTGAGACACAAGGCCACATGTTGGAACAATAGAACTGGTAGTTAGATGTTCAAAAGTCCACATTCCTAACTTTGTCAACTTGGAGAGATCAGTTTCTTTTTTAAAAAAGTTCAGATGAGCAACTATCTAAGGCATCGATGAATTTGGTGAAATGTGAAACTACTCTGCTCAGTTGACAGGGTAATACCTGGCAAAGAGAAAATTAAACTTTGGATGTTTCATTTAGAATCATTCTTTTTAAAAAATTAATTAATTATTTTACTTTACAATAGTGCATTGGTTTTGCCATACACTGACATAATTCTGCCATGAGTGTACATGTATTCCCCATCCTGAATCCCCTTACCACCTCCCTCTCCATCCCACCCCTCTACGTCATCCCAGGGCACCAGCCCTGAGCACCCTGTATCATGCATCGAACCTGGACTGGTAGTTTGTTTCATATATGATAATATACATGTTGCAATGCCATTCTCCCAAATCATCCCACCCTCTCCCATTCCCATAGAGTTCAAAAGACTGTTATGTACATCTGTGTCTCTTGCTGTCTTGCATACATGGCTATCGTTACCATCTTTCTAAATTCCACATGTATGCATTAGTATACTGTATTGGTGTTTTTCTTTCTGGCTTACTTCAGTCTGTATAATTCTTATGTTTATGTGTTGCAGTAGATGCCCTAGGATGGCAGCTTATCATAATCTTTTCCTGATTCCTTACTTACCTTTTTCTTCTCCTACAGAGACTGTGAAGATTAATATTCTGTATCTCAGGTTCCCTTGTAGGCAGGGGAGATTCATGAAACAATTCTGGAAAATGAAATATAAAGGGATTATCTTTTGCAAAGAAGATTTAAGGCTGGTAGAAAGAAGCACATTTCCTAAGTGCTGCCCCTTCCTCTTTCTTTTTGCTATGAATATAGAAGGTATATATCAAACTGCAATTGCCAACTTGCAGCCACAGTGAAAACTATGCTAACAAAAGTCATCATGCAAGGGACAGTATGATGAAAGCTAGATCTTTGAGAAGCCTGATACACATCTAATATTTAGCATTCATACCTCCTCTATACAAATACTTCCCCCTACAAATTCTATTCCTAAAGCAATTTGACTTTGTTCTCAACAAGTTGATATTTCTATGATGCGTTTAAATTGTTATTCAACGTCAAAAATTACCTTTTAGGTGACTAATTCCTTCAATAAAAAATATATACACATTTTGAGTACATAGCTAGCTAGTGTGATACATAACTAAGTTAGGGTATTAAAAGATTATAGAGTTAATGTAATATGTTTGTACTTTAGAAGGCCTTCTGGAGAATGGGCCCTATCTCTAAGACAGTTTTTTACACTGTTTTTTAAAAAGGAGGCATCATTTAAAAAATGCTTCACCTCCCACCAAGATGTAGTTTTATATTCTGCATTTACAAGGACTCATTCTAGAACCAAAAATATTTATCAGATTTCTGAAGCTTCTATGTTTAAAATAGTTTATTTATATGAGTTTTGCTTGGGTTGAATACGTTGAGTCAGAAATATGTTTTTGAAGGAATTAGAAATGGAAGTAAAAAACATTCCAGAACTTGTAGGTGTTATGTTGGAAGTGTTTTGTGTTTCTGATAGAAAAGACTTTTTTATTTTTAACTGCAATTCAGGATATTTTTATTTAAAATTTTTAAAACTAACAAAGGACCAATTACACCATCTGCTTTAGTTTCACTCTAATGCAGATTTTCTCTCCATTTTTTTTCTCTTTATATAGAAATTGTTTGACACCTTGTGCTTAAGTACATGTCTTTGAGTAAAAAATGTAGTTTGTCTGACTTCCTGTCAAACCAATATTTATTCACAAATATCTGTTTTGTTTCTTTCTTACATAAAATCATATAGTACTTTTCCCATGTGAAGAGTTGGCTAGTTGGTTGAAGTATGAGCTGCCAGCTGGAGCTTTTACAATTTTTAGTATGCCAGCTGCTTTCAGGCTGGACAAATTGTTCCCTGACTTTTACTTTTTCTTTCTTTCTTTCTTTTTTATAGAGTATACTCCTTTTGCACTAATTATGAGAAGAGAGGATATTGCATCTAACATTCTACAGGTACATGCTTTAACTGCTCACTTAACAATGAAAATAAACTTCTTTTGAAACTATTATACTGATGAACTTTTCCTGAGACAAAGGCCAGCCAAATACCTAATATGTATCTTTTTGTAAGAAAAATTTCAAGTATCTTACTCATGAAGGTATGTTTTGTGTGGAGTAATTGCTGTATGATGGGGCTTCCCAGGTGGTGGATGGGGCTTAAGAATACACCTGCCAATGCAAGAAATGCAGGAGACAAGGAACAGGTTCAGTCTTCTGGGTCGGGAAGATCCCCCGGAGTAGGAAATGACACACACTTCAGTATTCTTGCTTGGAAAATTCCATGGACAGAGGAGCCTGGCAGGCTACCGTCCTTGGGGTTGCGAAGAGTTGAATATGACTGAGCATGTACACACACATTGCTGCACAACTGTAACATTTTTACTTGCCCCTGCTTTTACTCTAGGAATATGAAGCTCAGACCTGCCTATCTTGATTCAGTTTTGAATGATGTTACAGTGAATCAGAATATCACAAGTTATTTGAATATATTTCTGAAAAAAACTTGAAATGTGAATTGTCAGTAAGAAAAGTCCCAGTATACTCAAAGTGTACTAAGTTTTCTTCTCTATTTATATGTCTTCTGTAAGAATGCTTCTGTTGTTGTCATTTAGTGACAGTTGGTACACAAGCTAATTTTAACAGTGATTAAACAGAAAATTCTTAGTCTTCAAATTCACAATATAAATACTCATTACTTTAAAGAGGCTTACAACTGTATCTATACGCAAAAACACTTCTGTTCAGT
>SJYF01000892.1:243393-256220 GCA_006410515.1 Procapra przewalskii
GGGAAAAAATGAAAAGACAGAGAAACATAGCACAAATGAAAGAACAAGGTAGAAACTCACAAGACAAAATAAACGAAGAGGAAAAAAAAATCTAGCTGAAAGAGAATAAAAATAATGATAGTAAATATGTTATGAGGACTTAAAATTAGAATGGAAAAAATGAAAGAAACAACACAGTTAATACAGTCACCAAGGACATAAAAGAAATAAAGAATAAGCAAACAGAGATGAATAACATTATCATTGAAATTAAAAACACTCTAGAAGGAACCAATAGCAGAATAACTGAGGGAGAAGAATGGATAAGTGAGGTGGAAAATCAAATGGTGAAAATAACTGTTGAAGAGAATAAAGGAAAAAAAGAATGAAAAGAATTGAGAATAGCCTAGAGACCATTGGGACAATATTACATTCACTGTTATTTGAGTTATAGGGGCCCCAGAGGAAGAAGAAAAAAAAATAAAGGCACTGAGAAATTTTTCAAAGAATTTATAGTTGAAAACTTTCCCAACATGGGAAAGGAAACAGTTAATCAAGTCCAAGAAATACCAAAAGTCCCTTACAGGATAAACCCAAGGAGAAATATATCAAGACATACATTAGTCAAGCTAACAGAGATTAAGCATAAAGAAAAAAATATTTAAAATAGTAAGGGAAAAACAACAAGTAGCATACAAGGGAAAACTCATACAATTAACAGCAGATCTTTCTCTACATGAAGATTAACAGCAGATTATTCAGCAAAATCTCTGCAGGCCAAAAAAGAATGGCAGGATATATTTAAAGTACTGAAAGAAAAAAAAATCTATAACTATATCCAGCATATATCTCATTTAAAGTTGATGGGGAAATCAAAAACATTACAGACAAGCAAAAGTTAAGAGAATTTAGCACCACCAATCCAGCCTTACAACAAATACTAAAGGGATTTACATAGCCAGTAAACACAATAGAAAGGAAAGACCTACAAAAACAAATCCAAAGTGATCAAAAAATGCCAATAAGAACATATATATCAATCATTATCTTAAATGCAAATGGGTTAAATGTACCAACCAAAAGATACAGACTGACTGAATGGATATAAAAACAAGACCCATACATATGCTACCTAAAAGAGACCCTCCTCAGACCTAGAGACAATTGTACAGAAGTAAAAGGATGGAAAAAGATATTCCATGTGAATGGAAACCAAAAGAAAGCCAGAGTGGCAATCTTATTTTAAAAAAAGAAAATAGACTTTAAAGTAAAGACTATTTTGAGAGGAAAGAATGACACTACATAATGATCAATGGACCAATCCAAAAAGAAGAAATAACTGTTGTAAATATCTATGCATTCAACATAGGAGCACCTCAATACATAAGGCAAACACTAACTGGCATAAGAGGGAAAATCGACAGTGACACAATAATAGTAGAGGACTTTAGCACCAATGGAAAAATCATCAAAACAAAGAATCAATAACAAAACACAAACCTTAAATGAAATGTTAGACCAAACGAACCTAACTGATAACTTCAGGACTTTTCATCTAAATGCACTTTCTTCTCAAGTGTACATGGAACAGTCTCTAGGATAGAACACATCTTTGGCCACAAATTAAGTCTCAGTAAGTTTAAGAAAATTGAAATCATATCAAGCATCTTTGAGCACAATGCTATCACACTAGATATCAACCACAGGGAAACAAACAAACAAGCAAAAACAAACTCAGACTCAAAAAGCACAAACTCACGGAGCTTAAACAATACATTACTAAATAACAAAATGGCTACTGAAGAAATAAGAAGGGAAATCAAAGGTTCCTAGAAACAAATGACAATGAAAATAGGATGACCAAAAATCTATGAGATTCAGCAGAAAAGCAGTTCCAAGAGGGAAGTTTATAGCAATACAATCCTACCTCAAGAAACAAGAAAAACACTGAATAGACAACCTAACTCTACATCTAAAGCAGCTGGATAAAGAACAACAACAACAAAACCCGAAGTCAGCAGAAGGATAGAAATCATAAAGGTCAGGGTAGAAATAAATGAAAAAATAAATGAAGGAGACAATAGCAAAGATTAATAAAACTAAAAGCTGGTTCTTTGAGAAGATAAAAATAAATTGGCAAAACCACTAGCCATACTCATCAAGATAAAAATGGAGAACAATCAAGTGAACAAAATTAGAAATGAAAAAAGAGAGATTACAACAGACAACACAGAAATACACAGGATCATGAGAAACGATTATGAACAACTATATGCTAATAAAACAGACAACCTAGAGGAAATGGACAGATTCTTAGAAAAGTTCAATCTCCTAATACCGAACCAGGAAGAAATAGAAAGGATGAACAAGCCAAATACAAACACTGAAATTGAAACTGTGATAAAAATCTGCCAAAATAAAAAAGCCAAGGGCTGGATGGCTTCAAAGGGGAATTCTATCCAACATTTAAAGAAGAGCTAATGTCTATTTTTCTGAAACTCTTCCAAAATTTTGCAAAGGAAGGACCACTTCCAAACTTATTCTACAAGGCCACAACCACCCTGATAACAAAACCAGGCAAAGACAATATACACAAAAAGGAAAATTACAGTCCAATATCAGTGATGAACACAAGATGCAAAATTCCTCAACAAAATTCTAGCAAATAAAATTCAATAACACATTACAAAGCTCATATACCATGATCAAGTAGGGTTTATTCCAGGGATGCAAAGTTTCTTCAATATACATAAATCAATCAATGTGATACATGATTTTAACAAATTTAGATAAAAACCATATGATCATTTCAATAGATGCAGAAAAAGCCTTCACAAAATTCAGCATCCATTTATGATAAAAAAATGGTTCAAAAAATGGGCCTACAAAGAACCTACCTCAACATAATAAAGGCCATATATGATAAGCTCACAGCAACATTATTCTCAATAGTGAAAAAACTAAAAGCATTCCAGAATCTCTAAGATCAAGAACAAGACAAGGGTGTCCACTCTCACCACTATTATTCAATATAGTTTTGGAAGTCATAGCTATGGTAATTAGAGAAGAAAAAGAAATAAAAGGAATCTGGATTAGAAAAAAAGTAAAACTCTCACTGTTTGCAGATGGCATGATAGTATGCATAGCAAACCCCAAAGAAACTATCAGAAAATTACTAGAGCTGATCAGTGAATTCAGCAAAGTTGCAGGATACAAAGTCAATACACAGAAATCACTTGCATTCTTATATACTAACAATGAAAACTCAGAAAGAGAGATTAAGAAATCAATCCCACTCACCATTGTAACAAAAATTTAAAAATATTTAAGAATAAAGCTACTTAAGGAGACAAAAGAACTATATACAAAGAATTATAAGATACTTCTGAAAGAAGTCAAAGAATCCATCCATACAAATGGATGGAGAGATATTTCATGTTCCTGAGTAGGAAGAATCAATATTGTGAAAATTACTTTACTACCAAATGCAATCTACAGATTCAATGTTATCCTTATCAAATTACCAATGCATTTTCCACAGAACTAGAACAAATATTTTCAAAATTCATATGAAAACACAATAGACCACAAATAGTCAAAGCATTCTAGAAAAAGAAGAATGGGCTGGAGGAATCTGCCTTTCTGACTTCACACTATTCTTCAGTGCTACAGCCATCAAGATAGTACAGTACTGACATAAAAAGAGAAATATAAACCAATGGAACAAGATAGAAAACCCAGAGATAAACCCATGCACCTATGTGTTCCTTATTTTTGACAAAAGAGGCAAGGATATACAATGGGGCAGAGACAGCCTCTTCAATACATGGTGCTGAGAAAACTAGACAGCTATATGCACAAGAATGAAATTAGAACACATCCTATCACCATACAAAAAGATAAATTCAAAATGGGTTAAAGACCTAAATTATGATCAGAAACTATAAAACTCTTAAAGGAAAACATAGGCAGAACACTCAATGACATAAATCCTATCAAGATCTTCTATGATCCACCTGCTAGAATAATGGAAATAAAAACAAAAATAAAGTGAGATCTAATTAAACTTAAAAGCTTTCACACAGCAAAGGAGACAAACAAGGTGAAAAGACAACTCTCAGAATGGGAGAAAATAATAATGAATGAAACAACTGACAAATAATTAATTTCCAAAATATACAAGCAGCTCATAATAATACCAGAAAATCAAACAACCCAATCAAAAAATAGGAAAAAGACCTACACAGACATTTTTCCAAAGAAAACATACAGATGGCTAACAAACGCTTGAAAAGATGCTCAACGTAGTTCATTATTATAAAAATGCAATTTAAAACTACCATGAGATACTATCTCCAACCAGTCAGAATGGCGATCATCAAAAAGCATACAAACAATACAACAAATGCTGGAGAGTGTGCGGAGAAAAGAGAACCCTCTTTCATGGCTGGTGGGAATCTAAGTTGATAAAGCCACTATGGAAGACGATATGGAGATTCTTTAAAAAACTATGAATAAAACCACCATATGACTCAGCAAGCCCACTGCTAGGCATATTCCCTGAAGAAACCAAAATTGAAAAGGACACATGTACCCCGATGTGCACTGCAGCACTATTTACAATAGCTGGAACATGGAAGCAACCTAGATGCCCATCAACTGATGAATGGATCAAGAAACTGATATGCATATACAATGAAACATTGCTTAGCCATAAAAAGGAATGCACTTGAGTCAGTTCTGATGAGGTGGATGAACCTAGAACCTATTATATAGAGTGAAGTCAGAAAGAGAAATATAAATATATATTGACACATATATATGGAATCTAGAAAGATGGTATTGATGAATTTATTTGCAGGTCAGTGATAGAGAAACAGCACTTCTCTGTAACTCAAATGTTAAAGAATCTGCCTGCAATGTAGGAGACCAAGGTTTGATCCCTGGGTCAAGAAGATCCTCTGGAGAAGTGAATGGCAAGGAGAATCCCATGGACAGAGAAGCCTGGCAGGCTACAGTCTGTGGGGTCACACAGAGTCGGACACACCTGAGCAACAAACACACACACAGTGAAGAAACAGAGATAAAGAACAGACCTATGGACATGGTGGAAGGGGAGGAGGGGGAGGGTAAAATATACAGAGACAGTAACATGGAAACTTACAGTACCATGTGTAAAACAGATAGCCAATGGGAATTTGCTACATGACTCTCTGGAGGGAGGGGATATGGGTGTACCTATGGTTGATTCTTATTGACACTTGACAGAAAACAAAATTGTGTAAAGCAATTGTCCTTCAATTAAAAAATAAAGTGGCAAAATAAAATATTATCAAGCCTTTTCTGAGTTTACACCTGTGCACAAATGTTGACTTTCTACTTTTCCCTATATATGAGGTTGCAGCTAAATGTCTTAGTTTTTAACGTCTGGCAACCAAATGAGAAAAAAAAAGGAAACAAAGAGAGAAAAAATATATGAGCCCCTTACATACTCTGGAAGTCACTTCAGCTAAAGGGTGAAAAGCCTGGGAAAATAAGAGAGGCTATGCTACAATGACTATCTGCCTCTGTGTCTGCACTTGCATGAGCAGAAGCAGCAATCATCAGTCAGAACCAGATCCCTAATATATGCAGAAAGTGAAAGTCACTCAGTCATGTCCGACTCTTTACAATTCCAGGGAATTCTCCAGACCAGAGTACTGGCTGAGTCCTTATTGCCCACTCCATCTCCCATAAATTGCATGAATGTTATTTCAGGAACATGTGCCTACCTAACTTTGAGCTGGAGGGCGAGGGATGATGAGTAGTCACTACTGAAATAAGAGCTAGAATTGACTGAAATGAACTGCAATTTACCTTTCAAGACTTCCCCTGGGAATTGTCCTAAAAAAGACTCCAGATTTTCAAAATAGTTATGTCAGATTGATTCTATGAATGCAAAAATTGTTTTCTACATGAGGAGGCAGATTACTTGTGCCTTTTAATCTGTCATCTTCCCAGAATCCTCTTTAAAACCAGTCAATTATCTTTTAAGGATAATTAAATAATAGCAAATGATCTTGTGTATTTATCTATGTAGAGATAAACCCATGCACCTATGAGTTCCTTATTTGTAGAGAGTAAATAAGTTTATTAGTGTATTTATTAATAAATAATTAATGTTTTATTATTTATTTTAGTTTATTCCAGTGATGCTAGTTTATTTTTTTATTAATATATACATAGACACACTTGATATCATTCTTATTCTCTCTGCAGGCACTTTGATAACATTTTGTATTGCATGATGTCTAACCTGACAAACACTTTTGAGATTTTTAAATATGTTTAAGATTTTATTTTGCTTTTATTTTTAAAAAGTATATAAATTTGTAAGTAGGCAACTCTTCTTTCAGTACTTTGAATGCATTGTTTGCCTATGTTTTTGCTGGCAGCATTTGTGATAAGAAATCTGCTGTCATTTTATTGCTGTATTGTGGTCATTTTTTCTTTTCTAATTGCTTCTAATTTTTTTGAATACTTGCTTTATGCAATTTGGTTATGATAAGATTTGGGGGTCATGTCTCTTGTGCTTGGGTTAACTGGAGATTGTGTATTTCTAGAGTTTATAGATACTGTCCAATTTGGAATATTTTAAAGCATTTTATTTCAAATATACTTTTATCTGCCTATTTATTTCCTCAACTGTTTCCTGAAAACTCAAATTATACATGTCAAATGACATCACACAACTTATTTATGCTGTTTCATTCTTTCTAATCAATTTCACTTTTCTTTGAAGTTTCTGTTTCATGTTCTTCAATTTTATGAATACTTTAGTTTGCAGTATCATAGCCAGTGTATTTTTACTTCTGATATTATAATTTCTTTCATCTAAAATTTCAATTTTAACATATCTATATTTTCAATATCTAATTTAAATGTGTAAAATATAGTTACAATATTCATTTTAAAGTCATTGCCTACACATTCTAACAACTCTGTTAGTTCTGGATCAGTTTCAGTTGATTGACTTTTCCTTCTAATTGTGAGTCGCATATATATATACATATACATATATATATATTTATGCTGCTGTTGCTGCTAAGTCGCTTCAGTAGTGTCCAACTCTGTGAGACCCCACAGACTGCAGCCCACCAGGCTCCGCCATTCCTGGGATTCTCCAGGCAAGAACACTTGAGTGGGTTGCCATTTCCTTCTCCAATGCATGAAAGTAAAAAGTAAAAAGTGAAAGTGAAGTCACTCAGTCGTGTCTGATTCAGCGACCCCATGGACTGCAGCCTACCAGGCTCCTCCGTCCATGGGAGTTTCCAGGCAAGAGTACTGGAGGGATGCCATTGCCTTCTCATATATATATATATGCCACTGCCTTCTCATATATATATATACTTCTTGCAGTGCAGGAGTATATATATATTTATACTCCTTGCAGTGCAGGAGACCTGGGTTTGATCCTTGAGTTGGAAAGATCCCCTGGAAAAGGGAACAACTAACCACATCAGTATTCTGGCCTGGAGAATTCCATGGATTGTATCGTCTATGAAGTCACAAAGAGTCATAAACAACTAAGAGACTTTCACTTTATACTTTCACTATATATATGCCTCTTTTCATGTCTGGTAACTTTTGATTTAGTGGTAGTCATTTGTAAATTTTAATTTATTGTGTGATAATTTTTTTTCATTTTTATAAATGCTATTGTTGTTCAATCACCAAATCATATCCTACTCTTGTGACACCATGGACTGCACACACCAGGCTCCCCTGTCCTTCACTATCTCCCAGAGTTTGCTCAGACTCATGTCCATTGTGTCAGTGATGCCATTCAACCATATCATCTCTATCACCTTCTTCTCCTCCTGTAACCAATCTTTCCAAGCATCAGGGTCTTTTCCAATGAGTCACTTCCTCATATCAGGTGGCCAAAGTATTGGAGCTTAAGCACCAGTACTTCCAATGAATATTGTAGGTTGGTTTCCTTCATGATTAACTGGGTTGATCTCTATGCTATCCAAGGGACTCTCAACAGTCTTCTCCAGCATGAAAAGTTGAAAGCATCAATTCATTGGCACTCAACCTTCTCTATGGTCCTACTCACATCTGTACATAACTACTGGAAAAACTATAGTTTTGACTACACGGACCTTTGTTGGCAAAGTGATGTCTCTGCTTTTTAATATGCTGCTTAGGTTTGTCATAGTTTTTCCTTGAAGAAGCAACTGTCTTAATTTTATGGCTGAAGTCACTGTCTGCATTAACTTTGGACCCAGGAAACAAAATCTATCACTTTTTCCTCTTCTCTTCTCCATGTAGTCCTATTGAGGCCCTTTAACAGACCGGAACCTGGTGGTCCAGAGTTGATGATAAGAAAGTAAAAGAGAGAGAGAAAGAGGCTGATACTCCTTGGTTTACACAGAAAACCAACAAAGTCCTTGATACAGGGCTCGTGTTGCTCAAGAAGGCAACTGGTGCCCTCTTGAGGGATTGAAGGCACAGTGCGCCTTCTCGAGAGGGTCTTAGACGCCCAGGCAGGAGAGTGAGCATGATGGTTTCTGTGCTCCAGAATTAGCCTGAAAGAGAGAGAGAAAGAGAGAAGGAAATAAAGAAAGACATGGGGACCCAAGCTCTGATGGAACAAAGGTGTTTTATTCAATATTGTGTGCGTATTTATACTGTCTTCAGTTCAGTTCAGTTCAGTCACTCAGTCGTATCCAACTCTTTGCAACCCCATGAATCGCAGCATGCCAGGCCTCCCTGTACATCACCATCTCCCGGAGTTCACTCAGACTCACATTCATCGAGTGCGTGATGCCAACCAGCCATCTTATCCTTTGTTGTCCCCTTCTCCTCCTGCCCCCAATCCCTCCCAGCATCAGAGTCTTTTCCAATGAGTCAACTCTTCGCATCAGGTGGCCAGGTACTGGAGTTTCAGCTTTAGCATCATTCCTTCCAAAGAAATCCCAGGGCTGATCTCCTTCAGAATAGACTGGTTGGATCTCCTTGCAGTCCAAAGGACTCTCAAGGGTCTTCTCCAACACCACAGTTCAAAAGTATTAATTCTTCAGCTCTCAGCCTTCTTCACAGTCCAACTCTCACATTCATACATGACCACAGGAAAAACCATAGCTTTGACTAGATGGACCGTAGTTGGCAAAGTAATGTCTCTGCTTTTGAATATACTATCCAGGTTGGTTATAACTTTTCTTCCAAGGAGTAAGCGTCTTTTAATGTCATGGCTGCAGTCATCATCTGCAGTGATTCCGGAGCTCCCCAGAAATAAAGTCTGCCACTGTTTCCACTGTCTCCCCATCTATTTCCCATGAAGTGATGGCACCAGATGCCATGATCTTTGTTTTCTGAGTGTTGAGCTTTAAGTCAACTTTTTCACTTTCCTCTTTCACTTTCATCAAGAGGCTTTTTAGTTCCTCTTCACTTTCTGCCATAAGGGTGGTGTCATCTGCATATCTGAGGTTACTGATATTTCTTCTGGAAATCTTGATTCCAGCTTGTGTTTCTTCCAGTCCAGCATTTCTCATGATGTACTCTGCATAGAAGTTTAATAAGCAGGGTGACAATATGTATACAGCCTTGACGTACTCCTTTTCCTATTTGGAACCAGCCTGTTGTTCCATGTCCAGTTCTAACTGTTGCTTCCTGACATCCATACAAGGTAGCTATTTTCAGCAGAGATAAAAATAAAAAGTCCATGCTTGCAAATTATCAAGGAAAACATAAGGCGATCCATATCAAAGACAAAGGGTTGTAAATAATCACTTTTACCATATGGTTCATAAAAAGGAAGATGGTCATAAATAGTTACTTGTCACCATATGGAAAAACTAACAAAGGAAATGCATGCATTCTTCAGCCCCTGGGAGTAGTTTGCTACTCCACTTAATTCCTGAATATTCAGGAATTAATAAAGGACAGAAGATTCATGACAGATCCAAAACATCACACAGGAAGCCTCCTGTTAAATGCTTCCTGACAAAGTCCCAGTGATGAAACTAGATGTCATGATCTTAGCTTTTTGAATATGTCGATTTGAATCCAGCTTTTCACTTTCCTCTTTCACCCTCATCAAGAGGTTCTTTAATTTCTCTTCAGTTTCTGCCATTAGAGTGGTATCATCGCCATATCTGAGGTTATTGCTGTTTCTTCTGGTGATTTTGATTCCAGTTTGTGAGTTATACAGCCTAGCATTTAGTATGATGTACTCTGCATATAAGCTAAATAAGTAGGATGACAATATACATCTGTGACGTACTCCTTCCCCAATTTTGAATCAGTCCATTGTTCCATGTTCAGTTCTGTTACTTCTTGACTTGCATACACGTCTCTCAGGAGACAGGTAAGTTGGTCTGCATTCCCATCTCTTTAAGAATGTTCCACAATTTGTTGTGATCCACACAGTCAAATTGTTTTGTGTAGTCAAAGATGAAAAAGTAGATTTTTTTTTAATGAAATTTCCTTGCTCTATGTATTATCTAATGACTGTTGGCAATTTGATTTCTTGTTTCTCTGCCTTTTCTAAATCCAGCTTGTACATCTGAATGTTCTCAGTTCACATACTGTTGAATCCTAACTAGAAGAATTTTGAGTATTAACTTGATAGCACGTGATATAAATGTGATTGTATAGTAGTTTGAACATTCTTTGGCATTGCCTTTCTTTGGGATTGGAATAAAAACTGACCTTTTTCTGTCCTGTGGCCACTGCTGAGTTTTCAAATTTGATAACATATTGATTGCAGCACTTTAACAGAGCCATCTTTTAGGGTTTGAAATAACTTAGCTGGAGTTCCATCATCTCCACTAGCTCTGTTCATGGCAATGTTTCCTAAGGCCCACCTGACTTCACATTCCAGGATGTCTGGCTCTACATGAGTGATCACACCATCATGTTATCTGGGTCATTAAGACCTTTTTTTGTATAGTTTTTGGATGACAAAAATTGCTATGCAGAAGAAAGAAATCTAGGACATTTGAGAGGGGCTTTAATGGGTCTTCTGGATTTGGAGAGATGGAGATTTATTATCAGTGCATTTGTAGAGACATTATGAGAAAATCTTGATTGAAAGAAGTCATAGAGAGAAATTGTGATAAAACCTGGAAATAGAAGAAAAATTGCCAATCACAGATTTAAAGTTCTAAAGTATGTGATCATAGTACAATTCTCTTTTGAGTCATGAGTTAACTATGCCGAGGACTAAGAATTATATCTGTTGATCTCAGAAGGTTATTCTTAATTTTCCTTTTCTGTTAGAAGTGTTCCTTAATATCCAATGAAAATCTCCACCTATTAATTTTATCCCAGTGATTTGTTTTAGTAGGAAGAGGATTATGAAAGACTACAAGAAAACCAAATCAAACAGTGAAGAGAAATTAATAAAACAAAACCTTGTTTGAATTTAACAGTTATTTCTGATAGTTTCAAAAGCCTTTGGGATTTTAGACAAACTAAACTGAAATAGTTCTACAGGCCCATGAAGTAGGGGCTGGCATTATAATCTCTATATTACAGCTGGGAACCTTGAGGCACAAAGCCATTTAAGTGATATGTCCAAGGTCACTGAGCAAGTCACTGGTGAGGCCAAAAATAGAATCCCAATTCTTCAGCTAGTTCTTTGTTCAGGAGACCATATTGGTTCTTTTATTACTGTGAGAATAAAATTTAGCCTTATATTAGAGGCTTTTTTTTTTAATATGCCAACCTAAAAATCAACATTTAAAAAGACCATTCAATTGATATTAAATCAAATCATATTTCATGCTTGAGATTTTCAAGTTACTGTTAGAGGGTTTTCTTCTTGTTTAAGAGGAAAATATTCATAGGCAGCTTTTCACTGTTATCTCTCAATTCATAAAACTTTTCTCCTGCCCCTAAATATTTAATGGCTCTATTTAACAATAAATATGTTCTGGTTTCTGCACAAGGAAATGCAAGCCATAGTAATTGGCTTTGCCTTCAGACAGCTGAGTCAGCAAGAAATCAGGCAACCTATAGAAACCTTTTAATTTGCTATCAGGTTTTCAGAGTTTCAAGCCATTGAAATGTATTGAAAAAATCTGGAGTCAACTAAACCAAGCAAATTAACCTTACATCTGCTTTATACAACTCTTGAACTTCCAGATTTGTAACTCCTTATCTGTGGCTGCTCAAACAATTTTCTGGTGCATAATGCCATCTGTGCAGTGGTAGGAAGGGAAAGTGGATTATAGTCTCTGGTACATATTTGTCTAAAAGTACTTGTATTTTTCCAGTTATAAAAAAAATCTTTTTCCCCTCTTGTGGGAATCCTTGAGAGCTAGAAATTCTACTTTTGAGCTTCATATTTATACGTACAGATTTTGTGGAAAGTGATTTTACAAAGTTCATAGTTGTTAAATACTTCTAAAGAAATATACACTCACATACACTAAAGAGGACTAGAGATATACTTATCTGTGTATGTGTATGTGTGTGCATGCTAAGTTGCTTCAGTTGTACCTGACTCTTTGCAACCTTATGGATTATAGCCTGACAGGTTCTTCAGTCCATGAGATTCTCCAGGCAAGAATATTGGACTAGGTTGCCATGCCTTCCTCCAACAGATTTTCCCAACCCAGGAATGGAACCCATGTCCCTTATGTCTCCTGTACTGGCAGGAGGGTTCTTTACCACTATTGCCAGCTGGAAAGCCCCTGCATGTTATGCTATGCACATGTACATATAAGAACTTACATGTATATATGTTTAGATATACTGTACACTGTTTTGTAATTATATGCAGTTATAATGCAATAACACAATAATTTAATAATATAATATTAAATTATTAATTTACTAATGTAATAAATGCATAAAAT
>SJYF01000892.1:256907-267875 GCA_006410515.1 Procapra przewalskii
TCCATAGGCTGTACAGCTAGCCAGTGTCCAAACCTGGAGTATGAGTCAGGTAGTAGCATTTCGTTACAGCTTTCAGAATCAGTATCATTAGATGATGTCATAAATTGCAAACTGGGTAAGGTAGGAAATATCTTTTATAATTATGTGATACCTATATTTTTTCAATGACATTTTGCCAGCTGAGATAATTTTTAAAAATAGGTAAAATATTTTTATTTTTAAATTTTCTGTTGATGTTTATGGAACAGTATTTTTTTTTTTAAACCACATACAGGGACTCTCATACAACCTCATAGTTGGTATTCAACAATTTTTCTCCACACTCATTCATTATTCAAAATACTTTTCTCTACATGTTGTGGGACTACTTTTTGCCGAGACACTTAGATCTCTGAAATACTACCTTCAATGGAACATCTTAGTATTTACCTTAGGGGACTTTTTTTTTTTTCCTCCTTTTTCTGCCTTCACTATCCCGTTCCTTCTTTGAGTTTATATTGATGTGCTTGCTGTCACTTCATTCAGGTCCAACTCTATGCAGCCCTATGGACTGTAGCCTGCCAGGTTCCTCAGTCTGTGGGATTCTCCAGGCAAGAATATATTGGAGTGGGTTGCCATGCCCTCCTCCGGGGGATCTTCCTGATCCAGAGGTCAAACCCGTGTCTCTTATGTCTCCTGCATTGGCAGTAGGAGTTTTTTTTGTTGTTGGTGGTGGTTGGTTGTTTTTTAACCACTAGCACCACCTGGGAAGCCCCCTCTCTCAGTTTGAAAGTGAAAGTGAAGGTCTGTCAGTGGTGCCCAACTCTGCAATCCCCTGGACTAGTCCATGGGATTCTCCAGGCCAGTACTGGAGTGAGAAATCTTTCCCTTCACCAGGGGATTTCCCTACCCAGGGATCGAACCCAGGTCTCCCGCATTGCAGGTGGATTCTTTACCAGCTGAGCCACAAGGGAAGCCCTTTAACCCAATACTATTCTGGTTCCAACTGCAACTCTTTAACTCTGCCTTCTCTCATTTCTCTATGAGCAATATCTTTAACAAATATAGATTTATTTTTAATGTTCAGTTCATAGACTCTTTTCTTACTGTATAAATGTCCTTTAGATGAAGGTGATCATATCTCATGATAAGAGCATATTTGGATAATTCTGTATGTGTGCATGTTTGTGCACATATTTGAAAGAGAGAGAAGGCCAGTGAGTTTCAGATTTCTACCGTCTACTGTATTTTCTGAATTACCTGCAATTGATGCTACAAAACAAATATGATAGGAAGATGTATAGTGTGTAAAAACTAAGCTGAGTGCTTAAGCCTGGAAGGATCTAGTTATGTGAACATATCTGGCATAAATTTCTCGAGTTTTATTATTCAGTAACTATCTTCAAGTGGTTCTATGGTAAAATTTCCTGTTAAAAGTTCACTAAAAGACAAGATTCAAACCATATTCTGGTCTTAGTTTTTAGACCAATCTCACCTTCCCATTTAAAACTTCAAGTTGCTACAAGTTAAAGCTCAGTTTCATACTCAATAGTAAGATTTTCTCCCTCACTTTTCCAACATCCAGCACAGATTAGATTTACTATGGATTATAGAAAAACGGAATTAATGAGAAAAAATTATGGTCAATCCTTTACACATCTGGTTTTCCTACTTCTTTATGTACTAGCTCCTCTTTTTTGTTAAGGCATGACAAGGAAAAGTTAAAACATCCAATTTATCCTTACTTCCCTAAGCAGAACTGCAGTCTTTTCCTTGTTTGGTTATAACAGTTCTACCTGTGAGTGACAAACACCATGAAATTAAGGTACTCATTTGTATGCAGCTCCCCTAGGCATTTTTACACTTTCAGAGTTGGCCTTATCTCTTAGCTGGCCTTCAGTTGATGACTTTTGTGTTACATTCCTCTAATACCTTCTTCCCTTTTTGTTCCTTTCTTCCCCAAATCATCAGGTGTATCTGTCCTTGTAGGTCTACTGAAGCTTTGGGAGAATGCTTCTCTATATCTTTAGAGGAGAGGAAGGAGAGGTTCCTGGTTTTCCTCTATGTCTTGTAGTACACACACACACACACACTCTCTCTCTCTCTCTCTCTCTCTCACCCTTTCTCACTCTTCCACTCTCTGCCACATTTGCTCTCCTTCCTATTCTTCTGTTCTGTTAGCACAAGACCATAACAGTAAGCCCTCCTAAGCAAAGGCACAAAGAATGATAGATGTTTCCCCTACTTGAAGGTTTTACCAATTTTTAGAAAAAAAACCTCATAGATCTGCCTTCCGCGTCTTCAAAGTGGGAAAGGCTTATTTTCTATGTGCATGAATGGCTCTAAAACATCAATTGCAGTTTTATTTGCCAATTTGCATTCTGTAGTAATTGGTGAGGATGAGTAGAGTTGGCACACATGCTTCTGTAACTTCTACCTCTCAATAATTTTAACTTCTGGTGACTCTGAATTTAGAGTGTGAAGTACTTAAGGTGCTTCATTCTCAGCTTAAGCCACAATTACAGAACAGAAAAATTATTAACATCTTGTTCTATTTTTATTAACAGAATGATAACTCATGGGAAAGAAAGTAATAGTTGCAGAGACCCCAAAGCAGGGAACTCATGTGGCATTTTAATAAACACTTTGACTTCATTTTTAACACTTAACTGATGACAGTACTCAAGCCCAGTCGCTTCTCCCTTCT
Source organism: Procapra przewalskii (assembly GCA_006410515.1). NCBI lineage: Eukaryota > Metazoa > Chordata > Mammalia > Artiodactyla > Bovidae > Procapra > Procapra przewalskii. Next base: position 259,594 of record SJYF01000892.1, read on the forward strand.
GCCCCACAACTGACTAAGCAGATAAGATAGACTAGGTGTTCCCTCCTTTGGCAAGAGCCAGAAATTCGAACCAGGTAATCCCTAGCCCACTCACATGAACCATCACTCCAATGCTATCCCTTAATCACAATAAAAACCAAACTAGTCTTGTTTTCTCTTGCTCAAGCTGCCACTTTTGGACTTTGGGAGATGTCCCCACTTTCAAAAGAAAGTTTCATTATGTGAGTAATAAATTATTCCATCCCTTAATTTTTTTTGTAAGAAATCTTTTTTTTTTAATCAAAGTATAAATGACATATAATGTTATATGAGTTTTGGATTACAACATATACGATATTTGTGTACAATGCAAAATCACCACCACAATCCACACCCCCAATTGCATGGCCCCAAAGAATAAAAATCTGTACTTGAAGCTGGTTCAGAGAACAATCCTTACAATAGGGTGTTATGTGGCGCCTAACCGAGGACACGCCTTGAGGAATATCACGGTCCTACTGGATGCCAGTGAGTTCCTGGGGAATAAGGGCATGGTTGTCACTTTTGAGTAAGCCCTCTACATGCAGGTGATGAAGCTCAGCATGAGCCCCAGTTATCAGGAAGGCAGGTACCTGGCTGACCTGTCCAACTTGGTAGAGAATCTGAAGCAACAGTCCAGGCAGCCAATCCTCTGGTACAGTGCATCATAGAAGAATCAGGAGAGCACACTGTCTCAGGAGAGCACATTGTCTCAGGGATAAGCAGAACCTGATGACCCATCTGAAGGATGTGGGGAATCTGAGCCTGCATTCCCATCTCTTGTGCAGTGAGACCTTCAGTGAGGAGTCCAACAGGAGAACGTGCTGTTTGTCCAGGTGCCCCAACAAGCACATACCCAGGGGTGGTCCTTCCCTAACTACCTGGCCAAGGACACTGAACAGGATGAGGTTCCCCACACCAGGAGCTCAAACGGCAGACTCACTACGTGGAGGAGAAGTTCCAGGAGGAATGTGGCCGAGGTCCACAATACAAAGTGCTCTGAGCCCCAGGGCACCTGCACCCCTAGTCCTCATTGGTAGCATAGGGGCACCGTGCAGTGCCTCAGTGAGGTCAAATACAACTTGAGGCTGAAATTCTAGGGTGCAACCAAGCAGGGGGCCACTACACATGGAAAACCAAGAGTGTTCAGGAGGATCAATAGCATGAAGAGAATTAGCAACATGGGGAGACCCAGCAGCATGAGGAAGATCACCTACATAAGGAGGTTCAGCAGAGTGATATGCTATATGTCTGACGTCCACAATATGATGCTGCATGCTAATGTCACAGAGTGTGGAGTGGTATGGGGGAAGTCCTGCTGACAGTCCAGCCTCAGCCTCTGGAGCCCAACTGTCTGTGGGGACCCCTGTATAGAACAAGAGGTCAGTGGCTTCTGCCATGTTCTGAACTAGAAGCCAATGTTTGTGGCAAAGATCAACGTGCCTGAGAAGCAAGATTTGGTTTCATAGCTGGGCCTTCCAGTGGTATGTGTTTGACCATAGCAGATCCTGTTCCGATACCCCTTTGGATAGAACTGGCAGGTGGGAGCTGAGACGCACAAGTACAGAGGCCTGACTGAAGGAAGGCACCCCAACCTGGGGCAACTTGCTGGGCAAATTTTAGGCGGGACTCAGAGCACCATCAGAGAAGGCAATGGCACCCCACTCCAGTACTCTTGCCTGGAAAATCCCATGGAGGCAGGAGCCTGTAGGCTGCAGTCCATGGGGTCATTAAGAATCAGACATGACTGAACGACTTCACTTTCATGCACTGGAGAAGGCAATGGCAACCCACTCCAGTGTTCTTGCCTGGAGAATCCCAGGGATGGGAGAGCCTGGTGGACTGCTGTCTCTGGGGTCGCACAGTCAGACACGAGTGAAGCGACTTGGGAGCAGCAGCAGGAGCAGAGCACCATGGGCTCCCAGCTGTGATACTGCTATCACCACAAGCCTTCGTGTTTCCTTCACAACACCTTGGGAGGGTCCAGACACAGATTTCTGGAGCTTACTCCATGCCATCACTCAATGGGAACATTTGATGTGATTCCTGCTGATCTTCATTTCACAATTTCAGAGACAAGAGAAAGGCCCCTACTGCAGGTATTTATTTGGCCTATGCTTTTTCCAGTGATCATGTATGGATGTGAGAGTTGGACGGTGAAGAAAGCTGAGCACCGAAGAATTGATGCTTTTGAACTGTAGTGTTGGAGAAGACTCTTGAGAGTCCCTTGGACTGCAAGGAGATTCAAACAGTTCATTCTAAAGGAGATCAGTCCTGGCGCTTCTTTGGAAGGAATGATACTAAAGCCGAAACTGCAATACTTTGGCTACCTGATGCAAAGAGTTGACTCATTGGAAAAGACTCTGATGCTGGGAGGGATTGAGGGCAGGAGGAGAAGGGGGGATTGAGGGCGGGAGGAAAAGGGGATGACAGAGGATGAGATGGCTGGATGGCATCACTGTCTCCATGGACATGAGTTTGAATTAACTCTGGGAGTTGGTGATGGACAGGGAGACCTGGCTTGCTGCAATTCATGGGGTCGCAAAGAGTCAGACATGACTGAGTGACTGAACTGAACTGAACTGAACTGATGGAGCCAAGGGAGGGGATGGGACCCTCAACATTTTGACTTTCATTTCTTCAAAGGGAAACTCAGGTGCCCCTCAAATTTTAAAAATGAATGCATTAAAGGTATAACTGAGTAATTGGACCATAGGGGATATTCCTCCAGAAAGGGGGTGGGGTGGGGTGGAAACAGGCAGGTAGACATTGTCTTTGGATAGAAATAAGAAGGTAGGAAGTCTTGTGCAGTGTCACCATAATCACCTCCAGCTGTGTTAGTACCATTGGAATAATACATTTGATGTGGTTCAGTTTCAGTTCAGTTCAGTTCATTCACTTAGTTGTGTTCGACTCTTTGTGACCCCATGAATCGTGGCACGCCAGGCCTCTCTGTCCACAACCAACTCCCGGAGTTCACCCAGACTCACATCCATCTAGTCAGTGATGCCATCCAGCCATCTCATCCTCTGTCGTCCCCTTTTCCTCCTGCCTCCAATCCCTCCCAGCAGCAAAGTCTTTTCCAATGAGTCAAATCTTCGCATGAGGTGGCCAAAGTACTGGAGTTTCAGCTTCAGCCTCAGTCCTTCCAATGAACACCCAGGGCTGATCTCCTTCAGAATGGACTGGTTGGATCTCCTTGCAGTCCAAGGGACTCTTGGTAGTGACTGTGAAACAAAAAAAATTCTCCTAATTATAACTCTCATAATATGTCTTAATATCGTAACCAAAACTTTAGAGGGAGACTCGAACCTATCTCTATGAGGTGAATAAAATGTTTGGCACTGTGAGGAGAATGGCTAGTGACCACCACAGTTCAGTTCAGTGGCTCAGTTGTGTCCGACTCTTTGTGACCTCATAAATCGCAGCATGCCAGGCCTCCCTGTTCATCACCATCTCTCGGACTTCACTCAGACTCACGTCCATCGAGTCTGTGATGCCATCCAGCCATCTCATCCTCAGCCGTCCCCTTCTCCTCCTGCCCCCAATCTCTCCCAGCGCCACCTTAGGAAGGTCTTTATTTTAATGCTTCTGCTTGCTGACTGGTTTTGTTTCCTGCTGGAGAGCATGTACTTTTAGCTGCTGGCTTGTGCTTTGAGCTGTGTTGCTTTGTGCTGCATTTACTGAGCCCTCCAAGTTTCTCTTATAGATTTAACTGATCTTAGTTGAAAAGTGTTCATAATTGGCATTTAGGGACAGTAATGTGGAATTGGAGACCTCCTTCAAATGGCTGTAGTTGTGTGCTTTGTCTGGGAACTGTGGTTATCAGAGTGAATCATGTCTTGATTCTGTCAAGAAAGTGTGTAATTTCCTCTGTTCTGTCTTATCACAACAAAAATTTGAAGTGATGGACCAGCTCTCAGATGGACCACTGCTACAGCTCCGTGTTACAACTCAGTTTTATTTAGGAAACAAAGGAAAACACATCCTCAAGGTGTGAGAGCATTACAACCCAAAAGGTGAAAAGGGAGAGAGATGAAACAGAGAGAGAGAGAGAGAGAGAGAGAGAGAGAGCGAGAGAGCAAGATAGAGAACTTGGCCCTTTGGGTCCTCTTTTTACATGTTTTTTTTTTTTTTTCCTACCCCTGGGCCTGCCCTATGTAAACTGGGCTAGCCAGGAGTGCAGTTTGTTCTACCTGAGGTCCTCACGCTGGTCCTCAGACCTTCCTTTATTCTATTTTTGCAGGCTTTTCTCTTCCTTGTCTTTTAGTCACCACCATTCTGGACTCCCTTTTCCTATTCTAACTACCAACGTCCACCCCTCTACCCCCTCACTCCCAAGAGATGGGAGGCCCAATTCTTTGGGAATAGGGATTTTGAGGTTTTTCTGGCTACTTCCTGCTGAACTGGGAAGGAAAAGGGTATTGGGCCTCCCCCTCTTGCTAGTCTCAGGCCCCAGAGTCCTTATAGCAGTGTCCATATAAAGGGGAGTGATATTTTCTGTGGTCAGCTGTAGTTTTATATATCCTTGTTGAACTGGCAATGTATGTTGTAGCTTGTTGACCTGGGCAGAGACAAAAGAGGTTATAAAATTGATAATACATGGAACAGTCATAAGCAGCATCAATATGGTGCTGTCAGGGACTAGCAGGGGCATTAGCCAACTCCAAATTCCAATCGCCAGGATGGCTCAAGTCCCTCCTTGTTCAGGGATCAGAAGATCTATCTCTTGTCTGTTTTGGAGTACAACTGCTGCCAAGCTCTTTAGATCTGTCCTGAGAAATCTTATCCCTGGGAACTAGATTTTGGGGGCATTCATTAAAATGGCACTCATTTGTAGTTCTGAATAGGTATCTGAGATCTTCCAGGGGCTCATAAGTGTATTGAGTGCCCTCTTCTGTTTTCTTCCATGTCTTGACTCATGAGTAGTGAATCCAGGAGCCATGTCCTGGTACCTTGAGTACTACGGGTTAGAAAGTTTTACAAGGTAGGGGACCTTCCATGTGGGCTGGAGCTGAGCCTTTGGGGACCCATCTTTCCAGAATTTAATTAGGACTTGAGTCCATAGAAGATATAGTGGTGACTCCTTAGAATCTTTTAGGTCTTGGTTGACTCCCCACAAGCATATATCCTGTTGGAATTGCCCAATGGCCATGGTATAAGACCAGAGGGTCTGAGCCTCTAGATCTAGGAAGAGGTAATTGACATAAACAAAAGGTTTCACATATAGCATCTCAAAAGGACTAAGACCAACCTATTCCTTAGAGGCAATATGGGTGTGGAGGAGAGCTATTGGAAAAGCCTCCTTCCATCCCAGAGAGATCTCCTGGGTTATCTTTTATATCACTGATTTTAAGAATTGGTTGGCTCTTTCTACTTTCCCTGAAGACTGAGGCTTATAGGCACAATGCGATAATAAATAATGTCCAATGCTTTAGAGACCTCTTGGGTGACCTTAGAAGTAAATGATGTGCCACTGTCACTTTGTAATGACCAGAGCAGATGAAATCTCAGAATGATTTCATGAAGCACTGTTTTTTGTTTTTTGTTTTGTTGTTGTTGTTGTTTGTTTGTTTTTTTTACCACCTCCTCAGCCTTCTCAGTTCAGGTGGGAAAGCCTTCAATCCATCCTATAAATGTATCTATCATGACTAATAGGTATTTATACCCTTGAGAAACTGGCATCTGGGTGAAATCCATCTGCCAGTCCTCTCCTGGATGGGCACCACGTCATTGGACAGGCTGGGTCTATCAGGCTACACCTGATCCCCTGTCCTGGGGTCGTCAAGCTCCTTAGGGGTTGTTTAATTGGCAAGTGGAACAAGAGGAGACCACTTGCCTTATAGTCCTTTGGAGGCTTGTTCCTCTGAAGGACTTTCTATAAATCATTGGAGGTCCTTTCCCCCTAAATGAGTGGTGTCATGTAGGGAGTTAACCAACTTCCATTGGAGGTTCTCAGGCAGAAAAAGGAGTCCTTCATTTTGGAACCACCTTATATGATCTTGGAAGCCCTCACTCTTAGCTTTAAGAGTCTCACCTTCAGTATATGAAGGAGTTACTGGCAAATTAGTTTGTGGAACTAAGGTGACAACCTCTATTAGGTCATTGTTCTGTAATTCTGCTCTCAGCTTCTTGGTTTCCTCATGACATTTCCATGATCCCTTTTTGGTGTCCTTTACAGTGGGAGGCTGAAACCTCAGTAGGCAGATGGACTGCCTCCAAGAGTTTAAGGATTTGATCACCATGTTTGTTTGGGGACCCTAGGGTGATCAAGTGGCTTCTTTCTTTCCAAATAAGAGCACGTGCATGTAGCACCAGAAGAGCATACTTGAAGTCAGTGTAAATGGTTTCTCTTTTCCCTTTTCCCAGTTCTAAAGCTTGAGTCAGGGCTACGAACTCAGCTAATTGGACTGAAGTACCTGATGGCAAATGTTTGGCCTCTATGGTCTCAAAATTGGAGATGACTGCATATCTGACTTTTCTTTTTCTATCCAAGACAAAGCTACTTCCATCAGTGTACCAGATTTCCTCAGGATGGATCAGAGGATCTTCCAACAATCCCTCTCAGGGTTTTTTCCAGTGGTCCAAGGTTTTTAGGCAAGAGTGAAAGGGGAGAGAGCCCTCAGGGGTAGGCAGGAGCATGGCAGATTTAAGAATCTCACAAGAGGGAGCCCTGGATTTTCCATCAGCACTATTTGACATCTGAGAATTTTTTACCAGACATCCATAAATGGCCTCTCCTGTTTAGAAGTTGTTTTACTTGGTGGCTGGTAAAAATAGTTTGCCCCCAAAAGAGAGTTTTGAAACACCTTCTCTAGGGATTGCAATAGCTGCAAAATTTCAAAGGCAGGGAGAGATTTCTTTCCATTAAGGGAGGAGGACAGTCAGGGACCACTAGAAACTGACGGAAAAATATTTGTCCATCCTGGCAACAAAGTGCACAGGTGAATCTTTTAGTAATTGTTGTTCTTGTAACACCTCAAATGATACAGATTTGGGAAGAGAAGTCTCCGGAAGAAGAAGTCAGGAGAGAGTAGGTAGCCCCTGTGTCAACCAAGAAATTCTTGGACCTACCTGCCACATCTAGTTGCATCCTTGGCTCAAGCCCTGTGATGGTTATCTGTGACAGATAGGCTGGCTAAAGTGGACTGCTTCAGTCCTAGTGAGCCATTGTGAGGGAAGGCTTGGTGCTTGATCTTGAGGCTCTTAGGTCACAAGGGCAGAATGCTCCCCAAAGTCCCAGTTGATGGCATTTATAGCAAGCCGTTTTAGGAGACTTATCATGGTCTGGGCACTCTTTGGCCCAAAGCTCTACTTGTCTATAGATTAGGCATTTGCCTTGTGCCTTGTCCTCCAAGGACTCGGGGTTTGCCACAGGGCTTCCCTGGAGGGCAGCCAGCATCTGGGCTTGTCTTATCTCTTTCTTTTTCTCCTTTTCCTGGGCCGTGGCCTCTCTTTGCTGTTCTCTGTTATAAAAGGTATTGGTGGCTGTGTGGACCATTTCATCTAAAGAGGCAGCAGGGTCCTGCTGCTGTAGCTGTTGTAACTTTATTCTGATGTCTGATACATATTGGGACAGGAATTTGTCCTTTAAAATCACCTATCCCTCATAAGAGCCTAAGTCCAGATTGGTAAACTTTTGGAGGGCTTCTTTAAGCTTTTCCAGAAAGGCAATGGGGTTCTCATTGGGCTCCTGAGTTATTGCTGAGACCTGGTCAAAGCTGCTTACTCTTTGCTGAGCTGCTTTCAGTCCTGTGTTCACACAGATCAGAAAATGATACATCTCTTTCTCATATGTGCTCAGGGTCATTATAGCTTCAGTTAGGATCTGAGGAGGGGGCTGCAGTTTCCCCTACTGGGTATTTATCGCTTGACATGTCAAGCCCTGTCACATACCTTTGGGCTCCCTTTAAGGCACTAGTATGCTCAGGGTCAAATAGAGTTTGATTAAATATGACCATGATGTCCTTCCACGTCAAGTCAAAGGCCAAAGTAATGTGTTGGAATGTATCTATATAGTTGCCTGGGTCATCTGTATAGCTTCCCATGTCTTGTTTGATCTGTCTTAGTTTTAGGAGGGAGAAGGGCTTATGGACCCGGACTGGTTTTAAACTGGGTTTGGTTTTAATTGGTTTTAGTTCTCCTTCATTTTCAACTTGTGAAGGGGCTTTTGTGAAGGGGATGCTCCTGGATATGGGGGCAGATTTGGATACAAGGAAGGAGCACCAGGCAACTCAGGAGCTGTGTGAGGTGAGCCTTTATAA
>SJYF01000892.1:273027-285183 GCA_006410515.1 Procapra przewalskii
CCTACACACTACCTCCTATATATTTGAAATCATCTCTAGATTACTTATAATACCTGATACACTGTAAATGCTGTGTAAATATTTGTAGATACAATGTAAATGCTGTGTAAATAGTTGAAGGCACATGGAAAATTCAAGTTTTGCCTTTGGGAACTCTCTGGATTTTTTTTTTTTTTCTTTTCAAACTGTGGTTGATCAAGTACATAGATGTCAAATCCCCCACTGACCATAATTTGAAGAAGTCCGGATTTGGATGATACTTGGATTTGGTGAGAATATTTGAGGTGTCTGGAGGGATCTGATGTAGATAAGAAAGGGGGAAGGTGAGAATTTCTAGGAATATCAGGGAAATAAAAGATTCCTTGTTTAAATTTATCTTTACAAAGGGTAATTCCTTAATGAGAGGCCTGAGGCTATTCTAATTGTCTACTAGGACAAAGAGCAGGTTATAGCATTTGGGAAAGGTTCTGTTTTTGTTTAGCTGTCCTGTCTGTGATCCAGCTCTTTTTATCCTCAACCATTTGAGACTTGGCTTGATAAATTTACAGTGGAAAACACTTACTTAAAAAAAAAATACAGTGCTAAAAACAAAGTACAAAAGAAATAGCTGCCAGTAGAGTAAGATTTGCTTTAAATAAAGTCGCATATTTTCATACAACTGTTTGTCTGATTCAAGATCTGAGAATTAAAATATTAAATTATCCTTCCCAAGTCACTGTTTTTTGATGCATTAATTAGTAGAGCAAACTTTAAAGCATGCTTTTAGGTTTACAAATGATGTTTGTAAAAAAAAATCTTATTAATATTGTTTTTGTGTTCTTAATAGAACACATGGATATGGTTTGATTGTCAGTTACTCAAAGATATTTAATGTTTATTGCATTTATATTCTAGCAAAAGAAAAACAAAAAAGAGAGAGAATAGGTAAGGTTAGAGAAAGAGGAATATTTAGGAAAACAAACAAAAAAAAAATACAAGGTAAGGACCATGATCTATAGTCTCAAAATAATTTCAAGCTCTCTCTGTTTCTCCAGAAAGGCTGGATATACAAATTGTAGCTTGGGTACTCTTCTCACAGTCATCATATTTTAATAAAATTGGTGATTAATTATGTCTTTGACATAAGTCTGTGAACATATTAAAAGACAGATACTATTGATTTCTTCTGTTTTACTTTCCCACTTTGTGCTGCTAAATGATGATATCTGTCAAGATTTGATAAAATAAATGTTTAGTAAATATGAGCTTATGAGGAAATAAGCCTATTGAATGGAAATATAATAGTGTGTAAAAAAGAAAATAAAAATAGTTTACATAGATATTTTTTGAAGCCATTAAATATATCTTTCTTGATAAGATATAAATATAAATATGATATGTAGGTCATCTTGAGTTAGAGAAGCCTCAGTCCTTCATAGGTGAGATGTCAGCCTTGAACTAGGCTCTGAGAAAGAGCTGGTGTTTGGGGAAAAAAGCCAGATTATATTAGTGCCTATAAGTTTAGTGTAGAGGGACATGTGGTTGGAAATTTTTTAATCTGAAGATATTGACAACACCTTCTAAAGAATAACAGGTATTTTCAGGAATAAAAAGATTTGGCAAGATTCTTGTTTAAAGTTATAAAACAGGAATTAACAATTGATCTGGCAGTTGAAACAATCTGAAGCTTCATCTTAACATTGGAATTTGCATCTTGAGCCCAGATGCCTTTGCAGAAACAGCTTTAAAATTTCTATGTCTTCACATAAGTACCTTGCAATCCAAAATGTATCCTATTTTTCTTCTTTGCTGTTGTTGCTAAAATACACTGTCATTTTATCAGTTATTTGGACTGAAATGTTAAAATCAGTGACAGTTACCTTCACTTCATCTCTGAATATAGTCAGTTTTCAAGATGCAGAAATTCTCTCTTTCAGTAGCTGGTGCTCTCTATCTCAGTGTAAGATTAGCTCTGGCCAGACTAAGACACAAAGCAGTGCTCCTCATAGTTAAAATCTTGGTGACATGTAGATTTTACTTCAGGAGTTCTAAGGTGGGTCCTGGAGTTCTTCATTTCTGAGAAACCTGTAAGTTTGTTAGTGCTAACGAGACAGGATCACATGTTGAGAAGTAAGGCTATAGAAGTCTTATTGGTGTCCCTACTTCTGCAATCCATACGTTACTCCAAATTAAAAAAAAAAAAAACCCAGGAAATAAATCTAAGGGGATAGAATAAAATTCTAATGTTTCTCATATTAAAGAATACATTCCTTGGAAATTGCAGAATTTAAATTCAAATTCACACTTACTTTATTGAATAGTTTAAATCAGTTATCACTTGATGCATCTCTGTAAGAGCATCTCATTTGGTATTCAATCTTCTTCCTACAAAATTTTGCTAAAACGTATGTGACCAGTATTATATAAACTAACACGAGTCCAATGCTAATTAAAAAAAAAGAAAATACAGAACTTAAAATTTTTCTTCTTTTTGGTTGCAAATAATTAGATGTCAAACTTCTCCATCAACTGACTTCATCTAAAACAACTGATCCAGTATTAACTTATATTCTAACCTAAACATTTATTTTTTTCATCTAAGTTAGTGTCCAGACTACTTCTGAAAAGATGTAAAGCTTAATGCATGTTCATGTATTCACTCATTTATCTACCACCAAAATACACTGACTCTTTACTTTTTGGGGTATTATTTTAGTCTCTTGGGCTATACTGTACAAAAGATAGAGTTCTTGCTTGTGGGATTCAAAGTTCAACAGGAGAATGGAAATTTTTTTTTTTTAATACATAGGTAACTTATTGAAGCAAAATCCGATGCTGTAAAGAGCAATATTGCATAGGAACCTGGAATGTTACGTACATAAATGAAGGCAAGTTGAAAGTGGTCAAAGAGGATATGGCCAAAGAGAATGTCACCATTTAAGGAATCAGGGAACTAAAATGGACTGAAATGTGTGAATTTAACTCAGATGACCACTATGTCTACTACTGTGGGCAGGAATCCCTTAGAAGAGATGGAGTAGACAGCATCAACAAAAGAGTCCAAAATGCAGTACTAGGATACTGTCTCAAAAATGACAGAGTGATCTCTGTTCATTTCCAAGGCAAAACATTCAATATCACAGTAATCCAAGTCTATATCCCAAACAGTAACACTGAAGAAGCTGAAGCTGAACAGTCCTATGAAGACCTATAAGACCTTCTAGAACTAACATAAATAAATAAATAAATAAATAAATAAATAAATATATATATATATATATCCTTTTCATTATAGGGGATTGGAATGCAAAAGTGGGAAGTCAAGAAACACCTGGAGTAACAGGCAAATTTGACCTTGGAGTGCAGAATGAAGCAGGGTAAAGGCTAGTAGAGGTTTGCCAAGAGAACACATTGATCATAGCAAACACCTTCTTCCAACAACACAAGAGAAGACTACACATGGACATCACCAGGTGGTCAATACCAAATCAGATTGATTATATTCTTTGCAGTCAAAGGTGGAGATGTGCTATACAGTCAGCAAAAATCAGATCGGAGGTGATTGTGCCTCAGATCATGAACTCCTTATTGCTGAATTCAGACTTAAATTGAAGAAACTAGAACCACTAGACCATTCAGGTATGACTTAAATCAAATCCCTAACGATTATACAGTGGAAGTGAGAAGTAGATTTAAGGGACTAGATCTGATAGACAGAGTGCCTGATGAACTAAGGATAGAAGTTAGTGCCATTGTACAAGAGACAGAGATCAAGACCATCACCAAGAAAAAGAAATGCAAAAAGGTAAAATGGCTGTCTGAGGAGGCCTTACAAATAGTTGTGAAAAGAAAAAACACTAAAAGCAAAGAAGAAAAGAAAATATACCCATTTGAATGCAGAGTTCCAAAGAATACAAAGGAGAGATAAGAAAGTCTTCCTCAATAATTAGTGCAAAGAAATAGAGGAAAACAATAGAATGGGAAAGACTAGAGATCTTTTCAAGAAAATTATAAATATCAAGGGAACATTTCATTCAAAAATGGGCTCAATAAAGGACAGAAATGGTATGGACCTAACAGAAGCAAAAGATATTAAGAACAGGTGGCAAGAATGCACATAAGAAAAGTACAAAAAAAGATCTTCGTGACCAGCATAATCACGATGGTATCATCACTCACCTAGAGTCAGACATCCTAGAATGTGAAGTCAAGTGTGCCTTAGGAAGCATCACTATGAACAAAGTTAATGGAGGTGATAGAATTCCACTTGAGCTATATGAAATCTTCAAAGACGATGCAGTGAAAATGCTGCACTCAATATGCCAGCAAATTTGGAAACTTAACAGGGGCCATGGGGCTAGAAAAGATCAGTTTTCATTCCGATCCCTAAGGCAATTCTAAAGAATGCTCAAGCTGCTGCACAACTGCACTCATCTCACATGCTAGTAAAGTCATGTTAAAATTCTTCAAGTCAGGCGTCAACAATACATGAACTGTGAACTTTCAGTTGATCAAGCTAGATTTAGAAAAGGCAGAGGAAACAAAGATCAATTTGCCAACTCCTTTGGATCACCAAAAAAACAAGAGAGTTCCAGGAAAATATCTACTTCTGCTTTACTGACTATGCCAAAGCTTTTGACTCTGTGGATCACAGTAAACTAGGGAAACTTCTGAAAGAGATGGGAATACAAGACCACCTGACCTGCCTCTTGAGAAATCTATGTGCAGGTGAGGAAGCAACAGTTAGAACTGGACATGCAGCAACAGACTGGTTCCAAATAAAGAAAGGAGCACATCAAGGCTGCATATTATCACCCTGCTTATTCAACTCATATGAAGAATACATCTGGAGAAGGCAACAGCACCCCACTCCAGTACTCTTGCCTGGAAAATTCCATGGACAGAGGAGCCTGGTGGGCTGCAGTCCACTGGGTTGTAAAGAGTCATACAGGACTGGGTGACTTCAGCATCAGCAGAAGCAGCAGCAGAAGCAGAATACATCATGAGAAACACAGGGCTAGATGAAGCATAAGCTGGAATCAAGATTGCCAGGAAAAATATCAATAACCTCATATATGAAGATGACACCACTCTTATGGCAAAAGGTGAAGAAAAAATAAAGAGCCTCTTGATGAAAGTGAAATAGGAGAGTGAAAAAGTTGGCTTAAAGCTCAACATTCAGAAAACGAAGATCATGATATCCAGTCCCATCACTTCATGGCAAATAGATGGGGAAACGTGACTGACTTTATTTTTCTGGGCTCCAAAATCACTGCAGATGGTGATTGCAGCCATGAAATTGAAAGACGCTTACTCCTTGGAAGGAAAGTTATGACAAACCTAGACAGCATATTAAAAAGCAGAGACATTACTTTCTCATCAAAGGTCCATCTAGTCAAGGCTATGGTTTTTCCAGTAGTCATGTATGAATGTGAGAGTTGAACTATAAAGAAAGCTGAACACTGAAGAATTGATGCTTTTGAGATGTGGTGTTGGAGAAGACTCTTGAGAGTCCTCTGAAGTGCAAGGAGATCTAACCAGTCCATCCTAAAGGAGATTAGTCCTGAGTGTTCATTGGTAGGACTGATATTGAAGCTGAAACTCCAATATTTTGACCACCTGGTGCAAAGAGCTGACTAATTTGAAAAGACCCTGATTATGGGAAAGATTGAGGGCAGGAGGAGAAGGGGACAACTGAGGTTGAGATGGTTGGATGGCATCACCAACTCAGTGGATATGGGTTTGGCTGGACTCTGAGAGGTGGTGATGGACAGGGAGGCCTGGTGTGCTGCAGTTCATTGGGTCTCAAAGAGTTGGACATGACTGAGAAACTGAACTAAACTGAAAATCACCGTGAGTGACTGCAGTCATTAAATTAAAAGATTCTTTCTCCTTGGAAGGAAAGTTATGATGAAGCTAGACAGCATATTAAAAAACAGAAATATTACCTTGCCAACAAAAGTCCATCTAATCAAAGCTATGGTTTTTCTAGTAGTCATGTGTGGATGTGAGAGCTGGACTACAAAGAAAGCTGAACACCAAAGAATTGATGCTTTTGAACTGTGGTGTTGGAGAAGACTTGAGAGTCCCTTGGACTGCAAGGAAATCCAACCAGTTCATCCTAAAGGAAATCAGTGCTGAATATTCACTGGAAGGACTTATGTTGAAGCTGAAACTCCAATATATTGGCCAAGACTATAGTGCTGGGAAAGATTGAAGGTGGGAAGAGAATTGGATGACAGAGGATGAGGTGATTGGATGCCATCACCAACTCAATGGACATGAGTTTGAGTAGACTCTGGGAGTTGGTGATGTACAGGAGTCCTGGCAAACTGCAGTCCATGAGATCACAAAAAGTTGGACATGACTGAGTGACTGAAATGAACTAAACTGAATTTATTATGATTTGTTTTTCAGAATTCAATGGGATTTTTAATGAGTAGAAGCTACTGTAATCAGGGTAAATTCATGTTTCAGAATTTCTTGAAGAAGAAACCCTAAAATATGAAGAATAAGCAGGATTTAGGTAGGTGAAATGTGAAGAGACTATGAAACCCAGACCCCACGAACTGCAGCACACCAGGCCTCCCTGTTCATCACCAACTCTCGGAGTCCACCCAAACCCATGTCCATTGAGTAGGCTGCAGATGAGAAGGATCTGGGCATATTCAACAAAATGAATGCTGATGTAGTTAAATTAGGGAATGTAATTCAGATGACATGGCGGTTTAACAAGAATTGGGTGGAAACCAGATCATACAGGGGATGAAGGCTGTATAAAAAAAATCTATTATGTCTTCATCACACTCCATCCTCTGCTTGCACCACACTAGTTTTGCTCATATGTCTGTGCTAATTCTTCTTATTCTCCAAGTCCCATCATCTGGAACTTAATTATAATAGCTTATACTTATTAAATGCTTATCTTTTGCCAACCCCAGTAGGAAGTGTTTTACATGCAGAATCTAATTTGTTTCCCAACTTCATTATACATGTTGGTTTTATTTTTCTTTTTCAAGAAGGTCATCTTTAGAAAGACTGAGATTATCCAAGATTATATATGGCAGAGTCAGGTTGCAAATTCAGGCTGGTCCAAAGATTGTTAAAATACCAGGTGATTCTGACTCTTACGAAAGAATTTTATTCCATTAATTTCTGTTATCTTTCTAAAATTCACCTGAAACTGTAGGGTTCTTATTTATTCAAATATATGTGGTCCCATTGCAATTCACAAACTGGCATTACTTTCTGTCATGCAAACATTATGAAAAGAACACTCAGACCAACGATTTGTCTAGTATAGAGCTTGGTCTACAGAAGGCAACCTGTTAATATTTTGGAGTAAATGTCTCAGTGACCACATTTCAGTTGAATCTATGGTTTAACTTATTATGGTATGCATGAATGTGAGAGTTGGATTGTAAATAAGGCTGAGTGCTGAAGAATTGATGCTTTTGGACTATGGTGTTGGAGAAGACTCTTGAGAGTCCCTTGGACTGCAGTGAGATCCAACCAGTCCATTCTGAAGGAGATCAGTCCTGGGGTTTCTTTGGAAGGAATGATGCTAAAGCTGAAGCTCCAGTATTTTGGCCACCTCATGCGAAGAGTTGACTCATTGGAAAAGACTCTGATGCTGGGAGGGATTGGGGGTAGGAGGAGAAGGGGACGACTGAGGATGAGAGAGCTGGATGGCATCACTGACTTGATGGATGTGAGTCTGAGTGAACTCTGGGAGTTGGTGATGGACAGAGAGGCCTGGCGTGCTGTGATTCATGGGGTTGCAAAGAGTCAGACATGACTGAGTGACTGAACTGAACTGAACTGATGGCCTTCCAAAGAGATAGTTTCCCTGAGTCACTTCAAACTATGTTGGGACACAAGGAAGGTAGCAAATGTTTGTTCTAAATGTAGCAAAATCCATAGTATTGCCTGAGGAAGCTTACTACACCTCCCAGTGGAGGAAAAAGAGACCCAGGAGTAGTCTTCATTTAATACAAATATCCAAGTGCAGTTTTCCACCAGAGAAATGTAATAAGTTTAGTAATCAGGAGAACTCAGACTGATAAAAATCCTGATTCCCAGCATTCCCAAGTATTCAATAATAATGCCAATATATCTTACATCCATTTATGAACTGGGGTGATGGATTTAGGTCCAAGTTTGCTTAAAATAAAAGTAATTTTTGCATAATTCTGTGTCCTTGTTTTGTATCAGTATCAAGGGAGAATCTATTATGTATGTTAACCTTTTCTTAAAAAAGCTGTTGAAAATTAAAAATCATATTTGTGAGAGTATGAGAATGATTTAACCATGAGTTAATATCTAGAGACTTTCAAATTGAGATTTCTCTTCCATTCTTTAAGTGGCTTGCAAGCAAGGGAATTAATTAACAGAAGCACATGACATAACTTTTCCTATGTCCTATTAACTGGCATTCAGTGAATATAAGGAGAAAGGTTCATAGTTTGTTCAAAATCATGGTTCTCGGAACTAAGATGGTGTTAGGTTATATCAAGTGAGGAATAGTAAATAGAAGAAATTTTAACATTTCGTGTCCCGAGAACAACTGTTTCATTAAACAGAACTGCCCTGAGCACTGGGTCTGTGCATGGATGCATAGTTATACAAAGATTGCTTCATTTTTGGTATATGTGTTTATGAATGATATTCTGGTCTCTTGAATTTCTTTTGTCTTTCATTTTTGAGTGTCTAATTGCTCATTTTTCCTTTTATAACTTTCAAAATATAGATTATATATCTTTAAATATTAGGATAATAGTATCAGTCTTCTTTCATAAAGAAAAATAAATAACAGAATTTATGATTGTATTATATTAGTAACACAGTCTGAAAGCTGTGTTACTTGCAAGGTACAAAGGTCATAGTACCATGTTTGCCACTCTTAACCATTAAACTGCCTTGCCTGCATGTATTAACATAATATATAATGGTCTAAAGAACTGGACTGTGAAGGCTGAGCACTGGAGAATTGATGCTTTTGAACTGTGGTGTTGAAGAAGACTCTTGAGAGTCCCTTGGACTGCAAGGAGATCCAACCAGTCCACTGGTTGAAGAAGATCAACCCTGGGATTACTTTGGAAGGAATGATGCTAAAGCTGAAACTCCAATACTTTGGCCACCTCATGTGAAGAATTGACTCATTGGAAAAGACTTTGATGCTGGAAGGGATTGGGAGCAGGAAGAGAAGGGGATGACAGAGGATGAGATGGCCTGATTGCATCACCGACTCGATGGATATGAATCTGAGTGAACTCCGGGAGTTGGTGATGGACAGGGAGGCCTGGTGTGCTGTGATTCATGGGGTCGCAAAGAGTTGGATACGACTGAGTGACTGACCTGAACTAAAGGAACTGGACATGATACATATCTGAATGATTTCTATTGTTTCTGCCATGAATTAGGACTTGTTTAGCTATTTGAATCTCATATATGGCTTCTTTTGTATGGTTATTGCACCATCTATTCTTCCTGGAAAATTACAGTTACATTTAAAACTTTTTTGAATCCAGCCTCTTTGGTTAACTTTCCTTCTGTCCTCTGTGTTATACTCTTTCCCCTCTATCTAGAGAAACAAGGTCAAGGCATGTTCTCAGATGCCTATTCATTAACAGCTCTGCAGGTGATGCTCCTAGAGAGGTCTGATGTGTTGTATGATGTTCTCACACAAACTATGTTAATTTTTGATCAGCGATTATGAGTTTTAATTGTGTTTAGGTAGCTGGAGGTTTGTTAAATAGGCCTTACTTTGAAATGCTAAGTTGGAGCAGTGAATCTTAAAACCAAGAAATCCCCCAACTTCTTATGCTTTATTTTTGCATATTAATTCCTGAAGAGGAAAAAGTGGTAGATTGGTAAGCTTTTATGCAAAGCTAAAAATGTGAATATGTGAATATGAACATAACTGTAATTTTTTTTCTTTTAATGGTGAGACTGTATATTTTTTCCTTGTCTTATAAACTCAACCTTTAAAAATAGAGTTATAGGAGGGATGGAGAGAAATGGGAAAGAGCATATATTAAGCTCACATATTTAAGCCAAATTTGCTTCACTGGTATGACTCAGAATTTGGATTTAGATTAAGGCAGTTTGACTTCCAAGCCACTGTACAAGTTAGACTGCTCAGAAACTCTGTTTAATGTAAATACAGGAAACTGCAGTGGAAGTAAACATGTACTTTTTTTTTTTTTTAACTTAAAGATCTTCTTTTTGTTTTTAGCATTTAAATGTTTTGCATCGAAATTCTTAGTGGCTATTTTTCAGTCTTTTATTAGTACTTTTATAGTTCCTTCTTGTTTCTATCTTCCTTAACAGCCAGACTATGTACAGAAAATCACCTCTTTTGCCTCTCCAAACACTTTCACTGCACAGTCTTCTTTTCTGTGCTTCTTGGAAGAAGAGAAAGGAAAAGATATTGCTTTTTCTTGAGAAAAAAATCATGCCTTTTCCTTTTTATATTTCTTCCTCATTTCATCCTACTATCTTGTTTAGGAAGAATTGATGAATCCTTCTATAAATAATTGTTCTTTTTTTTTCCCCAAATAACCTATTACTATTTGAAATGGTTTGAGAATAGTGGCTTAATAGCCAAGAAAAATTCTTTAGTAATATATTTCTATAATTTCTCTATCTTTTGATTATTATTTCTATCTCTGAAATTGATTTTGACCACTTAAAGTCCTAATACCTAATTTTTTTACATTAATTTAATAGTGCAAACATCAAAGCTACAATAGAGTATACAGTGAACAGCCAGTTAACTTCAAATCTCTGTTTCCCACCCAACCTGTGATTTAAATTGTTTTCAGAAAAAAAGTTGCACGTACCCTCTAATGCCTCTCAAAAATATTCATTCTCTCTCCAAACTATATTAGGTATTTATTTTGTAATGATTGTGTTAGGGGAAGCACACTGACTGAAACCACCCACCCTGACCAGGCACCATAGTAACCATTTGCATGAGATGTTTTATGACAGGAGGTCCTGGTAAGGAACATGGAACTAATAAGCCACCACCAACGAGAAGAGTTCAGGAAAAGTCAAAAGTGCACACCCCAGTCTGATCACCTTTCAGAATCCTCTCTGGTATCCATCTTGGCTGAAGAAGGCCTGCACTGCTAGGAAGGACTCTTTATCAGAATGACTGGCTACAGACAACCCATAAATTAATGCCATTACCATAAAACCTGAGACTGTGAGCCACATGTCAGAGCTGTTCTCCTGGGTTCCCTTAGCCTACTGCTCTCCACCCGGATGCCCTTAATAAAATCTCTTGCTTTGTCAGCACATGTGTCTCCTAGGACAATTAATTTCTGAGGGTTAGACAAGATCCTAGTTTTGGAACCCTGGATGGGGGGGTCTTCCTGCAACAATTGTATTCAATTATGTGTGTAGTTTGATCAGAATATAATTCCATCAGATCTCAGCCTAGTTCCATTGTAAGATAAGCTTTCTTCAAAATCTAATGCCCCCAAATTTCTGAACAATAAGCATTAAATTTAACTGTATCAACCACTCTTTTTATCTCTTTAAGGAAGTCTGGACTGAGCTACCTTAGAATTTATTTCTAATTCTAGAGTTGTATTCAGTAGGAAATTACCAAATTAGTTCAAAAGAATGGGTCAGGAGGACAGGACCAGTCAAGGTGTTAATATATTAACAATTTTACCAGGCAAATTGCCAGTATTCAAGTTCCTGAGGGAGGACTGATAGGGACTCTTTGGAGTTCTGAGGTAAAATACTTGAATACATGAGTTATGTCAAGATTCTAAAAAGCTGCTTGACTTTTAATCTCATATCGCCAGAAGTTGGATAGGTTTCAGATGAATGATACTGATCAAAACTGGGTGATTTTGAATTAGAATTAGAGCATAAAAGATCTTTTCTTCCATTTGAGAGATGACTGAGTGGTGTAAAGCTGGAATATGCAAAAACTATATATTTCAAGGGCTGTCTTTCCTCTAAAGAATACATTTTGTTAAGGTAAGTATTCTTACTACCTGTGTTAGTAAACCTAACATGGTCTGTTGGCCCCAGGCTTTAGCTTGGTGTAAGGTAAGGATTGACCTTGAGAAACTGCAGCCCTATTCAAAGATTTAGTTTCTTACAGACCAATTTTGGGTTTGGCTTCTGCACGAACTGGAACTATCTCTTTGAGAG
>SJYF01000892.1:314700-325240 GCA_006410515.1 Procapra przewalskii
CAATGGAATATTACTTAGTCATAAAGAGAAATGAAATTGTGCAACTTAAGGATACATGGATAGCCCTAGAACCTCATACAGTGAAGTAATTCAGAAAGAGAAAATTAAATTTCATGTTATATTGGTTTTATGTGGAATTGAAAAAAAATGAAACTAATGTACTTATTTACAAAGCAGAAATAAAGATACCGATGTAGAGAACAGATGCATTGGTACCAGGAGGCAGGGAGAGAGGAGGTGGGATGAATTGGGACAATGGGATTGACATATATACACTAATATGTATAAGATAGATAACTAATGAGAATCTATCTTATAGCACAGGGAAGTCTTCTCAGTACTCCATAGTGACCTAAATGTGAAGGAAATCCAAAAAAAAAAGGATATATATATATAGCTGATTCACTTTGCTGTAGAGCAGAAACTAGCACAACATTGTAAAACAACTATATTCCAACAAACATTAAATTTTTAAAAAAGGAAATAAAATAGATAAAACTTGGGAATGTGTGTTATTTTACATATAGTTTTCAGGGAAAGTCTCTGATAAGGTGACATTTAAGCAGAGACATGAAAGTGGTGGAGAAATGAGTAATGCTGACATCCTGTAATAGATAGTCCAAGGGAAGCAACAGCATTCCATGGACCCTAAGCCAGAACCAGGAAAAATATGGAAGCCAGTGAAAGTTGAGTGATGTTAAACTGGAAATGAGGATTAAGAGGTGAGGCTGGGTGGGGGAGTGGCGCCTGTACCTATAGAGTTCGGGGTTTTCTATGTTTTCTTCCTTTCTTCATTTCTTTCTTTCCTCCCTTTCTTCCTATTTCCTTCCTTCTTTCCCTTTCCTTCTTTCTTTCTTCCTTTCTGTATGGGAAACCATCAGAGCATCTCATCAGACGATTGACTATAAATGGCTATGCTTATAAAGGAGCATTCTGTCTGCTGTGTAAAACAACAATCTGCAGTGACGCACAAGGGGAGCCAAGGGAGATCAGTTAAGAGGTTATTTAGTAGTTCACAAAAAACAGTGATTTCAGTATAAGGCTGGAAGCAATGAGAAGTAGTTGAGTTGGGTATGTTTGAGTTTCACTAATATGGTTTTGCTAATAGACTGAATTATGAGTTTGAACAATAAACAAATGTCATGGGTAAATCTAAGTGTAGGTTGAACAACTGGATGAGTGAATTGTTTTGATTAATGGGAAAGATATTAGGAGTACAAGACTTGAGGTGGCTCAAACTTTGTTAAGTATGATTTTCCAAGTAGATATCCACAGGGAGATTTTGAGTGGGTGGGTGGATATTTATGTCAGTAGTTATGGCAGGAGGTCATTTTCCAGAAATGTATTTCAGAAATAACATATATGAATTAGATTTAAAGTTAAGGGACTAAGTAAGATTATTTATGGAATAAGTATAGTGAAAAATGTATAAAACCTAAGTCCCCAAATAATTAAACATTTAGAGTTTAGGTAAATTAGGAGGATTCAGAAAAGAGATTGAATAGGGACAGTGAGTCTGAGGGCCAACCAGATGCATGTTGATTTCATACAGTCAAAGAGATGAAGACTTAGAGGTGGCCATTAAATTTGACAACATGGCAGTTATTTGTGATTTGATAAGATTAGCTGGAAGAAACTTCTGGAAGAAACCTGGACTAGAGAGAATGGGAATTGAAAAAATACAGACAGTAAGGAGAGACAAGTAATTAGACAACTTTTTATAAAAAGAGAGAAGTTGTGGTGGCTAGAGAGACATGGGAAACGAGTTTTTAAACTGGCATCATGGAGGAGTATAAAGTTGTACAATCAATTTGGGAAACAGTTTTGACAGTTTTAAAAGTGAAGCATATGCCCACCATACAACTGAGTAACTCTGTTCTTGGGCATTTGTCTAAGAGGAATGAAAGCCTAAGCATTTGTCTAAGAGAAATGAAAGAGGGATTGGGGGCAGGAGGAGAAGGGGGAAACAGGGGATGAGATGGCTGGATGGCATCACCGACTCGATGGACATGAGTTTGGGTGAACCCTGGGAGCTGGTGATGGACAGGGAGGCCTGGTATGCATGGGGTCGCAGAGTTGGACACGACTGAGTGACTGAACTGAACTGAACCAATATTCTAAATAAGTTTTTGGGTTTTTTTTTTTGCTAATATTAAAAACAATTAAAAAGATTATAGTCTTGCATGTTTCTTTCTGGATTAGAATGATTCAGGAGGAGAGAAATTGATGACTCAAGAGAAAAAGGGAGATAATCAACTTTGTCATGTTACCACCACCAATAGTAAAGTTACACGTTCCATTATTCCTGTAAAAGCAGGTATCTTTGACATGTTTCACATTTCATGTCTCTGACATTAAAGGCAGAGACGCAAAGGGCCAGAGCATGAATGCTCTCTCTTATCAATCAAGAAGTCCCTATGAAATAAAGGGCCACAGCATTATCAACATCTTTATCTATCTGCCTCTTCCTTTCAAAAATAACCATATCTACCTTCACTGTTACTTCCCATTATCTCATTTTAGTGGATTAAATGTCTTTCCTTCTACTCAAAGATAATCTTTTATTTTGTGGATCTGTTTACAAAAAGCGAACTCAAATTGTTTTCTATTCTTTTCAACCTAAACAGCATTGACAAGGATACACGGAAAACACATTTTACAAATGAAGCATAAATGAATAAATCTAAACAAATTCCTCACAACTATTGTATGTGCTTTAGACAGGGAAATAATTATATCAAAATATAAAGTAAAGCATTTTTATATAGCCCTTAATTTTTCAGAAATCTCAACTCTAAACTATAAACAAATTACTGAAGTTAACTTTATTGAACTAAAATTTAATTTATGTCAGAAGCAATAATACGTTTGTGATAACAGACTGTAGAAGGGACCAAGGAGCAAAAATCAACCCATTCTAGTAGAAGAGTGTTTCTTAGTCAGCTGCCATCGCATAACCCCACCAGATACTTAGTATTTGTTGCTGAATTCAGTTGTTTCTGAATTCCCATTGTCCATCTCAGTGCCACTGTTTTCATGGATAACCTCTAAATGATTGGCAGAGCATAGATCATGTGACTATTCTCTAGTTGAGAAGGAAGAGAAAGAGGATTGTTTTCCTGCTTTCAGTTTTCATAAAAAATTTTATGATAAAACTTTCACATAATACATAGTAGAAAAAAAATGACCATTGATTTGAAATCTATGTTGGACTAAAAACATATCTTTAGTTACATGAACTTATGAAAACATNNN
Organism: Procapra przewalskii; assembly: GCA_006410515.1. Taxonomy (NCBI): domain Eukaryota; kingdom Metazoa; phylum Chordata; class Mammalia; order Artiodactyla; family Bovidae; genus Procapra; species Procapra przewalskii. The sequence goes on from SJYF01000892.1 coordinate 317,956, forward strand.
CTTCATTTCTTATACGATAGTATACATGTTTCAATGCCACTCTCCCAAATCATCCCACCCTCTCCCTCTCCCTCAGAGACCAAAAATCCATTCTATACCTCTGTGTCTTTTTTGTTGTCTCACCTACAGTGTCATCATTACTATCTTTCTAAATTCCATATATATATGTGTCAGTATACTGTATTCATACAGAGTGAAGTACATTAATCTTTCTACTAGTGGAAGAATTATCTCAAGTCAGCACTAGTTCTAGTTTTAGTTCAGTTGCTCAGTCGTGTCCAACTCTTTGCGATCCCATGAATCATAGCATGCCAGGCCTCCTTGTCCATCACCAACTCCTGGAGTTCACTCAGACTCACATCCATCGAGTCAGTGATGCCATTCAGCCATGAGGTGGCCAAAGTACTGGAGTTTCAGCTTCAGCATCATTCCTTCCAAAGAAATCCCAGGGCTGATCTCCTTCAGAATGGACTGGTTGGATCTCCTTGCAGTCCAAGGGACTCTTAAGAGTCTTCTCCAATACCACAGTTCGAAAGCATCAACTTTTTGGCATTCTGCTTTCTTCACAGTCCAACTCTCACATCCACATATGACCACAGGAAAACAGTGTACAGTGTACAAAAATCTTTTGAAAACATGAATTTTTGAGTTAAAACTTGATTTTTTAAGATTTTCTATCATTATCTAGTTGTTGGGAGATGGTCATGTTGTCTAATTCCTCTATCTTCATCTATAAAATGGTTAAAATAAGACTTCACATCCAGCCTCAAACAATATTAAACATGAAAAGCATAAACATAAGTAATTTGAGTGCTCCCTGGTAACACAGTGGTGAAGAGTATAACTGAAATGCAGAGACATGGGAGACACAGATTCAGTCCCTGGGTTGGCAAGATCCCTATAGTAGGAAATGATAACTCACTCCAGTATTCTTGCCTTCTTCCATGAAAAGAGGAGCCTGGTGGCTACAGTCCATAGGGTCACAAAGAGCCAGATATGAATGAGCAACTGAGCACACACGCACACAATTAAAATACGTACAAATTATAGATGTTATTTTAAAAAACTGTGTTTATTTCTTCAGACAAACTAGTTTTAGAAAGCAATGTTAGAGTATAGAAAGTAAACTAAATGGTTAAAATTCTTCATATAGTATGAGTTGTACTAAAGAAAAATCTAATATGATTTCTAATATAAGAAATATAGTTTATAATATACTGTTTTCTTCATTATCTGCTTTGGATTTTAGCCTCAACAGTCTCCTATTCACATTACAGATACAATGTTAGTGAACACTGGAAATAATTGTTACCTCATGGTCACCAATTTTGATGAAATCTTCCTAGCAGGGAAAAATGCACTTTCCTTAGTAGGGCCTAAAATGGTGCCACTGAACTCTGTGAGAACTCCATGAATACTTAATGATAATTAAGGAGGCCACATGTTGAAATCCACAATCACTGATACCTTTGGCTCACATATCAAAGAATGGCAATAATGGCAGCTCTGTATGCTGAATTGATGCTGGGGATTGTTCATTTTAATTAAGAGTTGGAGTATCTTGGAATGAAACACATAGAGAACCTAATGAGAAATTGAGTAAGGAATCAGAAAATCTGGGTTCTAGATCAAATTTTCCTTATCAAGTATTAAATTTACATGTTTAATCTTTCATATATTAACCAAGAGACTATAAGTAAGGCAACAAAATGCTAAATTATAACCCAAAGATACATTTTCAAGATAAGAGTACTCTCTAATTTACTAGCTGTACAAAACTTATGCTAATATAAAACCCATTCAGTTCAGTTCAGGTCAGTCGCTCAGTCATGTCCAACTATTTGCAACCCTATGAATCTCAGCACACCAGGCCTTCCTGTTCTTCAACAACTCCCAGAGTTCACTCAGACTCACGTGCATTGAGTCGGTGATGCCATCCAGCCATCTCATCATCTGTCATACCCTTCTCCTCCTACTCCTAATCCCTCCTAGCATCAGGGTCGTTTCCAATGAGTCAACTCTTCGCATGAGGTGGCCAAAGTACTGGAGTTTAAGCTTCAGCATCAGTTCTTCCAAAGAACACCCAGGACTAATCTCTTTTAGAATGGACTGGTGGGATCTCTTTGCAGTCCAAGGGACTCTCAGGAGTCTCTTCCAACACCACGGTTCAAAAGCATCAATTATTTGGTGCTCAGCTTTCTTCACAGTCCAGCTCTCACATCCATACATGACCACTGGAAAAACCATAGCCTTGACTAGATGGACCTTTGTTGGCAGGGTAATATCTCTACTTTTCAATATGCTCTCTAGGTTGGTCATAAATTTCCTTCCAAGGAGTAAGTATCTTTTAATTTCATGGCTGCAATCACCATCTGCAGTGATTTGAAGTCCTCCAAAATAAAGTCTGACACTGTTTCCACTATTTCCCCATCTATTTCCCGTGAAGTGATGGGACCAGATGCCATGATCTTCATTTGCTAAATGTTGAGCTTTAAGCCAACTTTTTCACTCTCCTCTTTCACTTTCATCAAGAGGCTTTTTAGCTCCTCTTCCCTTTCTGCCATAAGGGTGATGTCATCTGCATATCTGAGGCTATTGACATTTCTCCCAGCAATCTTGATTCCAGCTTGTACTTATTCCAGCCCAGCATTTCTCATGATGTACTCTGCATATAAGTTAAATGAGCAGGGTGACCATATATAACCTTGACGTCCTCCTTTTCCTATTTGGAACCAGTCTGTTCCTCTGTCCATTTATAACTGTTGCTTCATGACCTGCATATAGGTTTCTCAACAGGCAGGTCAGGTGGTCCTGTATTCCCATCTCTTAAAGGATTTTCCACAGTTTCTTGTGATCCACACAGTCAAAGGCTTTAGCATAGTCAATAAAGCAGAAATAGATGTAAAACTGAAATATATAAAGGTAATGGGTTATAATAAAATGTGGAAAATTCTACAAGAGATGGGAATACAAGACCACCTGACCTATCTCTTGAGAAACCTATATGCAGGTCAGGAAGCAACAGTTAGAACTGGATATGGGACAACAGACTGGTTCCAAATAGGAAAAGGAGGACGCCAAGGCTGTAAATTGTCACCCTGCTTATTTAACTTATAATCAACGTACATCGTGAGAAATGCTGGGCTGGAGGAAGCACAAGCTGGAATCAAGATTGCTGGGAGAAATATCAATAACCTCAGATATGCAGATGATGCCACCCTTATGGCAGAAAATGAACAGGAACTAAAAAGCTGCTTGAAGAAAGTAAAAGTAGATGGAAAAGTTAGCTTAAAGCTCATCATGCCATCTTGTCCCATCACTCCATGGGAAATAGATGGGGAAACAGTGGAAACAGTGTCAGACTTTATTTTTTGGGGCTCCAAAATTACTGCAGATGGTGATTGCAGCCATGAAATTAAGACTCTTACTCCTTGGAAGGAAAGTTATAACCAACCTAGATAGCATATTCAAAAGCAGAGACATTACTTTGCCAACAAAGGCCTGTCTAGTCAAGGCTATGGTTTTTCCAGTGGTCATGTGTGGATGTGAGTGTTGGACTGTGAAGAAAGCTGAGTCCTGAAGAATTGATACTTTTGAACTGTAGTGTTGGAGAAAACTCTTGCAAGTCCCTTGGACTGCAAGGAGATCCAACCATTCCATTCTAAAGGAGATCAGTCCTGGGTGTTCTTTGGAAGGAATGATGCTAAAGGTGAAATTCCAGTACTTTGGCCACCTGATGCAAAGAATTGACTCATTGGAAAAGACTCTGATGCTGGGAGGGATTGGGGGCAGGAGGAGAAGGGGACGACAGAGGAAGAGATAGCTGGATGGCATCACTGACTTGGTGGACGTGAATTTGAATGAACTCCAGGAGTTGGTGTTGGACAGGGAAGCCTGGCACGCTTGCAATTCATGGGGTCACAGAGTCAGACTTGACTGAGTGACTAAAGTGAACTGAAGTTGTGATGATATATAATATAATAAATACTTAACCTCTTTGAAAATTCTAAAGGACTATGGGAATAAAGGTATTATGTTTGTGCTTATAACTATATCGGTGTCATTTTTAGCAGTGGCTAAGGGTGAGGGAGAACATTTTTATGGCATTCACTGAACTTATTTTTTCATAGATTACTCTCTATAACAATAATATTTGTTTTAAGAAGTATCTCTTGTGTGGTATGGGACTTCCCAGTTAGCTCAGTTGTAAAGAATCCACCTGTTAAGCAGGAAATGCATGTTTGATCACTGAGTTGGGACTATCTCATTAAGAAGGAAAAGGCAGCTCACTGCAGTATTCTTGCCTAGGAAATCCCATGGACAGAGGATCATGGTGATCTACAGTCCGTGGGGTTGCAAAGAGTGGGACACAACTTAGTGACTGAACAGCAGCAGCAACTTGTATAGTATATGGAGGCAACACAGAGAAGTTGCAGGAGTCTATCATCCACCATCACCTAACATTAAGCTAGTATTTCAGAATTAGTTGAGAAATACCTGGGCTTTAAAAAAATCCTGTGAATCTGGAACAAAATCATGCAACTAAACAAACGCTATTGTTTGAATCAGTACTGTTCACTCATATAGGAAAATGGTTTATTATCTAGCCTTATACTAGAGAAATAATTTAAGCAGATATCTTCATCCTGATATATCTCCTTCTACTAGAAACAAAGATGAAATATCTTAATCAGCCTTTAAGAGAGTAGAATGTAGGTCCCTGGGCGAATTGTCCTCATCCTTTTGGGATGCCTGTTATTTCCACAGACTTCTTTTAAGAAAGTGCTCTTTGGAGGCTACTTCAAATGTGAGAAGAATACACTTCCTTTAGGACGTGGTGACATGGAGGGGCATAAAAGAAAATATATGCCTTAAAAATACAGTACCTTAGTTTCCTTCCATTTTATTATTTTGAGGTAGGATGTTTGTTCCTTGAAGGTGTAGCACAGTAAGACTTATCTGTCATTAATAACTTAAATTGTTTATCAGAGCATTCACAGTGGAAGACTTCTGGAAATGAGATGTTTTTACTGGGTATGTTGGGAATTCAAGATCTAGAACATGGAGGAGCTCAGAAGATAGAGAGAGAACACTGGGTTTGAGAGAACTGAGTTTAGAACAGTAGAGATAAACATGCATTATTGAGTGGGTGATGGGTCATGAAGAGGAAGGGAGAGGTAGGTAGCAGTGATTTCTGAAAGGAGTTTTCTGCCCTTATAAAGAGTCTGCCTACAGTATGGGAGACCTGGGTCTGATCCCTGGGGTGGGAAGAGCCCCTGGAGAAGGAAAAGGCTACCTACTCCAGTATTCTGGCTTGGAGAATTCCATGAAATGTATATAATCCACGGGGTCACAAAGAGTCGGACACAACTGAACAACTTTCACTTTCACTTTCAAAATGATGTACAAGAAAAAGCTGCAATTCCATATATACACTGCTTTGGTTAACACTGGGGCAAATCTGGTTGTAAAAATTACTATGTACCTTGTTTTGGTTCTGATAAACTATGTTCCTGGTATTTGGTAGTTGCTACACAGTGTGATCATTTCAGCTTGTGTCAAGTTGACTAATCAAACAGATATGAAGCCATTAGTAAGAAATACTTAACTGTTTTATTTATCAGTTCTTACCTTTCCTTACAATAATTTCAGCACTTCAGTGTAGAAATGCCAATCATCTGTTCTGATGCTGGAAGAAGTGCTTTGTTATAATGCCATGAAATGTGCATTTGATACAAGGAAAGGAAATCTGCAAATCAGCTTTTCACCTTTGTTACTGTTACAACAATTCACTCTAAGGGTGCCATTTCTAGGCCAAACCATATGTAACTATTACTCAGTAGCAAAACAGAAGAGAAATGCTGAGTCCAGGAAACAACAATGCATTTTTGAAATCAAGAAAGATTCCACAGCAGAAAGTCACTTGCTACAAGGTACTGCACATCCCAGACACGTATACTCTGATAGAATATGGTGTGAAAATCAGCAGTTGTGTAGGGCCCTAAATGCTGCTTCTGCAGCCCAAATTGCTACATTCTTCCTTCCTCTCTGATTTGAAGCAGTAGAACTTCCTTGAGCACCATGTTTTCTTTTCATTTTTCTTTTTTAAAATTTTCTTTTTCTTCCAGTAAATTCTGTGGGGATGGTAACTGATAGAAAGCATCAGACACAGTGAAAAAAGAAGCTTTGTGCTAGTTTAATTGTGTGCCTCAAAGTTATATTCCAATATTATCAATTCAGTCACAGCCCATCCTTCATTTCAGGTGAAATCTAAGAGAATAAACAATTTAAAATAAGTTTTATATGCTGCTTGTGGAAAGTAGACAGATCATTACGTCCATCAGATTCCTGTTTACATCTGGAGACTGGCATGATCTTAAATTAGCAAAAACTGCTCTTGCTTTGTTACAATTAGTATTCTCAGCTGCTTCATGATCCAAGGCAAGCAGCAGGAGATCACTTAGGTGTCCATCACCCATGGTGGTTCTTACAGAATATAATTTCTAACTAACTTTGACACAAATAAGTGCCTTTCGTTCTGAAGTGCAGAAAGTGGTAAAGTGAGCACAATGTAGTCATTGACATTGCGGCTGATAAACTCTTCATAATTTGGTAGAGGGCTCAGTTTGTTAATCATTCAATTAGAATTTTTTTAGAAGATATGATTATTTTTACTACTTTGGCTTCTTGGGTTCAAGCAGAGTATTACTGAACAGAGGGTCAAATAATGACAAAAGGGACAGAAGTAAAACTTAAAAGTATTAATATGTGGATACAAATAGATTGGAATACAGAATTCATAGGTGCAAGTATGATTTCTCTGTAAATAGTTTGTTAAAAAAAAAAGTTCCTTCAATGCATCGTACCTCTATACCCTTTACTTACATGCTCCTTTGTGTGGGTATAATTTAATTGCCATCACATCTTTTTGAGATGCAAAAACATTAAAAACTGCACCATAAACGAAGCAATTTAGAAGCCTGCAAATCGCTGCTTTAAGAATTATTGCTTTCATTCTTCAATGATTTTTTATCATCTGCATCATCTGCTATAGGATGGATGCTATCATTCATACTATCATATGACACTATTGCTTAATTTCATGTTAACAGGTATCTCAAGATGATTAAAATAAATTCTGATATTAATGAAATGTTCAAAATATAAATTTACATAACAACTCATCTTTCTAAAGTAGAAATAAAAATGAATTCAAATGTCTAATGCAAAAATATTATATTTTAAAAAGTTTATTTAAATGTTTGTGACAGTTTAACATGATGTC
>SJYF01000892.1:365744-378258 GCA_006410515.1 Procapra przewalskii
GGTATCGATATAAGTATATAAGATCCCATATACTGCAGAGCAACTAAACCCGTGCTCCAACTACTGAGACCACATGCTCTGGAACCCATGTGTCACAACTAGAGAGCCCTCATCCTGCAAGAAAAGATCCCACATGACATAGCAAAGATCCTATGTGTTTTAACTAAGACCTGATGCTGTTAAATTAATTGTTTAAAATTACCTGAAGCAATTCAAGGATACCCCTTTTAACTAACTAGGCAATCTGTCTCTGATTTTAGCACTGCAGTGCTGTGTTTCTCTTCTAAGTTTTGTTCTAATTGTGTCCCCACAAAAGGTGTTGAAGTCCTAGTCACCAGTATCTGACTATTGCCTTATTTGGAAACAGAGTCTTTGCAGATCAGCTGCTTACATTTTATTAGCATATGTGGAGTACAGTGTACACCAAGTGATCTTGGTAGAATCAAATGACAGTTAGATCCTAAGGATTTTATAAACCACATTTGTTACCAGGTTATCAAGAAGGATTTAGGATAGAAATCACTGTTTTCCAGGAGGGAATCAACAAGGATATGTGTTGGTGGCCCATACTGCTAACTTGTGGGAAAGTAAAGGAAACCCATTTAAAATGGAGTTGCGAAGCCCTGAAGGGGGAGCTCTCACATTTATTGCAACTACATAATCAGCAGGAAGAAGAAAGATAAAAATTACCTTGACAAGGAAGGACATTTTTCACAAAGAAATGTTAAAATGTTATCTCCTGCTTTTTACAAAAATGAAGGACGATCTCTCCCAGACAATGCACTGATCACCACATACAGCCAACAACAAAAACAACAAAATGTCACAACTTTGAACTTTTGGTTTTATCCAGTGAAATTTTACTCAAAACAATCTTCCTCAATTCCCTCCTAAAACCTCAGTCAGTTCAGTTCAGTCACACAGTTATGTCCGACTCTTTGAGACCTCATGGACTGCAGTACTTTAGGCTTCCTTTTCCATCACCAACTACCAGAGCTTGCTCATACTCATGTGCATCAAGTTGGTGATGCCATCCAACCATCTCATCCTCTGCCTTCAATTCTTCTTCTCCTGCCAATCCAATCATTCTCCTCATGACTTCACTTCCAGCATCAGGGTCTTTTCAAATGACTCAGTTCTTCGCATCAAGTATCCAAAGTATTGTAGTGAATATTCAGGACTGATTTCATTTAGGATTGACTGGTTTGAACTCCCTGTAGTCCAAGGGACTCTCAAAAGTCTTCTCCAGCACCACAGTTCAAAAGCATCCATTCTTTGGCACTCAGCTTTCTTTATAGTCCAACTCTCACATCCAAACATGACTAATGGAAAAACCAAAGCTTTGACTATATGGACTTTGTTAGCAAAGTAATGTCTCTGCTTTTTAATATCCTGTCTAGGTTGGTCATAGCCTTTCTTCCAAGCAGCAAGCATCTTTTAATTTCATGGCTGCAGTTACCATCTGCAGTGATTTTGGCCCAAGAAAATAAAGTCTCTCACTGTTTCTCCAACTATTTGCCATGAAGTGATGGGACTGGATGACATGATCTTTGTTTTTGAACGTTGAGTATTAAGCCAGCTTTTTCACTCTCCTCTTTCACTTTTATTAAGAGGTTCTTTAGTTCCTCTTCACTTTCTGCCACAAGGGTGGTGTCATCTGTGTATGTGAGGTTATTGATATTTCTCCCAGCAACTTGATTCCAACTTGTGCTTCATCCAGCCTGGCATTTCACATGATGTACTCTTCATATAAGTTAAATAAGCAGGGTGACAATATATAGACCGAATACACTCTTTTTCCTATTTGTATCCAGTCTGTTGTTCCATGTCCAGTTCTAATTTCTGCTTCTTGACCTGCAAAGAGATTTTCTCAGGAGGCAGGTAATTCACTAAGGAATAAAGGACAGAAATGTTGTGGACCTAAAAGAAGCAGAAGATATTAAGGAGTAGCAAGAATACACAGAAGAACTGTACAAAAAGATCTGCACAACCCAGTTAATCATGATGCTGTGATCACTCACCTAAAGCCAGACATCCTGGAATATGAAGTCAAGTGGGCTTTAGGAAACGTCACTATGAACAAAGCTAGTGGAGGTGATGGAATCCCAGTTGAGCTATTTCAAATCCTAAAAGATGATGCTGAGAAAGTGCTGCATTTAATATGCCAGCAAATTTGGAAAACTGCAGTGGCCACAGGAATGGAAAAGGTCAGTGTTCATTCCAATCCCAAAGAAGGGCAATGCCAAAGAATGCTCAAACTACTGCACAATTACACTCATTGTACACACTAGTAAAGTAATGTTCACAATTCTCCAAGCCAGGCTTCAGTAGTATGCTAACTGTGAACTTTCAGATGTTCAAGCTGGTTTTATAAAAGGCAGAGGATCCAGAGATCAAATTGCCAACATCTCTGGATCATCGAAAAAGCAAGAGAGTACAGAAAAACATATATTTCTGCTTTATTGACTATACCAATTGGAGGAGGAAATGGCAACCCATGCCAGTGTTCTTGCCTGGAGAATCCCAGGGACAGGGGAGCCTGGTGGGCTGCTGTTGATGGGGTCGCACAGAGTCGGACATGACTGAAGTGACTTAGCAGCAGCAGCAGCAGCAGACTATACCAAAGCCTTTGACTGTGTGGTTAACAATACACTGTGGAAAATTCTGAAAGAGATGGGAATACTAGACCACCTGACTTGCCTCTTGAGAAACCTGTATGCAGGTCAGGAAGCAACAGGTAGAACTGGACATGGAACAACAGACTGGTTCCAAATAGGAAAAGGAGTACATCAAGGCTGTGTATTGTTACCCTGCTCATTTAACTTATATGCAGAGTATATCATGAGAAACGCTGGGCTGGAGGAAGCACAAGCTGGAATCAAGATTGCAGGGAGAAATATCAATAAACACATACACAGAGGACACGACCCTTATGGCAGAAATTGAAGAGGAACTAAAGAACCTCAATGAAAGTGAAAGAGGAGAGTGAAAAAGCTGGCTTAATACTTAACGTTCAAAAACAAAGATCATAGCATCTGGTCCCATCACTCCATGTCAAGTAGATGGATAAAACAATGAGAGACTTTATTTTCTTGAGCCAAAATCACTGCAGGTGGTAACTGCAGCCATGAAATTAAAAGATGCTTGCTGCTTGGAAGAAAGGCTATGACCAACCTAGACAGGATATTAAAAAGCAGAGACATTACTTTGCTTGACAAAGTAATGAGTAATGAGTTGTGTTTGACAAAGAGTCAAACACGACTGAGCAACTAAACTGACTGACTGAAATGAATGAATATTACTTCCTGTTTCTCAGAGTACTGAATTTGACTGTTGTTAATTAAGGTATATCCAAGTAATGCAGGCACACCACTGGGGTTACAGTGAGACTTTTCCATTTAACACCACCCCCACTCCCCAACATCCTGTGTTCTGGGATTATCAATGCTCAGCTTGAAGTGAGACCTAGTTGCTTGTGTATCAGATTCTAAGATTTTCTAAAGCCCTTTAAAGGTCCCTTTCTCTGGCTGATTCTTAAGGAAAGCTAATAACCTTCCCTCTGTGTCTTCAGACTTGCCTATAATTTGCCATAGCCTGCTTGTCCTGATTGCAATTTCTCTGCTATCCCTGAGTAAACTAAACTCTCCTTTCATAATTTGTTAATTGTCTTTAAGATTGACACTTATAGGAGGAGGAGATGTGCGTCAGATGGATGCATGATTTGACATGAGTTAAGATTCTCATGCCCCATGGTAGCCAATACCTTTTGTCACGGTTCCATTGATAGCTTCCAGGGTCCTCTCGAGAGGTGTGCCTAGATTATCATGCTCAAGGAAATCTGAAGCTATGTCTTCTTATCAAGTATTTTTGTCTCTCTCTCTCTTTTTAACCACAATCTTTGTCACTTAGAAATGTGGAAAACTACCACTTTATTAGGTTGCTAGGGGAACATTTAGAAAATTAACCTAAGGTCAAATTCTCAGGAAGAGATGTTTCATTAATCTGTTACTTAAAACATGTAAGAACAAAATATTACTGGAATTAAGCTATTCTTCATTAGTATTTTGTACTTGGAGGTTGTTGAATGCTATAGTGTGTTAGTCACTTAGTCATGTCCAACTCTTTGTGACCCCATGGACTGGAATCTACAAAGCTCCTCAGTCCATGGAATTCTCCAGGAAAGAATGCTTGAGTGGGTTGCCATTCCCTTCTCCGTGGGATCTTTCCCAATCAGGGATTGAACCCAGGTCTCCTGCATAGCAGTTAGATTCTTTACCTTCTGAGCCACCAGGGAATACTATAAACTAGTGAGTATTTCACTGTACTTGGTTCAGTACTTCAGGTTGTGATATTACCCCCTTGCAAGTGTAAAAACACAGCTCTCCTGTATGTTTAAGAAGAAACCATGATCCACATTACCTAACTACTGTCTGTTGAGATTTCATTCTCTTTAGGGTTTCTCTCTTCACTCATTACTGCTAAGTTCCTGAGGATTCTTCACTGTAGCATATCCTCTACTCCTTTTTTATTCTACTACATTTCTTTGAATATTCTCACTAACTTCTTTAATCATAACTCTTTTGTGCCATTGTCTACTTTATCAAGAATTTTCTCCTCTAGAAAGTTTACAAAATAACAATTGCTCTACTGATAATTCTAGAGTATATATTGCTTAATTAATAAAGCTGTTTCCAGATTTTAAAAATATATTTTCCTTCTATCAGGAACCTTTAAGTCATTAGCTTCAAGGTATGATTATCATAAGATATATATGCAACATACTCAGTTTTTAAGACTACTACTTTGGGCATGCATTCCATTCCAGAGTCCTAAAATGATTTGATTGTGTTCTATTACCCCTATATGTAAAGTTGACTCCATCTATTAACTGTTTTATTTTTCTTTCATCATAGTGTTAGGATGTTAAATCATCTTTCTGTTATATTTTCTATATTTTTGAATAATATGTATTTTTATATTTGAAGCTGACTTTTCTGTTTTCTTTCCATTTTACAATTGAAATTTTTAACCTCTCCAGAACCAGAGTTTCAAACAAAATGTGACCACATAAACACACATACACACAAAAAGCACTTGTCAAAAAACGAAAGCAATTCAACTTTGATCTTGATCTTGTGTGAATATGGTATTATTAGATATACACCTTCTAAGAAATTTTGTAAATCTTGTCCTTCTGAAGTTTTAATGAGTATTTGAAAAAAATACATACATCCACACACACATATCTGTAAAGACTATAATAGATTGCATAATTGAAAGGACTCATAAGATACCATAGAATATATTAATATAAAGCTTTTAACAGAGACAGAAGGTACTATAAACTGCAAGGTAAAAATGAAGCAAGAGAGCTTATACAAGAAGTAGGAGCACCAAAACTTCCAGAAGCATCCCCCTTAATTCCTTACTAAGATCATAGGGATGTATTTGGTCTACAGATTGCATCACCAGTATTTATACAATTAATATTGATTTGGGGAGAGCTACTGGAAAATTTCCAGTGGGTTTTTAATGACCCTCTTTTTGCATGGTTACTTCAGGTGCAAGACATCAATAAACCAACTGAGTCTGGGTACCACAAGGGAGTTTCAGGTGTGAAACACCACAAGATCAATCATTAGCCCAGTGCCTTTATCCTGATCAAGAGTAAGTGCCAGATTTCTAAGCATTCCCAGAGATAAGCATCAAGCTGTTAATCCAATTAAGAGTATCCTGAATGCTAACTCTATGTTAGTAATCATAGATGCTTTATAAAAAATTAATAAAAACATTAAAAATCCAAGTAAATTCAAGTTTATATTTTTAAAAGTATTAAGTTTGCTTAGATAGTTAGATAGTTTTTGCTGTATGAAAAATCATCTCAAGGATTTAATGTCTTAAAAATCAAATTATTTATCTAGCTTCGGATTCTGCTATGTAAACAGTTTGGACTGGGCTCAGCTGAGCTGTTTTTCTAACCTAGGATGGGCTTATTCACGTGTCTACAATCAACTGCTTTGGTCACTTGGTGCTGATTGTTTTGCAGTTCCTCAACTGAGGTGATATGTTTCTGCTTCACATAGTCTCTCATTTTCCAACAAGCTATTCAGGACTTGTTTATATTATATATTTGTAACATTCCCAAATAGAGTAGGAATGTGGAAGACTTTTGAAGTGTAATCTCAAAGCTGCTAATCTCACATTGTACTGGCCAAAACAAATATGTAGATTATGTTTTTCAGAAGCAGATACTCTGAGGGTATTGGGATTGTGTTATTTATTATGGGATAATATGTGTATAAGAAAATGAGAGGAACCATGATAAGACTGAGGAAGAAATTGATCTTCAGGAAAGGTTCATTAGTGTCACCCAATGAGGTAAGCTCTGAAGTAAGGCTTCAGTGTCTTATTTTGCACCATGACCACTGAACACATATTCACCTTTATTTCTCAGGAACTGAAATTAGGCAACCTGGAAAGAAAATGACTTTAAGTGATATGGCTCTCTGTAAGACATAGTAACAGCTGTAAGCTCGCTAATAACTGTATACTTCACAGATGTACCATAAGTCTTTCTTTGAAGGGGCATCTAGGCAGAGAATTCTGAAAGAAGGAATTCAGCAAGTAAAAGGACAAATACAGATTCAAGGATTCAATTTCTTTCCAGGAAAGAGACTTAACATCTTAACGCTAGGAGCAGGTTGTATCAACTGTGACCACGTTTGCAAACTTTCATAATGTTCAAATATATCTTGAGTACAATTTGTACTTAATATAAGTTTACCTAATTGAATGAACTTCTAAAATCAAAAGAAGACAAAGAAGGTTATAAAGTAGGTATGTTTTGTTGTAAGCAGATATATATATAGGGTGACACATACAGTAAATAATCTGCCTGCAATGTGGGAGACCTGTGTTCAAATCCCTGGTTTGAGAAGATCACATGGAGGAGGGCAAGGAAACCCACTCCAGTGTTCTTGCCTGGAGAATCCCCAGTGACAGAGAAGCCTGGAACGCTGCAGTCCATGGGGTTGCAGAGTTGGACACAACTGAGTGACTAAGCACAGCACAGATATATAGTAGCATATCTACCTACTTGTTCCAAGATAAAATCGTATGATTCCTCTATTCCTGGGTACAACTCTTGTCAACTGTAGATTCAGCATCATAAATAAAATCCTTAGAATGCTAATTCATTTAATGTTAGAATTAATGGCCTTATCCTTTCCCCATTCTACACAGGAACTTTGATGTAATTTCACTGTCTGAAATATTTGATTGCCAGTCTTCAGTTATTAAAATTTGAGGTATCTTGTTCTACTGAAAACAAGAAACTTGGACAAGAGTCCAAGAGGACTGAGATGTAACCCAAGGTATTCAATTAAATTTTCTTATGATTATGAGCAGAACATTTCTCTTTTGTGGCCTTGCCAAATGTATAAAAGAGACCCCATCTAAGTTCTTTTTGGTATTTATCGTTCATCTCTTTTGTAGCACAAGTTTTGTGACTTGGTTTTCAAAATATTTTTTCTTTGGGATTTGCTCCATCTAGTAAATACTTCCTGTTAACTCCTTCATTTATGCATTTTATTTAATGAGGTTAGAGATTTTACTTATCCACTTTTATTCCACATTGATTTTTTTTTTTTTACCAGAATATCTTTCATGGGTCTGCATCTCGGTATCAGCTTCCTTCTCATTTTGTAAAGGTGAGCTATCAGATGGCAACTGCTCTACATATCAGGCTACCTTCTATATGTTCTTCAAGTCAGCAGAGATAATCATGGAGGAGTAAAAGGAAGCCTGACATTATTTCTGGAAAAAAAAAAAAATCACTTGAGAAACTATTCTTCACACTGGGTAATTCTTGATAAGCAGTGGCTTACAGTGAATGACCCTGACTACGAAGCCTTCACAGAGATGTTCTCTGTTCCTAGTGATGGGTCTCCATTGTCACTGTGACAGTCAGTCACTTGTCACAAAATCCCCCCAAACTTCACATTCTGAATCTAAGCACTATGCCGCCAACATCAGTGACTATGCCCTGGACATGACAAATACTGATAAGAGAAAGAAATTTTACAGCTATCTAGACAAAATTATCCAAGCAGTACCAACATCTAATGTGGTAATCATAGCGTAAGATTTTAATGTGTAGGACAGAACTGTTGTCAGTGGGTTATGTGGAAAAATATCTCACTAGAAAGAAAAACACAAAATTATGAGTAAATACACCATCAGTAAGAATGTTGTGAAGAATGATTGAGAATGCTCTGGATATGATATTGTTTATTAAAAGTAATATATAGGAAAAGTGCCTAAGAGCAACTAATAGGAAATAAAAGCACAAGAACAGTGAGTAAATTTTAGCTATTCTATGAATTGGTACTTGATGCATGATTATAAATGAAGATTAATTTTTTTAAATTATGAAATAAACAATATATTCAGGTAGGTCCAAACAGCAAATTTCCAAAACAGCAATAAAAACCAACCTTCATTTTTTCACTGAAGTTCTATTGAATTTATCCAAAGGAAAATGCTTTCAAACTATACTATGTACACTCAGAGTGTGTGTTAGTCACTTAATCATGTCTCGACTCTTTGTGACCCCATAGATTGGGGCCCACCAGGCTCCTCCTTTCATGGGATTTTCCAGGTGGGAATATTGGAGTGAGTTGCCATTCCTTTCACCAGGGGTCGCAAAGGGTTGGACACAACTGATAGACTTTCACTTTCAAATTTGTCCAAGGATTTTTTTTTTCTTCAAAAAGCAAGAAAGATTGTTTAAAATAGTTGAGTTTGGAACATACCATATGGATAGACTGTTTAGTCAGAAAAACTTTCTTCTGAAAACAAAATTGGAGCAAGGTTTGAAATAATGTAAATAAATGAATAGAAATATTTAATCGATTCTGGTAACAGTGGATGCAGAAGTCCCTACCACATTGCCTTTTCTCCTTTGTCTTGAAGTTCCTTGCCTATTTGCCATCTTCACCAATAAATACAAATTATTGAAGGAAGTTTTTTTTTCTTTCTTTTTTTAAGATCCTTGGAATCAGACCCATCTTGGGCCTAATATTGAGCAAACTTCCATATTGACTATGGGGAATAAGAAAAGCAGTCAAAAGAATGAGAGATTATCATTTCATGTCTTCTTCACTAAATAAATTCTGTAACATTGATTAGTTCAGAATGGTGAAGTACAGAAATATAACCTCATGGTTAAATAGGGATACCCTGATTGAATTGAGGCATTCAGTGCATTTGCTTTTGTCAAAATCTTTATATTATATAGCTTAAGTTATTCTGTATATAACATTTTAAAATTTAGCATTTAGAGAAAACTTCATACATAACTGCTAGGTAACTCAAGCTGCTATATTTAAAAACTATTTTTGTCCTCAAACAACTTAATTCTCTGTTTTCCATAATCCCTTAAAATGCATTACTTGGAAATAGAAAATATGTTTCACCAAGTGGCTGTTTAAATTTTAAATTTTACCACTACCAGAGTCAAATAGGTAGTAACTTGGCAAGTACATTTTTCTAATTTTTAAATTAAAGAAATTAACATGAAGCTTAATATAGGAAAGATCACTAATTGCATACACACAGAATCTTGCATTATATCTGGATTGTAATCTTTAATTTTTAAAGTTAAGTCAGCTGGATTCAGTTTTGTTTTTTATTTATGGTCTTTTCCTAACTTTTTGAAATGGATAAAGCAAAAGCTAGAAAATATATTCACCATCACACATTTCTGTGAATTGTAAATATAACAGTATTTCTTCATATCAAAACTAAGCCACAGTCAGCTACCCACTCCTCCTGACATTGAGTCATGACCATGTTCTCCACTCAGCTCCAAAATAAAGTGGCAGATTTTTAAGGATGAACAAGAAAAGCACAGGTGGTACCACCTACTGTAAATCCTTTCCTTCATCTTAGCTCAGTAACAGCTGTTGGTCTTTTCACAGTCTGTTAAAAGCAAAACAAGGCGTAGAATGTGGGCTATTGACATTGTGCAACAATAATATTTGTTCGCTCAGATCAGGACAACCGATGGCAACTGGAAGAGTGTTTCCCTTTCAGGCCTCATTGTCTACCTTGAAAGTACCTTGCAAATACTGTTGTTGATCTATTGATTGATTCTCACACTGAAGATTATGTAACTACCATGAGTTGTAATCTCACAAATCTGAGAATTTATATTATGTATTTTAAAGAAATTTTAAGAATTAATGAGCATCTGTTTCATCCTGTCTAGGCATATGGGGGAGAGGTGAGAAAAAAAAGGAAACAAACTGTTTTCTGGCTTGGTAAAGTTGCCTTAAATGCCCTTTTCAGTGAAGATAGGACTTCCCTCTCTCATCACTCACAAAATACAAATAAATAAATAAAACAGGCTTTCAACTCATAGAGTCTTAATAAATATAGGAAGAGGTAGATGCCTTAGACCTGGAATGAGCTGCTAAATAGTCTTAGATAGAGGGCTGTCTCAGCTGAGGGAGTGACAGATTTGGGCTGGATTTAGGCTGTCTTTGAGATAAAAAACAGTTCTTCTTGATAAATTTTGCAATAAGATATTCTAGACTATAGCATTAAACATAAAAAAAAAAAAAAGTATGTTTCCATCTGTTCTGTTTTGAAGCAGGATCCTAGTTAAGGTATAAGTAAATGCTAGGGAAGTTCTCAGAAAATTGCTCTTGGGGAACAAGATTTATAACTAACATCAGTGTGCTGAGACTGATGAGTCTGAGGATATGCTGATAGTCTGAAAATGCAATCAAAATGAAATCAGCAACTGGAACAGTCAAAAAACTAAGATCATGGCATCCGGTCTCATCATTTCATGGCAAATAGGTGGGGAAACAATGGAAACAGTGACAGTTTATTTTCTTGGGATCCAGAATCACTGCAGATGGTGACTGCAGCCATGAAATTAAAAGATGCTTGCTCCTTGGAAGAAAAGCTATGACAAACCTAGACACCATATTAAAAAACAGATACATTAGTTTGCCGACAAAGGTCCATCTAGTCAAAGCTATGGTTTTTCCAGTAGTCATGTAGGGATGTAAGAGTTGGACCATAAAGAAGGCTGAGCGCCAAAGAATTGCTGTTTTTGAATTGTGGTATTGGAGAAGACTCTTGAGAGTCCCTTGGACTGCAAGAAGATCAAACAAATCAATCTGAAAAGAAATCAGTCCTGAATACTCATTGGAAGGACTGACGCTGATGCTGAAACTGAAGCTCCACTACTTTGGCCACCTGATGCAAATAACTGACTCATTAGAAAAGACCCTGATTCTGGGAAAGATTGCAGGTGGGAGGAGAGGGGTATGGTAAAGCATGAGATGGTTGGATGGCATCACTGACTCAATAAACATGTGTTTGAGGAAGCTCTGGGAGATGGTGATGGACAGGGAGTCCTGGCATGCTGCAGTCCATGGGGTTGCAGAGTTGGACATGACTGTGTGACTGAACAACACAGCAAGAAAGGTCTGAGGCTGTGGTATTGGCAATAATTGAGCCAAAAGTTGACAGGATTTGGCATGAAACATGAGTAAGTAAAGAATTTACAGAAGTGGCTCTGTAACACTATGTAGCTGCAAAAGTAGAGTTAGTATATTACACAGAAAATAATTTAAAGGTCATCATAGTTCTATTATGAGGTCTAGGAATTTACATTTTAAAATTCCATATGATTTCAATGTAGAATTCCACCTCTCCCATTGCAATAAAAATCCTATTGCTGGGGCTTCCCTTGAGGTCCAGTGGTTAAGAATTCAGAGTATGTGGTTCTATCCGTGGTCAGGGAAGTGAGATCTTAAGTGCCGCAGAGCAACTAAGTCTGTGTTAATTGGGATCTACAGTGTTCCTGTGTGCTAAAGCTAAGATGCAACATAGCCAAATAAATAAATACATATTTTAAAAATCTGTTTTTTTTCCTTTCTTTTATATGGCTGCTAATTCCTCATCTCTAACTCAAATTATTTTTTTCTGTATTTATTTATATTATTTTATCTTTATGCCAAACTTTATCCCATACATGTATTTCAACAATTTTCAAAGCTGTGTTTATCTTAAATATTAAAAAATTAATTTTGAGTCTACAAGGTTATAATAGGATACCTTTGAGGTTTTTCAATATTCTTTCTTTGAGTATGCCCTTCTTGGAGATGGACCTTCCTAAAATGTAGTGAATGAAGATCAACTCCAGAAAATTAAGAGGAAACAAAATAGCCTGAAACTATGCTCTGATTGTTTTAATCAGCTTAGTAATGTCTCCAAAAGAGTATACTATGAACCATTATAGAAATAATGGAGGGGTAATATCAGTTTACTATTCACAATATACTCTAATGATTTTGTAAGGCATAGTTCCACCTAGAAGACAAATATCAACCAGTTATGGTTTATAATCACTTTGATTTTAAAGTCATCTTTACTGGGTGAAGTAGCATGCATAATCATTTATAAATTAAAAAAAAAAAAAGATATGTGTAATGGA
>SJYF01000892.1:378612-391082 GCA_006410515.1 Procapra przewalskii
ATGTTATACTACTAGAGTATAGGATAAAATATATTTAAATATAATAATATTAAATTATATTATTCTTCCTTATGGCTATTGCTTGATGATTAATATGGGATATTTATATATACGTTGTTTTGTGAGTCTAAAACTAGGTCAGAAAAATAGAAGGGTTTTAATATTGACATAGTCTTTGGTTTCAGTGAGAATCATATTCTTTGAGGCAGCAAATGACATGTAATCATTTAATGGTATGTTTTACAGAAACTTAGATCCTGTTACATCTATTTTGGTCTCTTAAGGGAAAGAAAGAACTATTGGAAATTTTCAGTAAGTGAAATTGCTGATAGACTAAAGTGTCAAAGTCATGAGGATAAAGATAACATAAATTATATTTAGATGTTATAATGCACAATGAAATTAAAAGATACTTGCTCCTTGGAAGAAAAGCTGTGACCAAACTAGGCAGTATATAAAAAAGCAGAGATATTACTTTGCCAACAAAGGTCTGTATAGTCAAAGCTATGGTTTTTCCACTAGTACTGGAGTTTCAGCTTCCACATCAGTCCTTCCAATGAACACCCAGGACTTATCTCCTTTAGAATGGACTGGTTGGATCTCCTTGCAGTCCAAGGGACTCTCGAGAGTCTTCTCCAACAACACAGTTCAAAGGTATCAATTTTCGGCGCTCAGCTTTCTTCACAGTCCAACTCTCACATCGATACATGACCATTGGAACAACCATAGCCTTGACTAGACAGAGTTTTGTTGGCAAAGTAATGTCTCTGTTTTTAAATAATGTTTTTTAGTAATGCTGTCTAGGTTAGTCATAACTTTCCTTCCAAGGAGTAAGTGTCTTTTAATTTCTTGGCTGAAGTCATCATCTGCAGTGATTTTGGAGCCCAGAAAAATAAAGTCAGCCACTGTTTCCACTGTTTCTCCATCTATCTGTCATGAATAGATGGGAACACATGCCATGATCTTAGTTTTCTGAATATTGAGTTTTAAGCCAACTTTTTTTCACTCTCCTCTTTCACTTTCATCAAGAGGCTCTTTAGTTCTTCTTCATTTTCTTCCATAAGGGTGGTGTCATCTATGTATCTGAGATTATTGATATTTCTCTCAGCAATCTTGATTCCAGCTTGTACTTCCTGCAGCTTAGCATTTCTCATGTTGTACTCTGCATATAAGCTAAATAAACAGGGTGACAATATACAGCCTTGATGTACTCCTTTTCCTATTTGGAACAAGTCTGTTATTCCATGTCCAGTTCTAACTGTTGCTTCCTGACCTGGATATAGGTTTCTCAATAGGCAGGTCAGGAGGTCTGGTATGCCCATCTCTTTCAGAACTTTCCAGTTTGCTGTGATCCACACAGTCAAAGACTTTGGCATAGTCAATAAAGTAGAAACAGATGTTTTTCTGGAACTCTCTTGCTCTTTTTCATGATCCATTGGATGTTGGCAATTTGATCTTTGGTTCCTCTCCCTTTCTAAAATCAGCTTGAACATCTGGAAGTTTATGGTTCACATATCACTAAAGCCTGACTTGGAGAATTTTAAGCGTTACTCTACTAGTGTGTGAGATGAGTGCAATTGTGTGGTAATCTGAGCATTTTTTTTGGCATTGCCTTTCTTTGGGATTGGAATGAAAACTGACTTTTTCCAGTCCTATGACTACTGCTGAGTTTCTTGAATTTGCTGGCACATTGAGTGCAGCACTTTCACAGCATCATCTTTCAGGTTTTGAAATAGCTCAACTGGAATTCCATCCCCTCCACTAGCACTGTTCATATTGATGTTTCTTAAAGCCCACTTGACATCACATTCCAGGATGTCTGGCTCTAGGTAAGTGATCACACCGTAGTGATTATCTAAGTCTTGAAGATCTTTTTTGTACAGTTCATCTGTGTATTCTTGCCACTTCTTCTTAATATCTCCTGCTTCTGTTTGGTCCATACCATTTCTGTCCTTTATCGAACCCATCTTTGCATGACATGTTCCCTTGGTATGTCTAATTTTCTTGAAGGGATCTCTGCTGCTGCTGCTAAGTGGCTTCAGTCGTATCCAACTCTGTGCGACCACATAGATGGTAGCCCACCAGGCTCCTCCATCCTTGGGATTCTCCAGGCAAGAACACTGGAGTGGGTTGCCATTTCCTTCTCCAATGCATGAAAGTGAGAAGTGAAAGTGAAGTCACTCAGTCATGTTTGACTCTTAGTGACCCCATGGACTGCAGCCCACCAGATTCCTCCATCCATGGGATTTTCCAGGCAAGAGTACTGGAGTGGGGTGCCATGTCTAATTTTCTTGAAGAGATCTCTAGTCTTTCCCATTCTATTGTTTTCCTCTATTTCTATTCATTGTTCACTGATGAAGGTTTTCTTATCTTTCCTTACTATTTTTTGGAACTCTGCATTCAAATGGGTATATCTTTCCTTTTCTCCTTGGCTTTTCACTTCCCTTCTTTTCACAGCTGTTTGTAAGGCCTCCTCAGACAGCCATTTTGCTTTTTTGCTTTTCTTTTTCTTAGGGATGGTCTTGATTCCTGTCTCCCATACAATGTCACAAATCTCCCTTCATAGTTCATCAGGCACTCTGTCTATCATATCTAGTCTCTTAAATCTATTTCTCACTTCCACTGTATAGTCATAAGGGATTTGATTTAAGTCATACCTGAATGGCCTAGTTGTTTTCTCCAGTTTCTTCAATTTCAGTCTGAATTTGGCAATAAGATGTTCATGACCTGAGCCACAGCCAGCTCTCAGTCTTGTTTTTGCTGACTGTATAGAGCTTCTCCCTCTTTGGCTGCAAAGAATATAATCAATCTGATTTTGGTATTGACCATCTGTGATGTCCATGTGTAGTCTTCACTTGTTTTGTTGGCAGAAGGTGTTTGCTATGACTAGTGCACTCTCTTGGCTGAATTCTATTAGAATTATTTGCCCTGTTTCATTCTGTACTCCAAGGCAAAATTTGCCTGTTACTCCAGGTGTTTCTTAACTTACTTTTTCATTCAAGTCCCCTATAATGAAAAGGAGATCTTTTTTGGGTGTTAGTTCTAGAAGGTCTTGTAGGTCTTCAAAGAATTGTTCAGCTTCTTCAGGATTTCTGGTCATGGATTACCATGATATTAAATTGTTTTCATTGGAAATGAACGTGAGGTCATACTGTCGTTTTTGAGATTGCATCCAAGTACTGCATTTCAGACTCTTTTGTTGACTATGATGGCTATTCCATCTTTTTCTAAGGGAGACTGTCCACAGCAGTAGATATAATGTTCATTTGAGTTAAATTCACCCATTCCACTCCATCTTAGTTCTCTGATTCCTAGAATGTTGATGTTCACTCTTGTTATCTCTTGTTTGACTACTTCCAATTTGCCTTGATTCATGGACCTAACAGTCCAGGTTCCTATTGTTCTTTACAGCATCCAACCTTGCTTCTATCACCAGTCCCTTCCACAACTGGGTTTTGTTTTTGCTTTGGCTCCATCCCTTCATTCTTTCTAGATTTATTTCTCCACTAATCTCTAGTAGCATATTGGGTAGCTACAGATCTGGGGAGTTTATCTTTCAGTGTTCTATCTTTTTCCCTTGTTATACTGTTCATGGGGCTCTCAAGGCAAAAATACTGAAGTGGGTGTTCCATTCCCTTCTCCAGTGGACCACTTTCTGTCAGTCCTCTCCACCATGGCCCGTCTGTCTTGAGTGGCCCGACATGGCATGGCTTAGTTTCATTGAGTTAGACAAAGCTGTGGTTCACGTGATCAGACTGGCTAGTTGTCGGTGATTGTGGTTTCAGTCTGTCTGCCCTATCATGCTTTTTCTCAGTGCCTACCATCTTATTTGGTCTTGTCTTACCTTGGACATAGGGTATTTCTTCATGGCTGCTCCAGCAAACCGCAGCCACTGCTCCTTATCTTGGACGTGGGGTAGCTCCTCACCTTGGACTAGGGGTAGCTCCTCTTTGCCATGCTTCTGGGATAGTGTGGAAGTGTGGAAAGCTGAGAATGGAATAATTGATGCTTTTGAATTGTATTGGAGAAGACACTTGAGAGTTCCTTGGACTGCAAAGAGATCCAGCATCCCAAAGGGAATCAGTCCTGAATGTTCATTGAAAAGACTAATACTGCAGTTGAAGCTCCAGTACTTTGACTACCTGATGCAAAGAACTGACTCACCAGAAAACACTCTTATGCTGGCATAGATTGAAGGCAGGACAAGAAGGGGATAAAAGAGGATGATATGGTTGGATGGCATCACCGACTCAGTGGACATAAGTTGAGTATGCTCCAGGATTTGATGATGTACAGGAAAGACTGGCATGCTGCTCTTCATGGGGTCACAAAGGAGACATGAAAGAGTGACTGATCTGAGTTGCAATCTAAGTTTTCATCCACAGATAGATAGAGAATATGTGATATATATAATGGAATGTTACTCAGCTATAAGAAGAATAAACCTTTGCTATTTACAAAAAATGGATGGAACTGGGGGTATTATACATTGTACAGGAGACAGGAAGCAAGATCATCCCCAAGAAAAAGAAATACAAAAAACCAAATGGATGAGGAGGAAAAAAAGATCATCAGGCCCAGATAATCATAACGGTGTGATCACTCAGCTAGAGCCAGACATCCTGCAATGTGAAGTAAAGTGGGCCTTAGGAAGTATCACTACCAACAAAGCTAGTAGGGGTGATGGAATTCCAGTTGAACTATTTGAAATCCTAAAATTGATGCTGTGAAAGTGCTGCACTCAATATGCCAGCAAATTTGGAAAGCTCAGCAGTGGCCATAGGACTGGAAAAGATCAGTTTTCATTCCAATCCTAAAGTAAGGCATTGCCCAAAATTCTCAGACTACAACACAATTTAACTCATCTCACATGGTAGTAAAATAATGCTCAAAATTCTCCAAGCCAGGCTTAAACAATACATGAAACGTTAACTTCCAGATGTTTAAGCTGGTTTTAAAAAAGGGCAGAGGAACCAGAGATCAAATTGCCAACATCTGTTGAATCTTCAAAAAAGCAAGAGAGTTCCAGAAAAACATCTGTTCCTACTTTATTGACTATGCCAAAGGCTTTGGCTGTGTGGATCACAACAAACTGTGGAAAATGCTGAAAGAGATGAGAATAGCAGACCACCTGACCTGCCTCTTGAGAAACCTGTATGCAAGTCAGGAAGCAACAGTTAGAACTGGACATGGAACAACAAACTGGTTCCAAATAGGAAAAGGAGTACATCAAAGCTGTATATTGTCACCCTGCTTATTTAACCTATATGCAGAGGGCATCATGAGAAACGCTGGGTTGGATGAAATACAAGCTGGAATTAAAATTGCCAGGAGAAATATCAGGAATCTCAGATATGCAGATGACACCATTTTTATGGCCAAAAGCAAAGAAGAACTAAAGAGCCTCTTAATGAAAGTGAAAGAAGGGAATGAAAAAGTTGGCTTGAAACTCAAAGTGCAGTAAACTAAGATCATGGCATCCGGCCCCATCACTTTATGGCAAATAGATGGGGGAACAGCGGAACCAGTGGTAGACTTTGAATTTTTTGGGCTCCAAAATAACTGCATATTGTGACTGCAGCCATGAAATTAAAACATGCTTACTCCTTGGAAGAAATGTAATGACCAACTTAGATAGCATATTAAAAAGCAGAGATATTACTTTATCAAAAAAGGTCTGTCTAGTCAAGGCTATGGTTTTTCCAGTAGTCTTGTATGAATGTGAGATTTGGACTGTAAAGAAAGCTGAACACCAAAGAATTGATGCTTTTGAACTGTGGTATTGGAGAAGACTCTTGAGAGTCCCTTGGACTGCAAGGAGATCCAACCAGTCCATTCTAAAGGAGATCAGTCCTGGGTGTTCATTGTGAGAACTGATGTGAAAGCTGAAACTCCCATTCTTAGTCATGAATATTTCTTCGCTCTTTGATGTGAAGAGCTGACTCATTCGAAAATACCCTGATGCTGGGAAAGATTGAAGGCAGGAGTAGAAGGGGATGACAGAAAGTGAGAGAGTTTGGACCTGAGTCTGGGTGAATTCTGGGAGTTAGTGATGGACAGGGAGGCCTGGTATGCTGCAGTCCATGGGGTTGCAAAGAGCTGCACACGACTGATTGACTGAACTGAACTGAAGAATCTGAAAGAGAAAAGGTAAACGCTGTGTTTTTAGCTATTTGTGACCTCTAGTAAACAAAACAAATGCAGTGAAACAGACTCAAAAGTACAATGAATAGTGGTTGGGAAGGATTGAGGTGATGTGTAAAATAAAGAGGGATAAGAAAATATAGACTATAGTTATAAATTAACAAGTTGCAGGTATATAATATTCAGCACAGGGAATATAGTCAGTAATATTATAATAACGTTGGTGCCTAAATTATAAAAATATCAAATAACTATATATTGTACACCTGAAACTAGTACATTAGAAGTCAAACACAATCCAGAAAAGGATATAATTTAAAGAAGAATCATGTGGTCTAAAAGGCTTGGAGCATTAGCTCCTGGTGTACACAATTTTACTGTGTTTTTTAAACATACTAAAAATTTTAAAGCTTCTATATGTAAATAGGTATAAAGTTTAATGGATAAGCTCCAGTGCTATCACATACACACATAAAAATTAGCTAATTTTTCTCAAAGCATTCAGAAGTATATTCATTAATAGAACTCAGAAAATATGTTTAAAAGATCATTATCACAGGTGTGTTGAGAACTGAATATAGTAAAGATAAGGTGTGAAAGGATAGGGCTAAATCTGTGGCGTCCAGTTAGTTAGAGAGAGGAATTAGTTCAGTTCAGTTGCTCAGTTGTATTTGCCTCTTTGCGACCCCATGGACTGCAGCATGCCAGGCTTCCCTGTCCATCAGTTCTGATAAAGTGTAGTCCACTGGAGAAGGGAATGACAAACCACTTCAGTATTCTTGCCTTGAGAACCCCGTGAGCAATATGAAAAGGCAAAAAGATAGAGAAATACTCCAGGTAAAATGTGATAGTGGTTAGACAGGAGTAGTCTCAATGGAAATAATGAAAAGGAATCAGATTCTTTATGTTTTGAAGGTAGAGCCAACAAGATCTCTTGACGGATTATATTGGTGGTCGTTGTTGTTCAGTCACTAAGTTGTGTCAATTCTTTGCCATCTCATGGACTACAATACATCAAACTCCTCTGTCGTCCACTATCTCCTAGATTTTCCTCAATTAATGTTCACTGAGTCAGTGATGCTTTTTAACCGTCCATCCTTTGCCATCCACTTCTGTTTCATTCAATCTTTCCCAGGGATTTTTTTCCAATGAGTCAGCCCTTTGCATCAGGTGGCCAAAGTACTAGAGCTTCAGCTTCAGCCTCAGTCCTTCCAACGAATATTCAGGGCTGATTTCCTTTAAGATTGAGCGGTTTGATCTCCTTGCAGTCCAAGGGACTCTCAAGATTCTTTTCCAGCACCATAATTCAAAAGCATCAACTCTTAGGTGCTCAGCCTTCTTTATGGTTCAACTCTCTCATCTATACGTGACTACTGAAAAACAAACAAACAAACATATCTTTGACTATATAGACCTCTGTTGGCAAAGTGATATCTCTGCTTTTTAATACACTGTCTACGTTTGCAGAAGCTTTCCTTCGAAGAAGCAAGTGTCTTTTAATTTCATGGCTGCAGTCACCATCCACAGTGAATTTCAGGCCTCCCTGTCAAAAAAAAAAAAAAAAATGGCACTGCTTCTACTTTTCCCCCTTCTATTTGCCGTGAAGTGATGCAGCTGTATGCCATGATCTTCACTTTTCATATGTTTAATTTTAAGCCAGATTTTTCACTCTCCTCTTTTACACTTACCAAGAGGCTCCTAAGTTCATTTTTGCTTTGTGCCATTAGGGTGGTATCATCTGCATATCTGGGATTGTTAATATTTCTTTCAGCCATCTTGATTGCAGCTTGTGATTCATCTAGCCCAATATTTCATATGATATACTCTGAATACAAGTTAAATAAGCAGTGTGACAATATACAGCCTTGTTGTATTCCTTTCCCAGTTTTGAACAAATTATAAGTTGTACTCATCTGATTTAACATCACATGTTTATGACATGTGCAGTTGTACAGGGCTATTTGCTCAGAAGGACCTTATGTTGGATACAATGCTTTGCTTTGCCATCTTTAAAGAATTTTATCTTTCATTTTGTTTTGTAAGTCTGATGGAAAAATGGATTATGTTACTGAGCAGAGGAGATAAGCAGAGTATGCATGCTTCCTGTCACTCCTTTCCACTCTATTCAAACATCATTGTTCAATCAGCTCAGTTCAGTCACTCAGTCATGTCCTACTCTTTGAGACCCCATGGACTGCAGCACACCAGGATTCTGTTCATCACCAACTTCCGGAGCTTTAATCAAACTCGTGTCCATCAAATCGGTAATGCCATCCAACCATCTCATCCTCTGTCGTCCCCTTCTCCTCCTGCCTTCAATCTTTCCTAGCATCAGGGTCTTTTCCACTGAATCAGTTCCCCTCATCAGGTGGCCAAAGTATTGGAGTAGCAGCTTCAGAATCAGTCCTTCTCATGAATATTCAAAACTGATTTCCTTCAGGGTTGTATGGTTTGATCTCCTTGCAGCCCAATGGACTCTCAAGAATCTTTTTCAATACCACAGTTCAAAAGCATCAGTTCTTCCGCACTCAAGTTTCCTTATAGTCCAACTCTCACATCCATATTTGACTGCTGGAAAAAACATAGCTTTGACTACATGGACCTTTGTTGGCAATATAATGTCTCTGCTTTTTAATATGCTGTCTATGTTGGTGATAGCTTTTCTTTCAAGGAGCAAGTGTCTTAATTTCTTGGCTTTAGTCACCATCTGCAGTGATTTTGGATCCCACAAAAATAAAGTCTCTCACTGTTTTCATTATTTCTCCATCTATTTGCCATGAAGTGATGGGGCCAGATGCCATGATCTTAATTTTCTGAATGATAAGTTTTAACCCAAGGTTTTCACTCTCTTCTTTCACTTTCATCAAGAGGCTCTTTAGTTCTTTGCTTTCTTTTTTTTAAATTTATATATATTTATTATTATTATTATTTCCCTACATTACAATACTGTATTTGTTTTGCCATACATTGACATGAATTGGCCACAGATGTACCTGATCTAGGGCTGGTGTCATCTGCATATCTGAGGTCATTGACAGTTCTCCCGGAAATCTTGATTCCAGCTTGTGCTTCATCCAGCCCGGCATTTCACATGATATTCTCTGCATGTAAGTTAAATAAGCAGGGTAACAATATACAACCCTGACGTTCTCCTTTCCTGATTTGGAACCAGTCTGTTTTTCCATGTCCAGTTTTAACTATTGCTTCTTGACTTGCACATAGATTTCTCATGAGACAGGTCAGGTGGGGTGGTATTCCTATCTTTGAAGACTTTTTTAGTTTGCTTTGATCCACACAGTCAAAGGCTTTGGCATAGTTAATAAAGCAGATGTTTTTCTGGAACTCTCTTGCTTTTTCAAACATTCAATGGATGTTGGCAATTTAATCTCTTTTTCCTTTGCCTTTTTAAAAACCAGCTTGGCCATCTGGAAGTTCATGGTTCACTTACTGTTGAAGCCTAGCCTGGAGTATTTTGAGCATTACTTTGCTTGTGTGAGATGAGTGCAATTATGCTATAGTTTGAATATTCTTTATCATTGTCTTTATTTGGAATTGGAATAAAAATGGACATTTTCCAATCCTGTGGCCATTGTTGAGTTTTCCAAATTTGCTGGCATATTGAATGCAGCACTTCCATAGCATCATCTTTTAGAATTTGACATAGATCAACTACCATTACATCATCTCCACTAACTTTGTTCATAATGGTGCTTCCTAAGGCCCATTTGACTTTGCATTCCAGGATATCTGGCTCTAGGTGAGTGATAACACCATCATCATTATCTGGGTCATGAAGATCTTTTTTGTATAGTTTTTCTCTGTATTCATTCTTACCACTTCTTAATATCTTCTGCTTCTTAGGTCCACACCATTTCTGTCCTTTATTAGAGCCCATCTTTGCATGAAATGTTTCCTTGGTATCTCTAATTTTCTTGAAGTGATCTCTAGTCTTTCTCATTCTATTATTTTCCTCATTTTCTTTGCATTGATCACGGAGGAAGGTTTTCTTATTTCTCTTGCTATTCATTGGAACTCTGCATTCAGATGGGTATATCTTTCCTTTTTTCCTTTGCCTTTCACTTCACATCATTGCTGTTAAGATTCCCCACAAGCACATAATACCAGTAGACCAATCTATGGAATCATTTTGTCTACTATAATAGCCTGGTATGGAAGACTGCTGTTGCTAAGTCACTTCAGTAGTGTCTGACTCTGTGCGACCCCATAGACGGCAGCCCACCAGGCTCCCCTGTCCCTGGGATTCTGCAAGCAAGAACACTGGAGTGGGCTGCCATTTCCTTCTCCAATGCATGAAAGTGAAAAGTGAAAGTGAAGTTGATCAGTCTTGTCTGACTCTTGGCGACCCCATGGACTGCAGCCTACCAGGCTCCTCCTTCCATGGGATTTTCCAGGCAAGAGTATTGGAGTGGGGTGCCATTGCCTTCTCAGGTATAGAAGACTATATCTTCTTAATATAATTTTGTAAATGTATATCAATTTCTTATATCCACACTTACATTTCAAAAACATAATCTGAAAGGAGATACTTAAATATCAACTGAAAAAGCATATTCTGTCTTTTTCTACTGAGATATTCAAATTAATTAGAGTTTCATTCCATACTTCATTTAAACATGTTATTCTTTTTTATAGAAATCTGGAAAGGATTTGGATTTTCCTAGGAGTCACTGTACCACATCTCAGATACATGCTTCATTAAGAAATTATGCATTTTACCAGGAGGAGTCTTTAAGCACACATACCCACATTAAATGCTATTTTATTTATTTTAGTATTCTTTTTCTGGAGCTATTGTCCATGTGGGAGGAATCTAGTCACTTTTCTGAAGAAGGCTGTGACTGCAGGTAAATTCTACCTACTACATAACGTGACTATTGATTCTTTGTTCCTTGGTGGCATGTACTTCTTCATTTTATGATGAACTTTGTTGCATTGTTTTAAATTTTATTTTGGTCATTTAAAAATCTTTTCTTACTTGTGTTATTTTTATCAAATGCCCTAGGAACTCATCATTCTTTCTAATAAGATGGAAGGTGAAGTGGTATTTCTTACACCTTTAACTTTTTCAACTAAGAGAAAACTCAATTTGTACTTAAAACAACTTAATTGGTATTCACATCAAGTAGGAATATATCAGTTCAGTTCAGTTCAATTGCTCAGTCATGTCCAACCCTTTGTGACCCCATGGACTGCAGCACACCAGGCCTCCTTGTCCATCACCAACTCCTGGAGTTTACCCAGACTTATGTCCATTGAGTAGATGATACCATCCAACCACCTCATCTGCTGTTGTCCCCTTCTCCTCCTGCCCTCAATCTTTCCCAGCATCAGTGTTTTTGTTTTTGTTTTCAAATGAGTCAGCTTTTTGCATCAGGTGGCCAAAGTATTAGAGTTTCAGCTTCCACATCAGTCCTTCCAATGAACACCCAGGACTGATCTCCTTTAGGATGGAGTGGTCGGATCTCCCTGCAGTCCAAGGCATGCTCAAGAGTCTTCTCCAAAGCCACAACTCAAAAGCATCAATTCTTCAGTGCTCATCTTTCTTTACAATCCAACTTTCACATCCATTCATGACTACTGGAAAAACCATAACCTTGACGAGAAGGACCTTTGTTGGCAAAGTAATGTCTCTGCTCTTTAATATGCTGTCTAGTTTGGTCATAACTTTCTTTGCAAGGAGAAAATATCTCTTAATTTCATGGCTGCAGTCACTATCTGCAGTGATTTTGGAACCCAAAAAATAAAGTCAGCCACTGTTTCTCCATCTATTTACCATGAAGAGATGGGACAAGATGCCATGATGTTAGTCTTCTGAATGTTGAGCTTTAAGCCAACTTTTTCACTCTCTTTTTTTCACTTTCATCAATAGGCTCTTTAGTTCCTCTTCACTTTCTGTCATAGGAGTAGTATCATCTGCATATCTGAGGTTATTGATATTTCTCCCAGAAATCTTGATTCCAGCTTGTGCTTCCTCCAGCCCAGAATTTCTCATGATGTACTACGCATATAAGCTAAATAAGCATGGTGACAATATACAGCCTTGACATACTCCTTTTCCTATATGGAACCAGTCTGTTGTTTATTGTGATCCACACAGTCAAAGGCTTTGGCATAGTCAATAAAGCAGAAATAGATTTTTTTTTTTCTGGAACTCTTGCTTTTTCAATGATCTGGCAGATGTTGGCCATTTGATCTCAGGTTCCTCTGCCTTTTCTAAAACCAGCTTGAACATCTGGAAGTTCATGGTTCACATATTGCTGAAGCCTAGCTTGGAGAATTTTGAGTATTACTTTGCTAAGGTGTGA
>SJYF01000892.1:526796-540550 GCA_006410515.1 Procapra przewalskii
ATATTTAATGTATAATATTTAATGTATTAAGTGTATAATATTTAATGTATAATATTTAATGTAATGTGATTATAGAATTGAATTATCTTTATAAAATCAATGATCAATCACTTTTCTGCTTTCCAAAACATACAATCAGATCTGTCATAAAAACCTAATACATAGCTTAAAGAAACAAAAAGATTGATGTAAGAATTAATGATATTTTACATACCATTGAAAGTTCATTTTCCTCTAAATCTCTTTAATATTTGGATTAATTGTGCATCACAGTTAAAGTCAGTTATTATGTTTTAAAATGCTCTAACCACTAACAGTGGAAGGGGCTGTGGAACTAATTGCTCAGAAGAATGATTGTCTTTTTGAAAAAATACTTGGCATAATAATAAAAGTATAACTACTTATGGTAGCATTTATCTGTTATCTCTGCTGCTGCTGCTGCTAAGTCATTTCAGTCGTGTCCAACTCTGTGCGATCCCTTAGCAGCCCACCAGGCTCCTCTGTCTGTGGGATTCTCCAGGCAAGAATATTCTAGAGACATTTTATTTCTGGAATAGACTTTTTTTCATGTAATAATCTTAAAATATAAGGAAAGTTGATTAATTAATTGGGAAAATATAGGTGTAAATACAGACTGGCAATAGAAAAATTATGATAATTTATTTATCATATTTATTAACAACATTTACTGTTAAGCTTATTAAAGAGAATATTTCCATCCTCAAATCTAATAAAAGCAAGTTTTATTAGATTTTTATATTAGACGTTTACAAATAGACTTTTATCTTATATTTCTTTAAAACATTATGAAGAATGAGCAGAATCAAAAAAATCAAATTGGTCCTTGAAAAGTCATATGTTTTCATGTAATATATGTTAATTTTTGCTATATATTTAAAACATTTTCTTCATTCATCTGTCAATGGGCATTTAGTTGTGGTACATATATACATGGAATATTACTCAGCCACGGATGCATGTCAATGTATGGCAAAACCAATACAGTATTGTAAAATAAAAAGGAAAAAGAAAAATAAAAACTAAGTCATTTGTAGAGATGTGCATGTCAGAAAGCAACAGTTAGAACTGGAAATGGAACAACAGACTGGTTCCAAATAGGAAACAGAATATGTCAAGTCTGTATATTGTCACCCTGCTTATTTAACTTCTATGCAGAGTACATCATGAGAAAAGCTGGGCTGGAAGAAGCACAAGCTGGAATCAAAATTGCTGGGAGAAATATCAATAAATTCACATATGCAGATGACACCACCTTTTTGGCAGAAAGTGAAGAAGAATAAAGAGTCTTGAAGACAGTGAAAGAGGGGAGTGAAAAAAAAAATGGTTTAAAGCTCAACATACAGAAAACTAAGATCATGGCATCTGGTCCTGTCACTTCATGGCAAATAGATGAAGAAACAGTGTAAACAGTGTCAGACTTTTTTTTTTTTTGTGGGGGGGGGGCGCTCCACAATCACTGTAGATGGTGATTGCAGCCATGAAATGAAAAGTTTATTCCTTGGAAGAAAAGTTATGACCAACCTAGATAGCATATTCGAAAGCAGAGATGTTACTTTGCCAACAAAGGTCTGCTTAGTCAAGGCTATGGTTTTTCCAGTAGTCATGTATGGATGTGAGAGTTGGACTGTAAAGAAAGCTGAGCCTTGAAGAATTGATGCTTTTGAACTTTGGTGTTGGAGAAAATTCTTGAGAGTTCCTTGGACTGCAAGGAGATGCAACCAGTCCAATCTAAAGGAGATCAGTCCTGGGTGTCCATTGGAAAGACTGATGTTGAAGCTGAAACTCCAATACTTTGGCCACCTGATGTAAAGAGCTGATTCATTTGAAAAGACCCTGATGCTGGGAAAAATTGAAGGCAGGAGGAGAAGGTGATGACAGAATGAGATGGTTGGATGGCATCACCGACTCAATGGACACGAGTTTGGGTAATCTCCAAGAGTTGGTGATGGACAGGGAGGCCTGGTGTGCTGCAGTTCATAGGGCTGCAAACAGTCAGACACGACTGAGCAGCTGAACTGAATTGAACTGAAAAGACTGAGATGGACCTAGAGTATGTTATACAGAGTGAAGACAGAAAGAGAAAAAAATATTTAATATTAACACATACATGTGGAATCTAGAAAAATGGTACAGATGAATCTATTTGCAGGGAAGATATAGAGATGCAGATGTAGAAAACAGATGTGTGAACACCAAGCAGGTGGTGAAGTGGTGACGGGATGAATTGAGAGATTGAGGTTGACGTATATACAGTACTATGTGTAACATATACCTGAGGAGCGGTGGCTGCACGGGTGCAGGAGGGCATAGAGGAACTATCCCACGTTGAAGGTCAGGAAGGGTGGCGGTAAGGAGATAGCCTTCCAAGGTACGGAGCAGCGGTTGAGCTTTGCTGGAACAGTCGTGAAGAGATAACCCACGCCCAAGGTAAGAGAAACCCAAGTAAGATGGTAGGTGTTGCAAGAGGGCATCAGAGGGCAGATACACTGAAACCATACTCACAGAAAACTAGTCAATCTAATCACACTAGTACCACAGCCTTGTCTAACTCAATGAAACCAAGCCATGCCCCCAGGGCAACCGAAGACGGGTGGGACACGGTGGAAAGGTCTCACAGAATGTTGTCCACTGGAGAAGGCAATGGCAAACCACTTCACTATTCTTGCCTTGAGAACCCCATAAACAGTATGGAGGCAAAATGATAGGATACTGAAAGAGGAACTCCCCAGGTCAGTAGGTACCCAATATGCTACTGGAGATCAGTGGAGAAATAACTCCAGAAAGAATGAAGGGATGGAGCCAAAGCAAAAACAATACCCAATTGTGGATGTGACTGGTGACAGAAGCAAGGTCTAATACTGTAAGAGCAATATTGCATAAGAACCTGGAATGTCAGATCCATGAATCAAGGCAAATTGGAAGTGGTCAAACAAATATAGCAAGAGTGAATGTTGACATTCTAGCAATCAGCAAACTAAAATGGACTGGAATGGGTGAATTTAATTCAGATGACCATTATATCTACTACTGCGGGCAGGAATCCCTCAGAAGAAATGGAGTAGCCATCATGGTCAACAAAAGAGTCAGAAATGCAGTACTTGGATGCAATCTCAAAACGGCAGAATGATCTCTGTTCGTTTCCAAGGCAAACGATTCAATATCACAGTAATCCAAGTCTATGCCCCAACCAGTAACACTTATAAAGCTGAAGTTGAATGGTTCTATGAAGACCTATAAGACCTTTTAGAACTAACACCCAAAAAAGATGTCCTTAAAATTATAGGGGACTGGAATGCAAAAGTATAAAGTCAAGAAACACTTGGACTAACAGGCAAATTTGGCCTTGAAATGCGGAATGAAACAGGGCAAAGACTAATAAAGTTTTGCCGAGAAAATGCACTGGTCATTGCAAACACCCTCTTCCAACAACACAAGAGAAGACTACACATGGACATCACCAGATGGTCAACACTGAAATCAGATTGATTATATTCTATGCAGCCAATGATGGAGAAGCTCTATACAGTCAACAAAAACAAGACCAGGAGCTGACTGTGGCTCAGATCATGAACTCCTTATTACCAAATTCAGACTCAAATTGAAGAAAGTAGGGAAAACCGTGAGACCATTCAGGTATGACTTAAATCAAATCCCTTATGATTATACAGTGGAACTGAGAAAGAGATTTAAGGGCCTAGATCTGATAGAGTGCCTGATGAACTATGGACTGAGGTTCGTGACATTGTACAGGAGACAGGGATCAAGACCATCCCCATGGAAAAGAAATGCAAAAAAGCAAAATGGCTGTCTGCGGAGGCCTTACAAATAGCTGTGAAAAGAAGAGAGGTGAAAAGCAAAGGAGGAAAGGAAAGATACAGGCATCCGAATGCAGAGTTCCAAAGAATAGCAAGAAGAGATAAGAAAGCCTTCTTCAGCCATCAGTGTAAGGAAATAGAGGAAAAGAACAGAATGGCAAAGTCTAGAGATCTCTTCAAGAAAATTAGAGATATCAAAGGAACATTTCATGCAAAGGTGGGCTCAATAAGGGACAGAAATTTTATGGACTGAACAGAAGCAGAAGATATTAAGAAGAGGTGGCAAAAATACACAAGAACTATAGAAAATAGACCTTCATGACCCAGATAATCACGGTGGTGTGATCACTCATCTAGAGCCAGACATCCTGGAATGTGAAGTCAAGTGGGCCTTAGAAAGCATCAATACAAACAAAGCTAGTGGAGGTGATGGAATTCCAGTAGAGCTCTTTCAAATCCTGAAAGATGATGCTAGGAAAGTGCCGCATTCAATATGCCAGCAAATTTGGAAAACTCAGCTGTGGCCACAGGACTGGAAAAGGTCAGTTTTCATTCCAATCCCAAAGAAAGGCAATGCCAAAAAATGCTCAAACTACCACACAATTGCATTCATCTCACATGCTAGTAAAGTATTGCTCAAAATTTTCCAAGCCAGGCTTCAGCAATACATGAACTGTGAACTTCCTGATGCTCAAGCTTGTTTTCAAAGGGGCAGAGGAATCAGAGATCAAATTGCCAACATCTGCTGGATCATGGAAAAAGCAAGAGAGTTCCAGAAAACATCTATTTTTGCTTTATTGACTATGCCAAAGCCTTTGACTGTGTGGAACACAATAAACTGTGGAAAATTCTGAAAGAGATGGAAATATCAGACCACCTGACCTGCCTCTTGAGAAATCTGTATACAGGTCAGGAGGAAACAGTTAGAACTGGACATGGAACAACAGACTGGTTCCAAATAGGAAAAGGAGTACGTCAAGGCTGTATATTGTCACACTGCTTATTTAACTTCTATGCAGAGTACACCATGAGAAACACTGGGCTGGAAGAAGAAGAAGCTGGAATCAAGATTGCTGGGAGAAATATTAATAACCTCGGCTATGCAGATGACACCACCTTTATGAAAGAAAGTGAAGAGGAACTAAAAAGCCTCTTGATGAAAGTGAAAGGAGGAGAGTGAAAAAGTTGGCTTAAAGTTCAGCATTCAGAAAATGAAGATCATGCATTTTGTCCCATCACTTCATGGGAAATAGATGGGGAAACAGGGGAAACAGTGTCAGACTTTATTTTTTTGCACTCCAAAATCACTGCAGATGGTGACTGAAGCCATGAAATTGAAAGACACTTACTCCTTGGAAGGAAAGTTATGACCAAATTAGATAGCATATTCAAAAGCAAAGACATTATTTTGCTGACTAAAGTCCGTCTAGTCAAGGCTATGGTTTTTACAGTAGTCATTTATGGATACGAGAGTTGGACTGTGAAGAAGGCTGAGTACCGAAGAATTGATGCTTTTAAACTGTGGTGTTGGAGAAGACTCTTGCAAGTACCTTGGACTGCAAGGAGATCCAACCAGTCCAATCTGAGGGAGATCAGCCCTGGGATTTCTTTGGAAGGAACGATGCTAAAGCTGGAACTCCAGTGTTTTGGCCACCTCATGCGAAGTGTTGACTCATTGGAAAAGACTTTGATGCTGGGAGGGATTGGGGACAGGAGGAAAAGGGGACGACAGAGGATGAGATGGTTGGATTGCATCACTGACTCGATGTACGTGAATCTGAGTGAACTCCGGGAGTTAGTGATGGACAGGGAGGCCTGGCCTGCTGCGATTCATGGGGTCGCAAAGAGTCGGACACGACTGAGTGACTGAACTGAACTGAACTGAGCAACTTCACTTTCACTTTTCACTTTATGCATTGCAGAAGGAAATGACAACCCACTCCAGTGTTCTTGCCTGAGGAATTCCAGGGACTGGAGAGCCTGGTGAGCTGCCATCTCTAGGATCGTGCAGAGTTGGACACGACTGATGTGACTCTGCAGCAGCAGCAAGTATATATGCCTACAAGTGGGACTGCTGATTCATATGGTGGTTTTATTTCTAGTTTTTAAACAAATTTCCATATCATCTTCAATAGCGGCTCTATCAATTTACATTTCCACCAACAGTTCAAGAGGGTTCCCATTTCTTCATACACTTTCCAGCTTTTATTGTTTGTAGACTTTTGATGACGATTCTGACTGCTATTAGATGATATCTCATTGTAGTTTTGATTTGCATTTCTCTAAAAATGTGCATTTTTAAGCATCTTTTCACATGCTTGTTAGCCATCTGTATGTATTCATTGGAGAAACACCTGTTTAAATCTTTCCCCCACTTTTTGATTAGGTTGTTTGTTTTCCTGGTATTGACTTGTATGAAATACTGCATATTTTGGAAGTTAATCCATTGTCAGTTGTTTCATGTGTTATTATTTTCTTGTATTCTGAGGGTTGTATTTCCACCTTGTTCATAGTTTCTTTTGCTGTGCAAAAGTTTTCAAGTTTAATTAAGTCCCACTTGTTTAATTTTGTTTTTATTTTCATTATTCTAGGAGGTGGGTCTTAGAGGATCTTGTGATTTATGTCATCGAGTGTCCTGCTTATGCTTTCCTCTAAGAGTTTTGTAGTTTCTGGTCTTACACTTAGATCTTTAATCCATTTCTAGTTTATCTTTGTGCATGGTGGTAGGAAGCATTCTAATTTCATTCTTTTACATGTAGCTGCTCAGTTTTCCCATCAAAACTTCTTGAAGAGGCTATCTTTGCCTCATTGTATGTCCTTGGCTCCTTTGTCAAAAATAAGATACTCATATGTATATGGGTTTATTTTGGGGCTCTCTATCTTATTCCATTGGTCTACATTTCTGTTTTTGTGCCAGTACCATACTGTCTTGATGACTGTAGATTTGTAGGATAATCTGAAGTCAGAAAGATTTATTCCTCCAACTCCTTTCTTCTTTCTCAAAACCAATTTTGCTATTTATTTTGTGTGCGTGTGTTTCCATAAGAATTGTGATATTTTTGTTCTAGTTTTGTGAAAAATGTCATTGATAGTTTAATAGGGATTACATTGAATCTGTAGATTGCATTATGTCATTTCCACAATATTGATTCTTCCAACCCAGGAGCATCTATTTATATCATCTTTAATATCTTTCATCAGTATCTTATAATTTTCTGTATACAGTTTTTTTGTCTCCTTAGATAGCTTTATTCCTAGATATTTTATCATTTTGTTGCAATAGTGAATGGGATTGATTCCTTAATTTCTTTTTCTGATTTTTCATTGTTAGTATATGGGAATGAAAGTGTTTTCCATGTATTGATTTTGAATCTTGTGACTTTGCTAAATTCACTGATTGATTAGCTCTAGTAATTTTCTGATAGTATCTTTAGAGTTTTCTATGTATAGTATCATGTCATCTGCAAACAGTGAGAGCATTACTTCTTTTCTGATCTGGATTCCTTTCATTTATTTTTCTTCTCTGATTGTCATAGCTAGGACTTCCAAAACTATGTTGAATAATAGTAATGAGAGTGGACATCCTTGCCTGGTTCCTTATTGTAGAGGGAATAATTTTAATTTTTCACTATTGAGAAAAATGTTTACTGTGGGTTTATCATATATGGACTTTACTATATTGAGGTAGGTTCCTTCTATGACCATTTTTAAAAGAGTTTTAATCATAAATGGGTGCTCGATTTTGTCAAAGGCTTTTTCTACATCTATTGAGATTATCATATGGTTTTTGTCTTTTGATTTCTTAATATGGTGTATCACAATGATTGATTTACATATACTGAAGAATTCTTGCATAACTGGAATAAAGCCAACTTGATCATGGTGCATGAACTTTTTAATGTGTTGTTGAATTCTGTTTGCTAGAATTTTGTTGAGGATTTTTGCACATATGTTTATAAGTGATATTGGCCTGTAATTTTCTTTTTTTGGGTTGTCTTTGCTTTTAGTATCAGGGTGATGGTGGCTTCATAGAATGTGTTTGGAAGTGTTCCTTCCTCTGCAATTTTCGGAAACAGTTTTAGAAGGATAGGCATTAGCTTGTCTGTAAATTGTAGAATTCACCTGTGAAGCCAGCTGGTTCTGGGCTTTTGTTTCTTGGGATATTTTTGATCATAGTTTTGATTTCAGTGCTTATAATTAGGTTGCTTATTATAAATATTTATTCCTAGTCAGTCTTGGAAGATTGAACTTTTCAAAGAATCTGTTCATTTATTCCAGGTTATCCATTTTACTGCCATATAGTTGTCCATAATAGTCTCTTATAATCCTTTGTATTTCTGCATTGTCTGTTGTAAACTCTCCTTTTTCCATTCTAATTTTGTTGAATTGATTATTCTCTCTTTTTTTTTTCTTGATGAGTTGTTAAAAGTTTGTCTGTCTATCTTCTCAAAGAACCACCTTTCAGTTTTATTAATCTTTAAAATTGTTTCTTTAATTTCTTTTTCATTTATTTTTGCTCTGATCTTTATGCCTTCCTTCTAGCTGCTAACTTTGGGGTTTCTTTGATTTTCTTTTTCCAGCTGTTTTAGGTGTAAAGTTAGGTTGTCTACTTGATGTTATTTTTGTTTCTTGAGGTAGGATTGTATTGCTATGAACTTCCTTCTTACAACTGCTTTTCCTGCATCCATAGGTTTAGAGTTATTTTGTTTTCATCTTCATTTATTTCTAGAAATTTTTGAATATCCTTTTGATTTTTTTAGTAATCTGTTCATAATTTAAAAACATGTCATTTAATCTCCATATGTTTGTGATTTTTACAGATTTTTTTTCTACCTTGTAATAGATATCTGGTCTCATAGCATTGCAATCAGAAAGGATGATTGAAACAATTTCAATATTCTTAAATTTACTGATTTTATTAGTAACCCAAGATGTGGTCTATCCTGGAGAATATTCTCTGTGCATTTGAGAAGATGTATTCTTCTGCATTTGGATGGAACGTCCTAAAGATATCACTGAGATCCATCTGGCCTAATGTGTCATTTTAAATTTGAGTTTCCTTATTAGTTTTCTGTTTTGATGATCTCCCCAGTGGTGTAAGTGAGTGTTT
Source organism: Procapra przewalskii (assembly GCA_006410515.1). Lineage (NCBI taxonomy): Eukaryota > Metazoa > Chordata > Mammalia > Artiodactyla > Bovidae > Procapra > Procapra przewalskii. Next base: position 535,743 of record SJYF01000892.1, read on the forward strand.
ATGTCTCCTACTATTATTGTGTTACTGTCAATTTCTCCTTTTATGTCTGTTAGTGCTTGTCTTTTGTATTGAGGTGCTCCCATTTTGGCTACATTCATTTCAGTTCCGTTCAGTCACTCAGTCGGGTCCAAATCTGTGCAACCACATGAATATCAGCATGCCAGGCCTCCTGTCCATTACCAACTCCCAGAGTTTACCCAAATTCATGTCCATCAATTCAGTGATACCACACAGCCATCTCATCTTCTGTCATCCCCTTCACCTCCTGCCCCAAATCCTTCCAGGAATCAGAGTCTTTTCCAATGAGTCAACTCTTCACTTGAGGTGGCTGAAGTATTGCAGTTTCAGCTTCATCATCAGTCCTTCCAATGTACATCCAGGACTGATCTCCTTTAGGATGGACTGATGGGATCTCCTTGCAGTCCAAGGGGCTCTCAAGAGTTTTCTCCAACACCACAGTTCAAAATCGTCAACTCTTCTGTGCTCAGCTTTCTTTGCAGTCTAAACCTAACATCCATACATGACCACAGGAAAAACCATAGCTTTGACTAGACAGACCTTTGTTGGCAAGGTAATGTCTGCTTTTTAATATGCTATCTAGAATGGTCATAACTTTCCTTCCAAGGAGTAAGCAACTTTTAATTTCATGGCTGCAATCACTATTTGCAGTGATTTTGGAGCCCCCCAAAAATAAAGTCTGACATTGTTTCCCATCTATTTTGCAAGAAGTGATGGGACCAGATTCCATGATCTTAGTTTATTGAATATTGAGCTTTAAGCCAACTTTTCCACTCTCCTCTTTTACTTTCATCAAGAAGCTTTACAGTTCATCTTCACTTTCTGCCATAAGGGTGGTGTCATCTGCATATATGAGGTTATTATTATTTCTCCCAGCAATCTTGATTCCAGCTTGTGCTTCTTCCAGTCCAGCATTTCTCATGATGTTCTCTGCATAGAAGTTAAATAAGCAGGGTGACAATATACAGCCTTCATATACTCCTTTTCCCATTTGGAACCAGTCTGTTTCTCCATGTCCAGTTCTAACTGCTGCTTCCTGACTGGCATATAGGTTCTTCAAGAGGCAGGTCAAGTGGTCTGGTATTCCCATCTCTTTCAGAATTTTCCACAGTTCATTGTGACCCACACTTTCAAAGGTGGTGGCATAGTCAAGAAAGCAGAAAGAGATGTGTTTCTGGAACTCTCTTGGTTTGTCCATGATCCAGCAGATGTTGGCAATTTGACCTCTAATTACTCTGCCTTTTCTAAAACCAGCTTGAATATTTGGAAGTTCACAGTTCACATATTGCTGAAGTCTGGCTTGGAGGTTTTTGAGCATTATTTTTCTAGCGTGTGAGATGAGTGCAATTGTGTGGTAGTTTGAGCATTCTTTGGTATTGCCTTTCTTTGGGATTGGAATGAAAACTGACATTTTCCACTCCTGTGGCCACAGCTGAGTTTTAAAAATTTGTTGGCATATTGAGTGCAGCACTTTCCTAGCATCATCTTTCAGAATTTGAAAGAGCTCAACTGGAATTCCATCACCTCCACTAGCTTTGTTCATAGCGATGCTTCCTAAGGCCCACTTGACTTCACATTCCAGGATGTCTGGCTCTAGATGAGTGATCACATCATCGTGATTATCTGGGTTGTGAAGATATTTTTTGTCCAGGTCTTCTGTGTATTCTTGCCACCTCTTCTTAATATCTTCTGCTTCTTTAGGTCCCTACCCTTTCTGTCCTTTATTGAGCCCATCTTTGCATGAAATGTACCCTTGGTATCTCTAATTTTTATGAAGAGATCTCTATTCTTTATCATTCTGTTGTTTTCCTCTATTTCTTTGCATTGATCACTAAGAAGGCTTTCTTATCTCACCTTGCTATTCTTTGGAACTCTGCATTCAGATGTTTCTATCTTTCCTTTTCTCCTTTGTTTTATGCTTCTCTTCTTTTCTCAGCTATTTGTAAGGCCTCCCCAGGCAGCCATTTTGCTTTTTTGCATTTCTTTTCCATGGGGATGGTCTTGATCCCTGTCTCCTGCACAATGTCACAAACCTCTGTCCCTATTTCATTAGGCACTCTCTCTGTCAGATCTAGGCCCTTAAATCTATTTCTCACTTCCACTGTATAATCATAAGGGATTTAATTTAGGTCATACCTGAATGGTATACTGGTTTTCCCTACTTTCTTCAATTTAAGTCTGAATTTGGCAATAAGGAGTTCATGATCTGAGCCACAGTCAGTTCCCAGTCTTGTTTTTGCTGACTGTATAGAGCTTCTCCATCTTTGGCTGCAAAAAATATAATTAATCTTATTTCGGTGTTGACCATTTGGTGATGTCCTTTTATAGAGGCTTCTCTTGTGTTGTTGGCAGAGGGTGTTTGCTATGACTAGGGGATTCTCTTGGCAGAACTTTATCAGCCTTTTACCCTGCTTCAATCTGTACTCCAAGGCCAAATTTACCTGCTACACCAGGTATTTCTTGACTTCTTACTTTTGCATTTCAGTCTCTTATAATGAAAAAGACATATTTTGGGAGTGTTAATTCTAAATGTCTTGTAAGTCTTCATAGAACCATTCAACTTCTGGTTCTTCAGCATTACTGGTTGGGGCATAGGCTTGGATCACCATGATATTGATTTGTTTTCTTTAGAAACAAACAGATTATTCTTTTGTTTTTGAGATTGCATCCAAGTACAGCATTTTGGACTCTTTCGTTACTCCATTTCTTCTAAGGGAGTATATGTTCTTCTACCCACAGTAGTAGATATAATGGTCATCTGAGTTAAATTCACCCATTCCAGCCCATTTTAGTTTTATGATTCCTAGAATATCGACATTCACTCTTACCATCTCCTGTTTTGGGTACATATATTTTGACAAATGTTATGTCTTCCTCTTCAATTGATCCCTTGATCATTCTGTAGTGTACTTACTTCTCTCTTGTAATATTCATTACTTTAAGGACTGGTTTGTCTAATATGAGGATTGATACTCCAGCTTTCTTTTGAATTGCATTTGCATTAAACATATTTTTCCATCGTCTCACTTTCAGTCTGTATATGTCTTTAGGACTGAAGTGTGTTTCATGTAGATAGCATATACATATGGATCTTTTTTTGTGTGTCCATTCAGCCAGTCTGTATCTTTTGGATGGAGCATTAATTATTTCACTTAAAGTAGTTATTGATATATATGTGTGTTCCTATTGCCATTTTCTTAAGTGTTTGGGGTTCATTTTTGTATATATTTTTCTACTTTTGTATTTCCTGACTATATAAGTCCCTTAAACATTTTTTGTAAATTAGTTTTTTGGTAATAAATTCTGTTCACTTTTGCTTCTATACAAAATTTTTTATGTCTCCATCAATTTTGAATGAGATCCTTGCCAGGTTAAGTAATTTTGGTTGTAGTTTTTTTTTTTTTTTTCCCTGTCAGTACTTTAAATGTATCCTTCCATTCTCTTTTGGCCTTCAGAGTTTCTGCTGAATGGTCTGTTAAACGTATGGGGTTTCCCTTGCATATTACTTGTTGCTTTCACCTTACTGCTTTTAATATTATTTCTTTATGGTTAATCTTTGTTCGTTTGATTAGTTGTGTCTTGATGTATTTCTCCTTGGTTTTATCCTGATGGGCCTCTTTGTGCTTTTTGAAATTGGTTGCCTATTTTCTTAACCATGTTGAGGAAATATTCAACTATAATATCTTCAAAAACATACACCTTCTGTTTTTCTCCTGTTCTTCTGGGACCCCTATTATTTGAATGTTGGTGCATTAATATTGTCCCAATTTTCTGAGACTATCCTCACTTCTTTTAATTCTTTTTACTTTATTCTGCTCTTCAGCAGTTATTTCTCCCATCTATCTTCCAGTTCATGAATCCTTTCTTCTGCTTCATATATTCTGCTATTGATTCCTTCTAGAGTATTTTTAATTTCAGTAATTGTGTTGTTTGCCTCTGAATGGTTATTCTTTAATTTTTCTATCTCTTTCTTAATTGATTTTTGAGTTTTCTCCATTATATTTTCAAGATTTTGGATAATCTTTGCTATCATTATTCTGAATCCTTTTTTCAGGCAATTTGCCTATTTCCTGTTCTTTTATCTGGACTTGTGTCTTTCTAGGATTTTCCTTTATTTGTGCAGTAATCCTCTACCTTTTCATTTTATTTAAAAAAAAAAATCAGAGGTCTCATTTTCCCAGGCTTCATGGTTGAATTCTTTCTTCCATTTAATTTCTGCCTTCATTAGGTTGATCCAGTGGTTTGTGTAAGCTTCATGTAGGGTGGGATAAAGTGAGTTTTTGTTTGTTTTTCCCTCTGATGGTCAGGGCTGAGTGAAGTGATAATCATGTCTGCTGATGATTGGGTTTGTATTTTTGTGTTGCTTGATGTTTGGGTGAAGCATCCTGTATAGGATGCTACTGGCAGTTGAGTGATGCCATGTCTTGTATTCAAGTGGTTGCCTTTGTGGGAATTCTCATTATTTGATACTCCCTAGGGTTAGGAGTTCCCTGGTAGTCAAGGGTCTTGGAATCTCTACTCCCACTCCAAAAGCTCAGGCAGGGCTTGATCTCTGATTGAATAGAGATTGCACAAGTGGTTTATTATGGCATTAAATAGAATTAAAACAAATATAAAAAAAGGAGAAACAAAAGATGCACCCCAGACAAATGGTAATTACAAAATCAGGCAAATAACTAAAATAATGGAATACACACACACACACACACACACACACACACACACATATATATACCCAGAAGCAAAATAAAAATAGTCCAATAAAAACTAAAGTACAATAGACTTACCTG
>SJYF01000894.1:7726-21597 GCA_006410515.1 Procapra przewalskii
ACCCGTCCCGGGTGGGGGGGGGGGCAACTTTTAGTAAAGCCTCACCCTGACCATGATCTTCCATTTGCTTAGGCACTGGGAGCCTGACCGATGGGGTAGTTCAGAGGCTATTTTTGCCCAGTGACCTACGAGAGCAAAACAACACGGATGTTACCTCACGTAGACGGGCTTCAACAACACAGGTTCGAAGCCTCCGCTCTGCAGCGTGCTGGCGGCTCCTCCGCGGCCTGCACCGGGCTCCCCAGCCCGCACAGGTTATGACAGGCTGGCATCTGACTCCCTGAGGGAGGTTCTAGCAAACGCACAGCAATGACTAAAGCTACCCCCGTTTCCGTGGACTGGCCCCGGAACAGCTATATGCCCAGGCTTCTAAGGCAGACTTCTCAGGTTATCTGCCCTTTTCTCCCACACCCTGTGGGTGGGACGGCAAGGCGGGCACTGCTTCCATGGGGCGGTCGGCCTGCGTGTGACAGGCCCCTCAAAGCTGGCCATGTGGCAGCCCAGGATCTACTCTTAGGAGATGTTACAAACGTAAGCAAAGACGGAGCTACTGAACCCTCAGCCCGTTCCACCCCTCTAACAGAAAATGAGAAACGGAAGTCAACTGTCAGAAGAGCGGGTGAATAACCTGCGTGCTAGCGCTCAAGAAAATACGTGCGATCGTGGAAGAGAAGATGACGCGGGATGGGCAGAGACGAGAGAAACACCAGCAACGCACACCGTGTCGGCAAGCCGCCAAGTGAAGCGGCTGCTTGGTGAAGCGGCAAGAGCTTACACGAGCGGCCTCCAGCAGCGCCACCCACGCGGGAGGCCTGGACCGGCGCAGCCAGCAGCCGCCGCTGGGGATGGGCGGCGCGCGCTCTCCTGCTTCTGCTGCGTCTCCGCTCCTAAACCTCCTGTGATACACCTGACTGGCCCGGCAGCCGGGACTCTGTGCTCAGTGCTCAGGTCAGTCCCTGGCTGGGGAGCTGAGATTCCACAAGCCACGCGGCACAAACAAAACAGACACAGACAAACATGGGGCAGAAGAGCCCATGGCCGGGGACGCAGCCTGGGATGAGAGCAAACCACAGCCTCCACCCGCAAACCAGGACCTCAGAGCTGCGAGAAACCCGGACAGCAAGCGTGTCCAGGACTCACCGAGGGCGCCAAGAGCCAGGAGTGGGAAGACCATGAGCTCCCCTCCGCCCGCTGACACTCCACAGTTAGCGCCACTCAGAGAAGACAAGCAGGGTGGGCGTTCGCAGGAGCAGAAGCTCCACTCTGCACACAGTCTGATGTGAGACCTGAGACAGCGGCTTGGAAGGCACCTGGGGCAGACATGCAGCTGGGTGTGGAGAGCCTCTCGGAGGCGGGAGGCAGCAGGACACCCCTGGCGTGGAGATGCTGGCAGCAGCCATTGCCGGGGACCAAGTCTGCCGTGGTAACACCAGGGTGGGCGGGTGCCCTTCTGGAACCCTCTGTCTAGCCTACCAGCTCCAGAAACACGGCCCTGCCCTCCAGTGGCTGGCAGGAGCCCTGCACCAACCCACCTGCACTCTGGGTGTGCTGGCAACCCCGCAGGAAGTCTGCCCTGCCCTGCAGCAAGCCCAGGGCCACTGTGCCAGGCGCAGCCTTGCAGCCCAGTGAGCCAGGGCCCAGTCCTGCCCGCCAGCACCACCTCAGCAGGCAGCCCTGCCAGACACCCCACGCGGGGGCACCCCCAGGGCACTTCGCTCTGGCGGCCAGAGAAGGCTGCGCTGCTGGGCCCAGAGGACAGCTCCTACACAAGGCCACCTGGCCAAGGCTGGAGACCTAACTGACTTAATGCTTAGACATAAACACACAGGATCAGGCAAAGTGAAGCTGCCAGTAACGTGACGCAGTAGGGGGCGCCACCACCCTGCTCACATCGACGGACAGACCATCCGGACAAGAATCAGCAAGGAGACACTGCCCTAAACACGATGCGGGACAGATGGAGTGAAGAGACGCACACAGGCACCTCCCAGGCGGCCCAGAGGCTAAGAAGCTGTCTTCCGATGCAGGAGATGCGGATTCGGTCCTTGGTCTGGGAAGATTCCACATGCCACGGAGCCACGAGCCTGTGTGCCACATCCACTGAGCCTGTGCTCCACAGCCTGGGAGCTGTAGAGGCCTGTGCCCACAGCAAGAGAAGCCACCTCAGTGAGAAGCCTGCACACGGCAACCTGAGACACTCCCGTCCACCGCAGCTAGAGGAAAGCCCATGCAGCAACGAAGACCCAGCATGGCCAAAATAAATACATTAAATGACTTCAAAAATTAAAAAAAAAAAAAATCAATGAAACTAAGTGCTGGTTCTTTGATAAGATAAACGAAATTGATAAATCTTTAACCGGACTCATCAAGAAAAAGAGAAGGCCCAAATCAGTAAAGTCAGAAATGGAGAGAAGTTACAACCACAGAAAGTGAAGGCTCGTTCGTATGAGACCACCATGGGCTTCCTGGCTGCCTCAGAGGTCAGGAACCCGCTTGTAACACAGGAGAGGTGGGTTCAATGCCTTGGTCAAGATCCCCTGAAGGAAGTGGCAACCCACTCCAGTATTCTTGCCTGGAGAATCCCATGGACAGAGGAGCCTGGTGGGCTACAGTCCACGGGGTCGCAAAGAGTCGGACACGACTGACCGACTAAACAGCAACGTAAGATCATTACTAAACACTGCACTCCAAAAACACTAGGCAATCTAGATGAAATGGATAAACACCCAGAAAAGCACTCACCTAAGACTGAGTCAGGGAGAAACAAAATCTACGAACAGACTGATTACCAGGAAGAAAACTGAAGCAGTAATAATAACAATAAAACTCTATAAACAAACAAAAGTCCAGGACCAGATGGCTGCACAAGTGACCTTTCCAAAACACTTCAAGAGGAGTTAATATACGGACGTCCACAACAGTATTGCTTACAACAAAACATGGAAGCAACCCTAGTGTCCACTGATAGATGAGTGGACAAAGAAGACTAAGTAAGATATATCCCACATACACACAATGGAATATTCGTCAGTCACGAAAGAAAAAAAAATCTTCCCATCTGCAACAATGTGGATAGACCTGGAGGGCGTGCTGCCAAGTGAAGCAAGTCAGACAGAGAAAGCGTGGCCTCACCTACACATGGAGCACGAGAACCAAATCAGAGAGCCGACTCGGAGACTCAGAGGCCACAGGGGCAGTCGCCCAGGGGAGGGGCTGGCGCGGGACAGCTCGGGAGGCGGGCATTAGGAGGCGCAAACCTCCAGTCATAGAATTAATAAGCCCCGGCATGTGACGCCCCACGTAGGGAACATGGCCAGTAACGTTATGGGGACTTCATACGGGACAGGCAGTCACCAGACGCGGGACCACTTCACGACACAGGCAGATGGTAAAGCCACCATGTGAGAAAGTGAACAGTACAAAGCAAAGCAGCAAGAACTCACCCACACCGTATTTTTCTATTAATTCAATTAACTTCTTTACTTCTTTGGAATTCCATCGTCCCTTTTTCAAGCTGAAATGTAACCTTCTGAGATATCTGAAGGCGACATAAAAACAAAGGGACGTTTTAGAAGCTAAGACGCACTCCTGCTGCCGTCCAGGCGTCTGCAGCCGTTTCTGAGCCGTGACACCCAGAGCACAGGCGCCGGGAGAAACACAGGCACTTTGGGCTTGCACGAAATTAGAGCCTTTTGTGCTTCGAAGGTGACTTTCACGAAACTGAAAAGACAACCCAGAGATTAGAAGCGGGGGTCCGCAGATCATGTGTCTGCTGAGACTTGTTCCTGGAATATACCAAGCACCCTCATAACTCAAGTTTAAAAACGGGCAAAGGACAGAAATAGCTATTTCTTCAGAGAAGACACAGAAATGGCCAAATAACACATGAGAAAGGCGCTCAGCATCAACACCCTTCAGGAAACGCAGCCCAGAGTCGCAGCGAGACCCCACTTCACACCAGCAGGGTGGCCTGAATCAAAAGGGAAGTGCTTGTCGGCAAGGACGCAGGAGACGGAGACCTGCCTACTCTGCGGTGCATTGAAGGTGGTGCAGCCACTCTGGAAAACGGTCACTCCTCAGAAGGTTAAACAGAATCCCCACACGACCTAATGATTTCATGCGTAGGCATAGCTGAGAAAAGCGAGTACACACACCTACACAGACACACGTGCTTCCGAGGCCGTGTCACGGCGCAGCATGCATGAGAACCCCGCTCAGTGCCAGTGCAGCGTCAGAATCGCACCTGTTTATCCCCTCATCTGCTGATGGACACGTGGGCCATTTCCATCTTTTGGTTGCTGTGCCCAGTGCCCAGTGTCTACAGGGGTGGACAAATGTCTGAGTCCCTGATTTCCATTTTTTTGGGTACAGGGTAGAATTGCTAGACAACATGGTGTGCTAAGTCGCTTCAGTCATGCCCAACTCTGTGTGACCCCATGGACTGTAGCCCGTCAGGTGGCTCTGTCCGTGGGATTCTCCCGGCACGAATACTGGAGTGGGTTGCCAGTTCCTTATCCAAATAACACGGCAATTTTCTGTTTATCTTTTTAGGAATCCCGAACTCTTTTCCACAGTGGCTGCCCCATTTCAATCCCACCAAGAGTGTACAAGGGTTCTGATTTCTCCACATCCCCTCCAGCACTTGTTATTTCCCATTTTTATAAAACACAAACCATCCTAAAGCGTGTGAAGCGGCACCCTGCCGTGGCGCTGTGTTTCTGTAACAGCCACGCCAGCATTCTGCGCATGTTCAATGGCCATTCATGTGTCTGTTTTGGAGAAACGTGCATTCAAGTCCACTATGCACTGTTTTCCCCCAATTATTTATTTATTTATTTGGCTGTGTGGGTCTCAGGTGCGGCCCGTAGGATCAAGTTCCCTGGCCAGGGACGGGACCCAGGCCCTCTGCATTAGGAGCATAGATTCTTAGGCACTGGACCACCAGGGAAGTCCCTTTGGTCCATTCTGAATTTTTTTTTTTGTAGGGAATAGTGGTTTTTTTGCAGGGTGATCAAAATGTTCTAGAATGGTGATGGTGGCTACACAGCTCAAGAAATACACCCCAACCTACACAACTATCTACTTTAAATGAATGGCTTATATGTGAATTATAGAATAATACTCTTTAGAAAAGAGCTTAGGCAAACTGCCACCAGGGGATCTCACAGGATGTACAGTGGAGCCTGTGCAAACGGCTGGCTTCAAAAAGAAGTGACCCTGCTTCCTGAGCGGGTCCATCCACATCCTCCATGCCCCCAAGGCCACGCCCTCTTCCCACGCCAGCAGGCCACCCTGGGCCAGTCTCCCTGCCCGCCTGGTAGCCCACCCGGAAGCAACCTAGCAAGCCTTCCTTTGCCCAGAGCTGTCCCACTCACCGATCTCGGCACTGGGCATCGCTCCTACCTGGCACCTCTTCCCGGATTTTAAACCAATCCTGCTCCCCATACTTGGCAACTGCTTGAAGCAACTTCTGCAGGGAGACAGGAGCAGAGCCAATCACAACCTGCCCAGCCCCATCCAGCCCGGACTCGAGGCCCCAGGCCCCAGGCCCCAGACACACCGCGTCCTCCTCTGGGGCCCAGAGCCCCTTCCTCAGGCCGGGGTCCAGGCTCTTGGTCCAGCGGTAGATGAGCTGCATGGAGTCCCGGCCCTCCATGTAGTAGACGACTGTGGACAGAGGGGCCTGGGTGACGCTGCGCTTCCTGGCTCCCCCAGAGAGGAGCCAGGCTGACCACGGAGAACTGACAGCAGTGGCTGGACGTCGCAGTGCCGCCCCCACCCCCCAGCTGGGAGCAGGGCCCCACCCGCGGCGCGGGACTCACTCCTCCGGTAGGGGATGTGGCTGCCGACGCGCATGGCCTGCACGAGCTGCGTGAGCATGCGGTCCTCCTCCTCCGTCCACTCCCTGCGCTTCAGCGCCGGGTTGCGCTGCTGGTACTTCTGCAGGCACTGGAAGGCGCTGCGGTGCGTCTGCGGGGCCAGAGCGGGGCAGGGGGTTAACGGGCTGCCCGGGGGGACGGTGGAGAGCACCCCGACAGAAAGCCCAGGGCCACTAAAGAGGGTCCTCGACGTCAGCGCGTCGTGTGTGTCCACAAGCGTCAGGGCACCTCCCCAGCGTGACACCAAAGCAGCAGCGAGTGCAAATCCCCAAGGGAGGCCTCCGCGCGGCCAGGCCTGCGGCGACGGGGCCCTGCGCCATAGGCCAGGCCGTGGCCTGAGGGCCCCTCTCTGAAGCCCCCACCAGGGCTGGCTGAGAGGTGCACGTGTCAGGGTGGGTGCCAGAGAGTCCCTGGGATGGCGCCTGTGTCCAGGGATGCCCTCTCAGGGAGAGCTCCGAGGTAAAAGCTTTCAGCTGCACTCCAGCTGAGCACACAGCCCCCCAGGGCCCAGTGTAAACATTTTTGCGCATATCCGCCCCCTCACTCATCTGTGGAAAAGGGGTTTTCCACGAGCCCCCTGCGGTGACATGAAGCGTCTTCTCTCCCAGAGTAAGCTTTCTGGTTACAGAGCACAGGGGTTGGCGATGTCTTTTGAGACATCAAAAGTACGATCTATAATATAAACAATTCCTAAGCTGGACTTCACTGAAGTTAAAAAGACAATGGCAAGAGAATCAGAAGACAAGTCACAGACTGGGAGAAAGTAACTGCAAAAGACGCGTCTGATGCGGACGGTCACCTGAGCTACAGAGAACGCTCACAACGCAGCATCAGAACGCGACCAGCTCGAACAAGCGCTGGGCTGAGGCCTTAAGAGACGCCTCACAAAGGTGACACACGGAAGGCAAAGAGGCGCGTGGGCAGAAGCGCCCCCTCGCGAGTTGTCCGGGAAAACGCAGATTAACCCGAGATGCTACAAAAGCGGCTAAGATGCAGAGCCCTAACGCACCAAATCAGGGGGACGTGGGGTGGCGCACCCACTGTGGGAGACAGCCAGCCAGCTGCCTTCCCACGAAGCTGAACACATCCGCACCATGTGGTCCAGCAGTTGTGCTCCTAGGCATTTATCCAAAGGGATGAAAACGTCCCTCCACCCAAAAACCTGCACGTGGATGCTAACGGCAGTTTTATCCATAATTGACAAGTCCTGTAAGCACACCCAGGATGCCCTTCTGTAGCTGAAAGGAAAACTCTTGCTCATCTAGACAATGGAATGTTAACTGGTGTGAAGGAAAAGAGAACCATCAAGCCACGAAAAGACACGCAAGAACCTTAAATGCATATCAGTGAGAACCATGACGAGTCAGCGCAGATCCTTCTCTGGTAAAAAACAAAATAGAAAAACCTCCGTCTGGTGAGTGATGCTCCTAACGGGAGGCTGTGCACGTGTGGAGGCAAAGCGTGCGTGAGAAGCCCTGTGCCTTCCTCTCAGGCNAAAAAAAACCAGCCTTGGGGATCCCCTGGTGGTCTGGTGGCTAAGACGCCATGCTTCCACCGGAGGGAGCATGGGTTTGATCCCTAGTCCGGGAACTAAGATCCCACAAGCCTCGCAGCGCAGCCAAAACAAAACAAAGAAAGTCTTAAAAATACTGGGCTTCCCTGGTGGCTTGGTGATAAAGAATCCGCCAGTCAATGCAGGAGACGTGGGTTTGATCCCTGATCTGGGGAGATCCCACGTGCCTTGGAGCAATGCAGCCTGTGTGCCACACCACGGAAGCCCGCGTGCCCTAGAGCCCGTCTCTGCAGCGAGAGAAGCCACCGCAACAAGAAGCCGCGTGCTGCAGCTTGACAAAGCCCACCCACAGCAACGCAAACGAATGAATGAAAGAAAAACACTAAGAAAGGAAAGACGAAGGGGAGACCTCCGTGGTGGTCCAGTCGTCAGGACTCGGGGCATAAGCTGACTTTTTAAAGCATCGCTTGACAAGTAAGTAAAGGCACGCACACTAAGCTGCACAGCCCCTAAACGCAGCTGCAAGGCAGAGACGAGATGAGAGGACGTGTTCTGCATAGTTATGCCAGGCTCCAGCGCAGTCGCGTGAGCACAACTGTTTCAGAGTGGGATTCACAGACGCAACAAACTCTACTTAACAGGCTTTCACAGACTCCTAGATTCGGGACAAAGACCCAGTTTTGTTTTTAAAATGGCATCACGGACTCGATGGACCAAGTCTGAGTGAACTCCGAGAGATGGTGATGGACAGGGAGGCCTGGCGTGCTGCGATTCATGGGGTCGCAACAAGCCGGACACGACTGAGCGCCTGAACTGGACTGAGCTGCTAAGTTTAGCTGAGTTTGCTGCAACCAGGCACTTGGCCACGAAAGCGAGAAACTAAAAAGAGGAGATTTTACGGGCTTCCTTGGGGGTCTGGTGGTTAAGACCCCACCCTTCCACTGCCGAGGGCGCAGGCCTGACCCCCAGCTGGGGAGCTAAGATCCTGCATATGCTACGGGAAGTGGCAGAAAAAAGAAAATGAGAATGAATTTTAAAACTGCCATAAAATTCAAACTGAAGAACAATAGGGTTTCTAAGAAACCTCACTGTTTAAAAATGATATAACATACTTCTACATAATTTAAGATCCAAAGCAGCAATGACAACTACAGTCACTCCAAAACTGATAAAAAAGAGCTGTTTCGTACCACGCTATTCTCAGAAAACTGGACCTCAAACACCATCTGCATTAAAGACAGAGGTGAGAGTGAGAACTCAGCCCCTGCCTTAGGAGACGAGAGAGAGCCAACCCAAAGGAACCAGGTAAAGAGTCTCCCTGACCAAAGCAGGCTCCAGAGCGGGAGCGGGGGGACGGGGCAGGCGGGACACCGAGGCTGCTCGGGAAGGCATCCGCGGGGCTGGGGGGTGCGGTCTGAGCAACCTCTGACCTCCTCCAGCCGCCCTCCCGAGCGGCCCGAGCAGGCCCTCTGGCAGCTGCAAGGGCGGCCCCGGCCGCGGCACGGCCCTCACCCCCAGCTCCTCGGCGATGCGCTGCCAGTCCAGGTGGCCGTGCTTGGCTGCGATGGCCTTCAGCTGCGCCACCTCCTGTTCGCTCCACTCCTGCTTGTTGATGCTCGGGTGCTCGTAGTTCTGCCAGAACTTGCGGATCTCCTCTGTACTGCGGCCTCCCTCAAACTGCAGACAGACAGACAGACCTGTCCATGTGGGAGTGGGCCACAGGGAGTGGGGTCTCTGTCCAGGCTGCCGGGACATGCCGGCGGGGAGGCCTCCAAAATGACCCCCGCTGCTGGACCTGCATCTGACTGGAGGGAGTCCCAGCAGGCCCAGTGGCCCACACAGGCCGTGGCCTCAATGACCGGCGCCGACCCCGCCCTGGCCGCTGGGACTCACGTTGACGTTGGAGATCTTGTCCCAGTCGTGACTGTCCAGCCTGTCGCCCAGCAAGGCCTCTTCCGGGAGCTGACTGCAGAGAGGGCAGGGGCACGAGGTCACGCCAGCCCGCGGCTCCCCGCAGAGCATGCCCGCCCCGGCAGGACAGCTCACTTGATGGCCTGCGCCTCCGCCTCCGCCTCCCGGGCTTGCTTCTCCAGGACCTGCTTCTCCAGCTCGCTCGTGGCCCTGCTCCGCTTCTGCTCCAAGTACTCCAGCCTGAGAGGCAGAGCGCAGCGCCCATGGGGCTGGCGGCAACGCTGTGTCCCGCGGCCAGCCGGCCCGGCATTTCCACGGGCAGGCTCCGCGGGGCTGGCCACCTGTCAGCACGCCACGCAGCACGGCCGTGGGGAGCACAGGCTCCAAAGGCCGACCCCCACCCCAGACACACTCGGAGAGAAAGCTGCGGCCCTGCGTGCAGCTGTTGTGACGGGCACACGCACAGCGCACGTGGGGGCCAGCATGTCGTCGCCCAAGCTCCGGACGCACTGACCCTCAGAGACAACCGCCTCCAGGACAAGCTGAGCAGGACCCAAAGCGTGACCCCACTGCCCCAAAACAAGCCCGGACCCACGCAAGTCGGGAGGCAGCCCTGGGACCGCTGGCCTCCAGGTACTGCGGCATGGTCGGGAGACCCCACCCTATCAGCACACGTGCGACACCTGTCTTGCCAACAGTCCTGTCTCTAAGCGCAGCCCAGCCCAAGCCGACGACTCAGGGGGGACGGGCTGGCCCTCACACGCTCCACCCGAGGGAGGGGCCAGGAGTAGTGCTGCTCCCACTGCAGCGGAGGGACGCTGGCAAGGCAGCGGGCACAGCCACCGGGGCCTCTGGCCACGGAGCCGCCAGGCTGCCCCGGCCTCGGCCCAGGGCAGGGAGCCTCCACACTCACTTGAGCAACTTGGGCTGGAGCAGCCGCTGCAGGCGGTCACTCACCACCGACTTCCTGAGCAGCACCTTCTCCCAGGTCTTCCCTGCAGAGACGAGGAAGCAGACGGGGTAACTCGGGGTCACACCCCCTCAGCGACAACCCCCCCAGCCCACCCTGTCCAGCCCGTGGCAAGGAAGTGACCGTGCAGGAGGCCGCATGGGACTCGCCCCCAGCGCACACCCCAGAGCAGGGACGAGGCGGGAGAGCACAGAGCAAACCCGGCAGGCCTGGTCTGTCCCAACCCATGAGCCCACTCGGTGGGGAAGGGCAGGCCCTCAGGTGGCCAGGCCAGTGGCTGGGGCGGACTCCTGGGCTGGAGCTCTTACACTTGGTCACCAGGAGCTCCTTGAAAGCCTTGATGCCCTGGGCAGCCTTCTCCCGCGTGTCCTCATTGGCAGGAGGCCCCTGTCGGAGAATGGCGGGTCACACTGTGGGCGGAGCCAAGCGTGCTCCCGGTCGGGACTCGGGACCCTGGCCCCAGAGCACGGCCCAGGAGCGGCTCCGGACACCACCTGCAGCAGGGCCGGCTGGCTGCCCCCACGGGGAGGACTCAGCGCCGCCTGTCCGTGGGCCGAGGCCACCCGCTCCCTCCTGGGGCCGGCAGGGTTTCAGTTTAGCGAGGCCGGGAACACAAGGCAGGGTGTGGAGATGCGAGCAGGGCATGGGCCACTCACCACTCCCGTGACCCTGTCCCTAAAGTAGGGCTTCATGAAGTGTCCGAGGTACAGGTTCGGGGGCGGGTTCCTGCTGTCTTTCACCCTGGGGCCCCTGATGCCCCCGAGGTCGCCCATGACTTCCTCCTGCAGCAGACACAGAGGGCCACCGGTGGGTCGGCCAGCAGCAGCTCCGCTGAAGGATGGGACCCAGGGCCCGGTCCCCCGAGGCCAGGTGGCAGCGCCTCCTGGGCCAGGCCCGCCTGACCTGCTGCTCCCGGTTCTGGGCCAGCAGCAGGCTGACCTCCGCCAGCTTCTCCCGGACCACCTCCTGGTAGACCATGTTCAGCTGCAGGCAGGTCTCTGGGTCTTCAGGGAGTGCCTTCTCCTTGGGGTCGCCCTCGTCGTTGCTGGCTTCACCCCACCTCTCTTCCTCCTGGAGACAAGCGGGGAAGTGCAGGTGAGGGATACTCACGCACCCGCAGGGCCCCAGGTGAGCTGTAGTCTGGCCGCTGGGCCGGTGTGACGCCACCCTGACCATGGACCACAGAGCACCTGGACAAGTCTCCTAGTTTACAACGATCCAATTTAGACGGGAGGTGGGAGGGAGGTTCAAGAGGGGGGAACATGTGCATGGCTGATGCATATGGCTGATTCACGCTGACGTGTGACGGGAACCAACACAATACTGCAAGACAGGTACCCTTCAATTAAAAATCACTGTTTACACAAAGGAAAAAATGATGATTTTAAAAAAGCCAATTTATACGCCATCTGTAAGAATATACCTCAGGTGAGAAACTGAGAAAATGAGCAATTTTCCCCGCTGATAGTAAAAACTCCCCTGAAACTCAGACTCATTGTACAGCAGGTTTGCTGGCAGACACGGTGAGTGGGGACGTGGGCCCCGCAGCACTGGCAAGACTGAACCAGAGCTGAACCGAACATCCACCGCAAGGCAGTGAGTCTAAAGGCTGCCGAGCTCCAGTAAATCTGTACCAGGGGACCAGCCTGCTGTTACAAACAGAAAGCAGTTCCAAAAAACAAAAGCCAATTATAAAAATTTCCCAAACAGAAAATCACAAGATACATAGACGGCAGGCACGGAGCGGCAGCCCCGAGCGCTCCCTCTGATTCCAGCTGCTGCTCCCGGCTCCAGCGCGGGCACCACCCGGGGCTGCCACTGCCCCCGACGCAGAGCAGCGACTACGGGGCAGGACCGGGCAGCCCACTCGGCCTCCCCGAGTCATGTCTGGCTGAGGTCGCTGCAGCTGGCAGGAGCGAAGAGAAGGCGAGAGGCGTGGATGCCCAGCTGTGAGGATGGTATCTCTAGAGACGTGTGTATTTCTGATGACACCCCTTCTCTCTTGACTGACAACACCCGTGGTACTTTAATAACGCAGAAGAGCCAAGATGAGTTCAAAGCAACCCCCTGCCAAGACCCAGTGGAAGGGTGGTGTGTCCGCTTCAGTAAGCAAGGCCACCTCAGGCCGCAGGTTACCGAGAGCAGTGGGCCAGCAGCGTCCGAGTCCGAGTCCTCGTCGGGCAGCGAATCTGCAGGAATGCAAGCACACGGTCGATGCCCAGCGCTGGACCCAGCAGCTAGTGATGGATCCCACAGGTGCTGAGACCAACTGGCCAGTGCAACCACTGACTGGGGGGGTGGGGAGGGCGCTGAACCGAGGAGGTCCACAGGGGACAAAAGGCCTGGGGTGGGACGCATGCTGCGTGGACGAGGGCAGGATCAGCCAGAAAGACAAGATGTCAGCCTAACATGGGGCTTCCCCGGAATGGAGGTAACAGGAACTGTAGGGACAACCAGGGCAGACTTCACGCGAGACAGCTCTGTCCTGGGGGAACTGGAGCTGGTCAGAGAAGTAGAGCAGATGTGCACAGAGGCCCAGTATCAGGTGAGAGAAGGCCCGTGTAGCTGGGAACCAGGAGAGGCTCAGCCTTAGGGCCACACCTGAACCTGAGGGGTGGGAGGCTGGGCCCTGGATGGCTCGGTCTCTGCAGGCAGGCCTCGGGCCAGAGCTGCCGGGAGGGGCACTCGGGGCCAAGGGGAGCACATGGGGTGGGCAGAAGGGGAGCCCTGGCAGCAGGGCCTCTGACAAAGGGCAGCTGCCCAAGCACCAGGAAGCGATCCAAGGGGTCTCAGCGGTGGCTGACTGTTCAAACCGGGGTCTGAGGCCCAGAGCCTTCCGACCTGAGAAGGAGAGCACGGCCCCCCTCCCAGGACAGCCTGCAACACCAAGGGGCAGGGCACTCACGCACACCCACAAGGCCAGGGGCTGATGAGGGAGCGTGGTGATGCTGGCCAGAGGACTAAAGACCCAGCGGAGTGACGCACTGTGGCTGACCGTAGTCCAAGGGCAGACCCAGCCGCTCTGACCAAGGAGTGTGGGCGCTAACCTGCATCCGAATCTGAGTCGAGACTTGACTCCGAGACGTCCATGCTGACGCTCGGGCAGGAGGGGTCCAAGATCCTCTCCAGCTGCTCGATCTCCCTGGAGATCCTCTCTCTCTCAGCATCCACATCCATGACGCCCCCGCCTGCAACACATCCTGAGATGTCAGAAACCCAGGGCACGCGGGAACCCCACCTGCCCCTCAGACACTCAGCCCTGCGGGGGACGGTGGAAGCCTGACCAAAGCAGGCACTGGGCTCCCAGAGACCCAGGTGTGACGACGGTATCTCTGGGGAGCCTTGGGCCTACCTGGCATCCCCAGGGCCCTGTGAACTTCTGCTCTTTGCCTTGTCAGCCACGCTGAGGCTGCAGCCAGCACCGGCGCAGGGGTGGGGGGGGAGGGTAGTGATGGACAGCAACACCGCCCAGGTGCCTGGTCTGTCTTCCCACCACAGAACCACAAGTGAGTTAGTCACCCAGTGCACCAAAAGGGAAGCGTGGTGAAACAGTCTCTAGAGGACAAGGATGAGGCCCACAACCCCGAGGGGCACCCGC
>SJYF01000894.1:37135-50188 GCA_006410515.1 Procapra przewalskii
CCGTGTCCTCACAGGAGGCCTTCACCTCCCCCCACTGACCCCCCCCTCCTCGCCCTGGTGTCCCCGCAGGAAGGGGACTTCATCCCTTTTGCAGTGTTGAACATGATGATGGGCGGGGGCGGCTCCTTCTCGGCCGGCGGGCCCGGCAAGGGCATGTTCACCAGGCTTTACCTCAACGTGCTCAACAGGTGGGTTGGGCACGCCGCGTCCAGTTGTGTTGGGGCCCCAGCCCAGCTGAACCCGCTTTGGGGCTGTGATGCCTTTCCTGTGTCCCTCGCAGGCACCACTGGATGTACAACGCTACCTCCTATCACCACAGCTACGAGGACACGGGCCTGCTGTGCATTCACGCCAGCGCCGACCCCAGACAAGTGAGGCTGGGCCGCTTTCCCCCAGGGACCGGGGGCCGGGGACACAGGCCACGGGGCTCAGCTGGCGCGCTTGTGCTCCCGCTTTCATGCAGGTGCGAGAGATGGTAGAAATCATTACCAGGGAGTTTGTCTTGATGGCTGGGACCGTGGACGTGGTGAGTACATCCGTGGTGCTGGCTGGCGGAGAGTGCGGCATGGCGGCGGCCAGCAGCGGGCCTGGGCTCCATGCCCACCCCAGCAGCGGCTCAGCCGGGACAGTGCTGCCCGCAGGCGGGGGCCCGTCCTCGCTGGTGTCCCTGCTGAGGAGCCCCCAGCCCGGCCTCCTGGGCCTGCCCCGTGGCGCCTCAGCCACCTGCGGAGGAACCTGAGAAGCGCCCCCCAGAACAAGCCAGCCGCCGGGGTGTTGGTCTCAGCTTTTCTGGCTCTGGTTTAAGTTTTGTTTCCTTGTTTGTATCTTGGGCCATACACGTTTAGAAGTCTTGTTTTTCCTGGACCAGAGCTGGCACAAATGAGCAGGTTCTGTGTCCGTGGTCCGTGTGGGCCATGCTCATAGCCTCCCACAGGCAGCGGCAGCGAGCCCGGCGCGCGAGC
Source organism: Procapra przewalskii (assembly GCA_006410515.1). NCBI lineage: Eukaryota > Metazoa > Chordata > Mammalia > Artiodactyla > Bovidae > Procapra > Procapra przewalskii. Next base: position 38,098 of record SJYF01000894.1, read on the forward strand.
CGTCTCCTCTGGGCTCGTGCTTCGCCGCTAGAGCTGCTTTCCGCATGTCCCATCTGCAGAACGTGCAGTTACCACATGTTTCTTTCCTGATGAGAAAGAGAAGCATGGTCCTAACAATAAAAACACGTTTGAGAGCTTACGTTTGACTTCATTAGCATCCTACCAGAAAAATAGTACAGTGTTTTTCTCTCAGGCGAAGCCAATTTGAGACAAAAAGTATTTGACTGAAGTTGCAAACATGAATGAGACCTGTGTTGGGTCAGGACTGATCACACTTCGGTGACGCGGAATTGGTAGCTGATGTTTCTCCAGGCCTCGAGGTGGTCTGCACCTCTCCTCAGCCCCGCCTCTCCCCCCGAGCTCTGGGCTGGGCCTTGGGGACGTGGCCCCCAGGCTCTCAAATCCTACACTTCCGACTTGGTGGCAGAGGCCCCAGCTGCAGAGCAGGCTGCGTGAGCGCCGCTGCCTGGGCCTTGCTCCTGGGCTTGGGGGAGGCCCTGGAGCCGATGTCTGATCTCTTTTCCTCGTGATTGCTGTGTGCGGCACCCTTTGGGGTCCTGCAGTTCAGGGGTTTGAGGTTTTCCCTGCTTGTGTCACAAGGCAGACTGTTTAAACACGAGCGCTCCAGGGAGGCAGGACTCACACCTGTTTGGAATGTGGCCGGGGTCCCGTTAGTGCGGTTCCCCCTGACCCAGAAAGCCCCAAGGATAAAGCACGGTGGGACCTGACAGTGACTTGGGCGAAAGCCTGGGCCCGGGGGCAGTTTCCTCCCTTATTCAGCCTAGGGTAAGCGTGCCCTTCCTCAGGACACGTCTGTCAGCCTCTGCCGCCTGGGCCACGTGCCAGGGCCCGGGTGGTGGGGCGCGAGGACTGAGGCACGTGCCCCCGCAGGTGGAGCTGGAGCGGGCCAAGACGCAGCTCACGTCCATGCTCATGATGAACCTGGAGGCCCGGCCTGTCATCTTTGAGGACGTGGGGAGGCAGGTGCTGGCCACCCGTTCCAGGAAGCTGCCTCACGAGCTGTGCGCGCTCATCCGTGAGTAGGGTTTCCAGGTGGGGGCCCTGTGGGCTCGTGCCCCACCTTGCCCGTCGCCCGGCGTGCTTTCCAGCCCTGCCAGTGCCAGCTCAGCGCCTTATTTATGCCACCCCAGCTTTTTGCCCCCTTACACACGGGCCTCGCAGCCCCTCCAGGTTTAACACAGATTCAGTGGGGACCTGGCTGGAGCGTGTGGCCAGAGCCCGCTGCATGTGGAGCGTCAGCAGCCCCCACAGCGGCTTTGTGCCAGGCGTTGGTGGTCTCCCTGCTTGGATGTCCAGGCGTGCCCTAGGCTTCATCTGCCTGTGACTCTCAGCTTCTGCAGATTGCTCTGGGTCTGCAACCCCAGAAGGGCTCGCCTGCGGCCTTGTGGAGGCGCCTCACTAGGGTGAAATGTCTCCGGGGTGTGGAGGCCTGCTGGGAATCACGCTTGCCCCACCCGTGCGTGAATTCTTGTCTTCCCTCGGAGAAGCCCCTGGCACTTGAGAACCACGGTTCCGACCTCCCGAGGCCTCGTCTTCTGTAGGAAATGGGTTCCTGGGGAGTCAGTCCCTCGTCTGAGGCTGGGCTGCGCGTACAGCCCCTCAGCCCCCTGGTTCCAACCCCATCCGCTCTCCATGGAGCCTTGAGGGGGTAGTTTTTCCTCTGCTGTGGAGTTGTTTAGGTGAATCAGATGAGGTCTGTTTTTTCCTTTGGTTATTACTAACTTCCTGGGAATGAGCACGTCCTTGTGTGTCTGAAACTGACCCTTGCCCGCTCACTGAGGCCTTGCCCTGGCCCGCTGCAGCCCACTCTTGGCTGCACTTGGATGCTCTGCAGTCCCTAGCGCTGCTCCCGGCAGGTGGGGGGCGATGGCGGGGGCACCCGCCCCCCCAGTCTGTTCAGGGCTGCCACCACAGTTGGAGAGGGCTGGGCTGCGGCAGGGTGTGGGATGGCCTTGACACCTCTGCTCCTGTGCCAGGCGACGTGAAGCCGGAGGACATCAAGAGGGTCGCCTCCAAGATGCTCCGTGGGAAGCCCGCCGTGGCCGCACTGGGGGACCTGAGCGAGCTGCCCGCCTATGAGCACGTGCAGACGGCACTGGCCAGCAGGGACGGGCGCCTGCCCCGGATGTACCGGCTCTTCCGGTAGAGGCGCCGCAGCGGCACGCCCCCTGTGCGTCTTGGGTGACGGCCGGGCAGACGTTCATGGCCTGGGACTTCCTGAACCTGAGTGGACAGCTCAGCAGAGCATGCTTCCTTCAGAAGACAGGCCAACCAGCAGAATAAAGGTTGCTCTCCAGCCCTGTGGCCGGAAACCAGGGACTCACAGGGAAGGGGAGCCACCGGTGGGGGTCAGGCCAGGCTCACCTTCCTGCTCGCCCAGGAATCTGGGCGGGTGGGGGCATCACACGGTCCCCGAAACGAGTGGTGTTGGAGTGGGTGAGGCCTGATATCTCCTCAGAAGCCAGCAGGGCCCGCCAGCCTGCCTGCTTCTGGAGGCTGTGGCCATCCACACCAGCATCTGGGGTCCCAGGGTGACCCTTCATCCTGCCGGACTGATGCGGGGAAGCGTCTCCCTCTCCTGACCTCCGAGGTGTGCAGGCAGGGCGGCTGGGCCTTCTGAGACGTGACTGAGGGCTGTGTGCGGAGCCCTGCAGGGCCAGGCGGCCTTGGTGATGGGCACGGCGGGGCCTGGGCCCTGCACTGGCTGCCCCGCCCTCTGGACGCTGCTGTGGCTCAGAGGGAGGCTTCCTTCCCGGCTGTCAGCGGGGTGCACAGCTTTGTAGAAGAGTTGACTCCAGGCCATGTGTTTTGAAAGCCCAAGGGCAGCCCCTGCTGGGTTGCAGGAATGATCTCAGGCCGTCAAATAAATGTTTCAGCTTGGGCGTCATCCGTCACGTCCACTCGCCTTGCCACAGCCTGTCACCACACCCCTCTGCTGCCGTCTGCCGAGCTGGGGGCCAGGGCGCCTGGTGGGGGGCCGGCAGCAGGGAGCCCAGTGGTTGGGACCCTCTGCAGCCGTCGCGATGGGACAGGGAGGGTGGGAGCTGCTCCCTGCCAGGCTGGGTCTGCTTGGGGGCTGGGCCCCCGGGCGTTTCGTGTCCTGGACGCCTGCCCCCCACTTCACTGCCCCCCCACTGCACTCAGCCTCACGTGGTGGCCCCCCATCCCCCACGCTGCCCACCCTGTTCCCAGAGCCCTGCGTGCCCCTTCGTCATCCTCTCAGTTGGCACCCCTGCAAGGCTGATCCTCAGGGACTGCTGGGCTGGCAGTTCATGCCCACGCCCTGGCGGCAGCCTGGTGCCAGCCTGTGGCAGGACTCAGCATGATTGAGACAGCAAGAGCCAGGTTTTAAAAACCACCCTCACACGTGGTTGTATTTCAGTTCTTTATGAAGCTTATTTTGTAGACCCTGGTCAATTTCATTTTCATTAAGTTGAATTTCAACCTAACTTTCCAAGTAAAATCACATTCATGTAAGTCTAGTTGGTTACATAAAATATACTGCTTCACTGTGGACCCATGAGATGTGTGCAGTGACCGCCCGCCCCTACCAGCCCAGGACATAAATCTCAGTCTCAAGCAAAACTAATTCACATCAGCGTCACTAACTTTTCCCTGATTTGTCAGAGAAAACGCCGAGAAAGAATCCATAAAACTACAGTCATTGTGACCCCCGTTACCACAAAAATCTGTAGTAAGACTTCCTGTTAATTGGTTCAGAGCTCAATGGTACATTCATCAAAATTTTATACATCCAGTCTGAAGAATTTCCAGAAATCAGATGGGATAGGCCATGCATTTTCATTCATGGAATTTTCTGAATTTGTATCAAAAGACTGGGTGTGTATCACTTTGAAATGGAGACACATTTTGGAAGCTGAGGCTAATGAAAGTTGGATACAGTATTGGTTGGAAGTGACTTAATATCACTCAACAGGATCTGTCGAGAACACTTACCTGGGGCCATGCGTGGGTGTAAACGGACGGGGCCAGGTGAGGCTGAGCTACCCCTCACAGTGACAGCCTGTGCTCGCAAGAGCCTTGCAAGAACAGGTGTGCAAGACTGGTCTTTCTAGGACCCAATCTTTGGCCAGAAAGAGCTTTAAGATTCAATATATGCATTTATTTAAAAATATAAATATGGAAAAATAAATAATTTAAAAGACTAGATTGAATGCCCCTAGATTTTCCCACATTCAAAGCCTATGCTTTTTTTTTTTTTAAAGATGGGTAAGCCACAAGGCAGTAACGGGCTCTAAACACTTTAAGAAAAGACATCAGTGGGGCGGCCTCGGCCAGCCCGACTTGGTCCTGCCGTTGACGGCCGCCATGGTGCGGGGAGGTCAGGGTCGGGCCCATGCAGCCCAGCCTGAGTGGGGGCTCTGCGGGGACACGCTGGTTCCGTTCCGGGAGCAGTCCGTCCCCGGGGCCTCCTCAGGAGGCCTCAGGAGATGGTGCAGATGGCGCTGGAGTGCTGACTCTTGAGTGCTTGCTGCCTCTGGATCTCTCTGGAGATGCGTCTCTTGATCCCCAGCAGGTACAGCTCCCGGTCGAACTTGCCGGCGGCTAGCGGGATGCTGGGGAAGAAGGGCCGTCAGGAGGGGCACTGTCCTCCCGGCCCCCACACCTGGGTGTCGGCCGCGGGCAGGTGGCATGTGGAAGAGCTGGGCACAGTTGAGGCCTGGGTCCCTGGGGCTGCGCCCAGCCCCACCAACTGCGCCCACCCGCAGCTGCGTGCCGGCAGCCAGGGGACACTGCCTCCGGCCTGTGCCGGGCCAGCCCCTCGGTAGGTGGCCCCTGCCGCCCACCGGCTGTTTTAGGGGGCGTGTGTCTGGGAGGCCTGGCTGGCTCGGGGTGCGGGCAAGGTCCCCACCCTCTCGTGCGTTGCTCGCCTGACGTTGGCTTCTGACCCACTGCACAGCCACCTCCCCTCGGGGTGCCCAGAACCCTGCTCCCCTCAGGGCGCCGGGACATGCAGAGACCAGGCTGTGCTCTCAGGCCGCCCCCCGCCCGGGGCCCAGGAGCAGGGGCATCCAAGGGTACTGACTTGTCTCTCCCCGGCCTCACTTTGACCCGGAACAGGCCGTACACGGGGCGGTGGTCGGACGTCCTGACGCCGGGACAGGAGGAGTACTTGACGGGGCAGATGTCGCCCTTGTGCCTGCTCCTGTACAGGATGCGGTCCTGCGGGAGGTCCCGGGGCCGGTTGGCGGCGGGCTGGGCCGGCCTGCTCTCCCCTCGGCTGCCCTCCAGCTGAGTCCCCGAACACGGAAGCCCCCAGGAGGCCCGGCCCCCGCCCCGCAGCCCCGTGGGCAGCTCACCGTGTAGGACGGGGTCCTCTGCTTGGAGGTGGTGTCGTACGAGTCCTTGCCGACGTCGAACTTGTACGATGGCAGGAAGTGGATGTCCGGCTCCTGAAAGCCCTTGAAGATGGACCCTGGGAAGGGGCACGGCCCCGACTCGGTGGCGGCTCAGGGCCGGCGCCACCCCGCCCCTTGGGCCCGCCGGCCGCAGCGGTGCCCTGCCCACTCACCTCTCTGCATCTCGCGGGTCAGCTGGTCGTGCTGCAACAGGGCTTGCACGTTGGAGCCGAGGTCCTGCTTCAGGATGGCCTCCACAGCCGCGCGCCCCCCGCTCAGGCGGAAGTTGAAGTCCCCAAACCAGAAGACCTCATCGAAGCGGGTGGTGACGTCCGCTGGGGCGCGAGCGGCAGGAAAGTGCGTGAGCCCCCCATCCCTGCCGTGTGTCTGCACCCCGACTCCGGGTCAGGACACCCCCCCACACCCCTGGAAGCGGGTGGCAGCCCAGGACGCCCTTGGGGCTCAGGGCCAGGGAGGCACGGGGTTGGGGGGGCTGTCCACAGCTTTCTGGGTTCACGGGGTCACAACCCGGGGAGCCTGGCGCCAGACCTCGCTTCCGGTTGGTGAGCGACCGCAGACTTTTCTGGTCTTGGTTCTCAAGGCTCTAAACACTCCTCTCCATTACACCACCCAGAGAACGAGGGGAAAGCTGCTCACCCGCGTCGGAGCGGTAGGGGCTCGTGTCCGGCACGTTCTTGGGCAGGGCCAGGCCCTGCACAGTCTTGCTGTAGTCCACCAGCCGCTCGCCCACCTTCCCGTCTCCGGCTGCAAGGACAGCAGGGTGGGGCCTCTCCACAGGCAGGTTTCTGAGCCCAAGGTTGGTGCCTGGGGGTCGGTCCGAGACAGCCCCCCTACCCAACAAGGTCTAATCACCCAGCATCTGCACCATGACCTTCCGCTCGAGGGGTCTGGGGCTCACGAGTGAAGGGGGGGCTACAGGCGAAGGACTCACAGGTGAAGTGGGACGTGATGAAGAGCAGGGAGGTGCCGAAGAAGGTGAAGCTGACGCCCAGGGCCCCCTTGGTCTTGATCTGGGACACGATGCGGGTGGTCACCGTGGAGCTCTCCACCTCTGCGGGAGGAGCAGGGCTGACCCGGGCCATCCTGGGGGCCGGCCAGGCTGCCCGCCCCCAGCCTGCATGCCCAGCCCGGGGCACCCACCTGAGCAGAACCAGATGAGGTCCCTGCGGATGAGCACAGCCATGTGGAGCGCGCCGTGGGCCGCTGAGTGCAGCATGACGTAGCGCGGGCCCAGCGTCTCCTGCAGCCGCGCCTCCCACTCACGCCTGCAGGGCGGGGGCGGTCAGAGCCGCAAGCTCGAGGGCGGGCCTGGGCCGCCCCCCGCCGTCGCCGCCAGGGCCAGGGGCCCCCGATGACACCCAGAGGCCAAGAGCGGAGCCCAGACCCCGCCCCACCCCGTGTCTGGAGCAGACCAGGCGCCTCCACTCCAGGCCTGTGCCGCGACCCTGCCCCAGTCACCAGCTGAACTGCCCACACGGCCGGGACAGCTGAGTGATGAAGGTCAGGGGCTGAGCTGGGGGCCGCGCCGTGCTGGGTCCCCCTCACTTCTCCCAGAGCAGCTGTCTATTTACAAGAAGCTCAATCGCATTTCTTTTAAACTCTGCTCATCCCTACTTGAGAAGAAAGCAATCCCGGGTGAGCCCAGGCTTAGACTACAGCTCATGTCTCCCCTCACACGTGGGTCTCGGGCAAAGGACCGAGACCGGTTCACAGGACCACGCTGGAGCGGCGGGTCGGGGACGCAGAACGGGTGGGGCAGCAGCAGGGGGAGGGCCCCGGCCCTACCTGTCGGAGCAGCCTTCCTGGACGCCCACGACATACAGGTCCTGGGCCAGGTCAGCCTCGGCCGGCAGCAGGAGCTCGTCCAGGTTCGGGGGCAGCTCCTGTAGAAAGGCAGCTTCTGGCAGGGGCTGCAGGGGCCCCAAGGCGGGGGCTCTGCTGCCTGGGCATCTTGACCACACACGGGGAGCTGCTGGCCCGGGCAGGCTGCCCACCCCTCCCTTGGCCTGTCCTCGCTGGGCCTGTGCCCCATCCCTTGCCGGGGCCCACGCACAGCAACTGTGCTGCCTCCGGCTCCTGGCCTGGCTGCCCACAAGGGGAACCCCACACACCTCTGCCCTCACATCAGCCCCGGGGAGGAAAGTGGGCACCTGGCTGGCGGTCTCCACTCCCCCACCAGCTACGGCCCGGGTGCTCTGGGCCCCAGGTGCAGGCTAGGCCGCGGATGGCCCAGGGCTCGCAGTGGACAGGCCCAGGCACCCGCCGGCACTCCCACTCAGGTGGTGGTTCTGTGGGGAGGGGCCTGTCCTGAAGCAGCCCCGCCCGTCACCCTGAAGGATGGTAGCCCGGGACGTGGCCACTTCTGTTCTTTGGACGGGATGTGCTTCGGCGCACACCGGCGACTTAGAAGGCACTCCAGACAGGGCAGGAGACCCTGCTGGGCGTCAGGTCGCCCGCCGTCTGGAGGAAGCCCATGGCTGGCCCCAGAATTGGAGCCTCCTGCACACCGTGGTGGAGACCCCTAGCTGTGGGAAGGGATCCCCCAGGAATCACGGGGTGGCTGGAGAGAAAGCCCCCACTGGGCTCCCCCAGAAATCAGCAGGCGAACCCTGCGCCCCCTGGCTGCGGTCCCCTGGCTCCCGCTCACAGGCAGGATGGACGCGAGCCCTGACCGCGGGGATACATGGTGGGAGAGACCCGGACCAGGGCGTGGACGCCCGCCCGCCGTGTGCATTGGGGCACCCGCGTCCCCACACCTCGCGGGGATCCGGGAGGCGCTCGCACAAGTGGCCCAGGGTGACTGGAACGGCGGGGCTGCCTGATGGCTGAAGGGTGTGGCCACTTGGAGGCCAGGTTGGGGGTGGGCTCTCAGCAAATCTCTGCTTCTTCCTCCCAAACCTGCCGTCAACCTAGAACTGCTCTAACACTGGCCAGCGCCTCTGCAAACCAAAGCATCTGTGCCGTAGGAACCGGTGGAGAGGTGGGTGAGAGGCGCTGTGATGGCCAGGGGGCTCCTCTGCGTGCCCCGGGGAAGAATCCGGAAGGAACCCAGTCCCGTCCTGTGTGGGGCCCGCGCCCACTCACCTTCTGGCCCTGCATGTTCCATGTGGCCACGAACAGGGCCACGCTCCGGTCCGGGAAGTAACGGGCCAGCTCATCCGCCCCCATCAGGGCCCCACTCGCCAGCAGGCTCCCCTCCAGGTAGCTCCTGCGGAGACGGGCCAGACTGAGCTGGGGATCGCAGCAGATGGACCCAGGGAGGGGCTAGGCGCAGGACACACCTCCGGGGCTGGGAGCCCCTCCCAGAGCTGGCGTGGTCTCAGAACCTGGGGGGGATGGGGGGGAGCACAGCGTGGAGAGCCCCTGGTGTCCAGGGGAACCCGCCGTGTCCACAGCTCTGCAGACCCCTGCAGGCTCCTGGCCTCCGGAGAGGAAGGGACAGGCAGGCAGGTGGTGTCTGGGGCTTTTGGGGGGACCTTCTAAGAGCAAGGCCCTAGGAGGGCTGCAGAGGTCGAGGTGGGCTTCTGGACCGCAAGGAGACTTGGAGGGACACGCCCTTCTCCAGGGCCCTGGCCTCCGCTTCGCCATCCAGCACTGGGCGTTTGTAAAGGCTGCCTGGGACGCCTCTGTCTTCGCAGGTTCAATCCACTGTGGGCTCTCACGCACACGGTGCAGAGTCAAACACCGGCACAGAGGCCCTGCGAGGACTCTGCCCGCGGGGCTGTTTGCCTGTCTCCATGTAACCCGAGAGCAGCCTCGTGCGTGCCCAAGTGCCAGGGAGACTTCATTTAGGGACAAACCTGAGATTCGTGTACTTTTCACACGTCCACAAAAGACTATTAGTACTGCCTTTTTTTTTTTTTTTCCTTCCCAACTGTGTGAAAACTGTTTCCCTTGGATCCATGATAAGGACTGTGCCTAACTGATCAGGTTCCCAAAGACAGAGGGGAACGCACAGGCTCAAATGTCCAGGCTCAACCAGTCCATCCTAAAGGAGATCAGTCCTGGGTGTTCATTGGAAGAACTGATGCTGAAGCTGAAACTCCAATACTTTGGCCACCTGATGCGAAGAGCTGACTCATTTGAAAAGACCCTGATGCTGGGAAAGATTGAGGGCAGGAGGAGAAGGGGACGACAGAGGAGGAGATGGCTGGATGACATCACTGACTCGATGGACGTGAGTTTGAGTAAACTCCAGGAGTTGGTGATGAACAGGGAGGCCTGGTGTGCTGCAGTCCGTGGGGTCGCAAAGAGTCGGACACAACTGAGCGACTGAACTAAACTGGGTCTTAGTCATGGCACGGAGGAGCTTCCATCTTCACCGTGGTACGCGGGATCTTTCGTTACGGCACGCCAGTTCTTCATTGTGGCATGTGGGATTTAGTTCTCTGACCAGGGATTGAACCTGGTCCCCTGGGACTGGTCAAGTCTTAGCCATTTGACCACCAGGGAAATCCCCTACACTTTTCGGTGGTTGGGGAAAAGAAGTATTTTTGTGCCAAGGGAAAATGACCGGAAAGTCACATTTGGGCCTCCTTGACCAAAGCGTTCCTTTGTCCTACACACTACCGCTGCTGTTGGTGTACGTGGCCTGGGGCTGCTTTTTCATCCCCACGGCAGAGGTCACCACTTGCCAGAGACTGCGTGGCTCACAGACTCGAAACAGTCAGTGGTCTGGGTTGGAGGGGCACGCTGGGGTCAGTGGGGGCAGGCAGCGAGGGCACAGGATGGCTTCTGAGCTGCAGCCTGGGCTGTGGCCGCAGCGTGGCCCTGAGCCCAAGCTCCTGGAAACAGCAAGCCAGCAGACAGCCGGTGGGTGTGGAGGGGTCAGGCTAGAAGCCCTTGGGGACCGGGTCTGGTGCGCCCCGAGCCTCCGGCTCAGGGCAGGGGGTTCAGAGCTGGAGATGGGGGCAGCACCTGCCTCCCCTTCAAGATGTAAATTGGGCGATAATTAGGACTAACCACTCAAGCCCTGTGAAGCTGGACACCCAGCATCCTCCTTGCCCATGGGGTTAGGAGCCGAGCCCTGCCTGGTAGGAGACCCTGGGGCGCTCCTGAGCGTCAAGGACAGAGGTCAGGCTTCTGCCTGCGCCCCTCCCTGCTGGAGGTGGGGCCCCCAGCCCCATCCAGCTCTCCATCCTGGAGACGTGCCAGCAGGGGCATGGGGCACAGCCGCCTAACGCTGGTCCTCAGCAAAGGGACGGTGTTTGGGCACGGGTCCTGGGACACGCCTCAGAGCCCTGGGCCCACCTGCACGCGCGCACAAAGGGGTGCTCCCAACAAGAGCAAGAGACAGGAAGGAAAAGAGGCCCGCCCCATGTGCAGGGGGTCCGTGCATCTGACAGGGGCCTGTGGGGCTGAGACGCAGGAGGAAAAGCTGCGGGTATGGCTGGGAGAGGGTGTGGGGAGACGGCCCACACACGCTCTCAGGAGAATCTGCCCGCGGCTCTCACGGGGCCTCTGAGGGTTCCTCAAGACCCGAGGCTGCCTCCCCCGGGGCCCTACCTGCTCCGGACGTCCTTGGCACGGATGGGCGCCAGGAGGCTGAAGGTGGACCTGGACGAGTGAAGGGAGCAGTCGTCGTAGGCCAGGGGGCTCGGGGGCCGGCCGGGGCCCAGGCTGCTGTGCGCCCGGAACAGCCTTGCCTGCAGCCGGAGCTTGTAGTCGGCATGATCCGGGTCCACCTTATTCGCCGTCCGCAGGCCTTCAGAGGCCACATTGCGGGCCATGGCAGGCAGTGGGCGTGGGGAAAGCAGGCTGGCCAGCCGAGGGGTGCTCCCGGCTGAGGCCCCTTCCCGGTGCAGCAGGTCCAGGGATGTGCTGATCATCCCGGAAAGACAGTTTCCCCATGAGGAGGGCCCCCCGCTGGCCGGGGCCCTGCGAGCTGCGGGGATCTCCTGCAGGGAGGCGCTCAGGCAGGGTGGGGAGCCACTGCGGGCAGGGGTCCCAGGGGCCTCATCCTGCAGGGAGCCCCCCGAGGGGCTGGCCCCATTCCGCACAGTCAGGTCCTCACGGCTGGTTCGAAAACGCCTCTTCCTCCAGCCCTTCTCATCCAGGGACAGCGCCCGCTCCAGCCTGGGCCTCGGGGGTGGCGGCTTCGGGGTGAAGGGTCTCGCTTGGGCCTGTGGGTCCTTGTTGCTGACTTCCTCTGGGGTATCCAGGGGGAGCTCTGGGCTCCTCTCGGGTCCCCGACGGTCGCCAGCAGCGGGGGACCCCAGGCAGGGGACAGGCTCTTCATCACTGTTCGGAAGCAGCCCCTTGAGCATGCTGCCTTCAGGACGCAGACACCCCTGGACAGTGGGCTGCTGGGAGGCGGTCTCTGAGTGCCCTAAGCTCGCCAGCTTGGATGGCATAGTCTGGGGGGCCAGCCCTCAGGGCCGGGGGCAGCCTGGCTGACCCGGGAAACGGCTCCTCTGGGGGCGGCTGCCGACACCCAGGGTCAGGGCTGCGTGCTCAGCCGTGGCTGGGGGGCCGCTGAGCGGAGGCATGGCTGCAGCTCCCCCTTGGGCCTGGGGTGGTCCGGCTCGCACAAGACCAGCTGCTGCATGGCTGGCTGGGAGCCCCGAAGGTCCGGAGTCCCCAGAAAGTACCTAAGGGAACACCGTGCGATTAGCGTTCATCACCGGGTCGGTGATCCCACTTAATGATCCTGAAGGACAGCATGGGGCAGGGTGATGGAGCGGACAGGT
>SJYF01000894.1:67439-79974 GCA_006410515.1 Procapra przewalskii
CCCTCGCGTGGTGAGAGCCGCCCCTCAGGACAGGCGTGCTGGGCACAGCGCCCTCACGTGGCAGGGAACCCCCTCAGGACGGGCGCGCTGGGCACAGCGCCCTCGCGTGCCAGGGAAGCCCAGGCCCGACCATCACCAGTTGCCCCCTGGGCCATAACTCAGCCCCTCTCGCCGCGGGCGCCGATGCTGACCCCAGGAGCTCCTGGGCCCCTCTGCACCGTGTGCACCCGGGGCCTTGCCACACACACCTTGCTCCGCGGAGGGCCAGCTGGCCTCGGAGGGGTAGCCGTACTCTGGAAAGCCTGGCGCGCCGTGGAAGTCGCTCCCGTAGGGACCGTAGGGGTAATCGCCGTGGAAGGAGCCCGGCGGAGGGGGCACCTCGTAGGGCCCGGAGGGCACGGTGTGACTCCGGTACACCTGACTCTTTGGGAGCACAAAGCGGACAGGTTAGGCCCCTTCGCTGTCCCCCGTGACCCCAGGTGGCCCCGGAGCCCGCCCCCGCCTACCTGCTGGGAGTGGGCGCTGAAGCTGCTGCGGCGGCTCTGCAGGCTGGGCGCGCTGCGCAGGCTCCGGGCCGAGTGCTCGCTGTGCTCGCTGCGCCGGTCGGCCTCCTCCCCGTAAGGGTCCCGAGGTGGCTCGGGCTCGTCGTCAAAGCTCCCGGTGAAGCGGGGGTCATACCTGTAGCGGTCGTCGTACTTCTCGGGCCTGGGGGAGGCAGCAGGCAGAGGCAAGGCTCCTGTGTCGCACACGGCGGAGCCCCCAGCCTCTCGACCCCAGGAACGACCCCTGCCAGAGCCCACACGGTAGCAGGGCCACCGCACCCACGGCCAAGCTCAGGCTCCACCCAAGACCAAGAGACGCAGGCTGGGGGCCATTCCAAGGCAGCCACACCTCTCAGGGACCCGTGAGAGGCTGAACTGACTCCTGGCGCTGGTTCTAACTAAGGTCAGTTCCCCTCCAAAAACCCAAAGAACCTCCAGTTCACCCTTCTCCTCTGAGAGTGGCGGGTGCCTGGAAGCCAGACGCGACCGCAGCTCTCGAGTGGACAGCAGGAGGGACCCGAGCAGAGGCCCGCCGCCTTAGGGCCGCCCTCCGCGCGGGAGTCTGCTCTGCCCACCTGTCGCCATGGGCGTAGTTCTCCTTCCTGTACACGTCGTGCTCAGCATCGTACCAGTACCGCCGGTCATGGTGACGGGGATCCCCGAATCGAGAGCTGTAGTAGAACCGATCCCAGCGACTTGGGTCTACAATGAGAGATCCCCAGGTCAGTAAAATGTGAAAAAGACATTCCTCTGGCTGCCACTGGAGAAACCAGGCCATCCCAGGACTGAAGGATGCTCCTAGCCTCCGAGAGGGATCAAACTCTCCACCCGAAAAGCAGCATGACCCTGGGGAACATGAACTTGAGGCACGAGAGGACCCGGCGCGTCCTCCTCAAAGCCCACTGGCTAAGCTTCTCTCAACACATGATTAAAAAAGGCCACTCATCTCTTTTCTCTAATGTGGTCCAAAGAGCTTTAAGAAATATTCTCAAGGGATAAACAAGGTCCTACTGCACAGTACGTGGAACTATATCCGATCTCCTGAAGCAAACCATACTGGAAAAGAACACTTAAAAAGAGCCAATCTATGCGCATGACTGAGCCATTCTGGGCACAGTAGGCATTAGGCACAATGCTGAATCAACTGTGTCTCAAGTGAAAATGAAAATCCAAAAATACTCTCAAACTAAAAGACTATTTTCCCTAAACACGTTAATCAACATCGTAAACAATCCAGACGTACCGTTTGGGGCAAGCACGGGCAGAATCCTGCGCAAAGCAGTGCAAATGCAAAGTGGAGGAGGGGCCCCAGAAGACGGGGAAGCAGGTGGCGGTGCCGGTCAGGACCCCGCTTCCGGCCATGGCTAGGCAGGGGGTCCGGGGGGCTGCTCGGGGGGACGCGCGCCAAGACGCACACCCGCCTGATGGCCGCGGCGCCGGGAGGGGAGGGGCACGGGGCGCCCACGTCTGCTCTGTCCGACCTGAGGGCTCCTGTCACACGCAGCCCCCGGGCACATCACGCGTGACTGGTGCAGGGAGCAGCAGCCGGCCCCTCATTTTTTTTCAATCAGTTTTAACAGCCACGTAAGGACAAGCCATGTCCTCTAGTATCACCAAGAATCATACTTTGCTAGAAAGGCAAAGACATCTATCAACGTGATAAAAACACAGTACTACGACTTGGGTGATAGTTATCAACGAACAGTGGCAATATATTTTTTTCTAGATGCAAATTACCTTCGGCCACTTTGGCTACCAGATAAAATCATACGACTGATAAAAGGAAAAGCTTCCTGAGAAAGTGCGCCACGCCGCCACCTGCGCCCGGCTGCACCAAGGCCTGAGCGCGCATCTGCTGGGCAAGCCCGCAACCGTTTCTGAACACACCTCTGTAATCGTACTGGCTGGAATAGCAGCCTGCGTAGTAATCGCTCTGACTGCTCCATCCGCTTTTGGAATTGTAGTAGCCTTCAGGATACGCTTGCCTGAAAAACACACACACACACACACAGTGCTGTTAAAAAGCAAGAGGTGCTGCTTCTTGACACGCGACTAGATTCCAGCTCACATGCCCAGAGCCACAGGCAGTCATCACAGTGCCTTGGCTGTGGGAAAGCTCCGATCAGGAGATCCGAACAGCGACGATGTGAGATCACAGGGCTCCCTACCACAGAGTGGACTGAAATCTATCTGCTGAAGCAGCTCGGGAAGCGTTCTTCAGCAAAAGAGAGCTGACGCTTTCCAGTGTGCTCAGGGATCCAATCAATGCCAATGCTGAAGCAGGCTCTCCCGGTTCTGGAATCCTGCTCAGCAGAAGCGAAAAGCACCGAGCCGCAGATACAAGCCAGCGCCGACTGTGACGCCCTCCCGCCGCCCGTGACTGTGCGCCCCGCCAAAGGGGAGGAGGCCCCGCACCCGTTCCAGCCGGCCGCCCAGCGCTGCTGCCTCTCACTGCAGGCCGGGCAGGGCCGGGCCCGCTGGGTCAGGAAGATCCTCGGAAGGACTCAGCAGCACTTCTGATTTTTAAACTGTGACTGCAAATGCCTGGAAAGGGCTCACTCTGGGGTGCAGCTGCCCTTGAAGAGCGACCCCCTCCCCCCACTGCAGGAACAGCACCCGCTGACTGGGGGGCCTGGGGCAGCACTTGGGCGCCGCCGGCCCCACCACGGGGGTCCAGAGATGCGCCCTGAGTGGGGCGGGGCGGGGCACGGCCACCGTGCTGCTCGCCCAGCCCCGTCACCCAGCAGCGAGGACTCCACACGGACACCCAGGGCACTTTCCTCCCTCCAGCAGCTCCCCTAGGTCATGACCTCCCAGCACGAGCACGATACAGGGACACTCAGCACGTGCACCAGGCCTGCATGCGTGTCTGCACGCGTGCACACACAGAGGAGGGCGCAGTGAGGATGCAGAGGGGACCTGGACACTACGGCCAGGCCTCAAACCCCTGCCAGGCAGCCAGGCCCACCTCCGTTCAGTCACCACAACAGCCCACAGCTCTCACAGGCCCCTCGTGCTAACCCCAAGGCTGGAGAGGAGACAGGAAGGGCGAGGTGTGCCCTGCCCCGTCCTCCCTCTCCTCTCAGGGTTTCCAGAAAACACCTGCCTGCTGCGCGCCCAGATCAGAGCACCCACTGTGAAGCCTCACCTCCCAGGGGACAGATGGGCACAGTGTCCCACCAAGTGCCCAGAGCCCAGGGGTCTGAAGCTGAGTGCGTCCCTCCGCAAGGACAGGGGTCCACCCGGACAGGCCCAGCTCGCTCTCCAGATGAGCGACCGAGGCCTTGAAACAGCAGGAGCAGCCGTAAGTCTGTAAGGCAGTGGGGGACACGGCCTCCCCCGCTCCACTCTCTCCCCATCACAAGCCGAAGGAGTCTCACAGTCTTGTAGAAACCCGGCCCTGTAAGACGAGGTGCCAGGGTGCGGGAGGCACCGCGGCAGGCGGCGAGGCTGGACCCTAACCCACGGACGCCTCTGAGTGGGAGGACCGTGACCTGCTTAAATTTTTATTCAGCTGAAGGCATGACGCCAAGGATCTTTCGAAATGCCTCATCTATAATTGCAAAACCGAGAAGTGCTCAGTCAGGTAGAGAAGTGAGAGAGCGCTCGCTGGGGGCCTCCGGACCCAGGAGGCAGTGCCAGGCAGACAGCCCAGGCTCGCGGCTGCTGCCGGCTACAGACCACTCCATGTCGCAGCCTGAGCATGCCTGGCCTGGGTGCCTGGAACCAGCGTGGGGAAGAACCCCCACAGGTTAAAAGCTGCCACGTGACCACAGGCAAGAGGACCGCGGCCCAGGCCGGGAGGAGCCCTGCTCGAGGGTGGCCCCCCCCAGGGTCCGGCCTGACCAAGACTGGCTGCCAGCATGCCGGTGGGCATCCACACCCACGCAACTCAAACACACGTTCATTGTACGATTCTCCGCAAACACGCTCTCTTCCCAATCACTAAGCTGCCACCACAACCGGCAACACAAGCGCGAATCACCTGGTGGCCGGGCGGTCGGAGCAGTGACTGGCCCGGGAGCTGGGCCGCTCGGGCTCGGGGTAGCGGCAGGGATCCATGTAGGCAGCGCTGTCACAGGGCCTGTACCTGGGGTCGTAGAGGCCATAGATGTCCTGCTGGAAGAAGGACATGGTCACCAGACGCCAAGAGCCACCTGCACAAGCACCTCGCACGGCCCTCACGGCCCAGGTGAGGCTCTGCAGACGGCCCGGCCTGGCTCAGGAGACGACTGTATGGCAGCGGGCCATACCCAGGTGAGCCTCAAGGGCTCTCTTCTGCTTCCTGAGGTCTCACCTGAGTAGGTGTTGAGACCCCACAACCTGGGGTCCCATCTCGGGCACCAATTCAAGTCAGCAAAAGAATCTGGGTCCCCTGGGATTGGGTTCTGTGGGCATAGAGAACCCCAAAAAGACATCACGCTCTAGCCTCATGAGGCTTTCAGCCCCTTCCAGATGCAGCAGCCCTGTGGCCCTACGGCCACGCTGGAACCTGAAGCAGAGACGGGTGATCCAGGCACGAGCCAGACCTGTCTTTCCTGTCTCTGGGCCTGATTCTCTGTCAAGAGCTGGTAGAGAATGAGACAGCACGCAGCGTGGACTTACCCTTGACCCCCGCTGGGGCCTGGGCCCCCACACAGCAGTGCCGGGAGCTGGCTGGGACTTGGGCCCCTCCACACTCAGCAGGCCCACCAGGGCTCCTGCAGAGTATGGTCGTTCCATGAAAATAAGTCTCTGGGGCTCCTCCTGGCTCTCAGATTCCCAGGTCTCGGGGGTTAGGCGTGTAACTCATTCCCACGCATCCAGAGATTCCTGGAGGCCCTCAGGTCGCCCCAGCCCCAGGCAGCCCCCAGCCCACCACAGCTCTGCTCCCTCAGCTGCTTCTGACTGTGGGGCTGCCAGTGTGGGGTCCACATCCACGTCAGGCAAGGGGCTCCAGACTCCCGTCCACAATCCTTCTGCCTCTGCAGACTGTGGCAATGCTGGGCCAGGACAGGAGACGGTAACAAGCAGACAATCAGAGGTGTGTCCACGTGGATCACACTAAAGCAGGATTAAACGGAACCTAAACAGCACGCGTGGGCCTGGCTCACTGCGAAGAGAGGTGTGCAGCACAGCGGCCCCCCTGCCACGGCCAGGACCCGAAGTGCGCAAGACGCCACCGCTCTTAACTGCTCCACCCACGCTGCGTCCCAAACCGAATTTCTTACCCTCAACAATTTTATCCTAAACGAGCGCTTCAAAAGACTAGAGTTTTCCTGTTGCTTCTCACGTGAGTTTTTGACGTTAAAACCAGAAAGAAGCTTCAAGAGGCTATTTCAGTTTCCCAAAATGTGCCACCCAGAATTCAGGCTCTGCA
Source organism: Procapra przewalskii (assembly GCA_006410515.1). Taxonomy (NCBI): domain Eukaryota; kingdom Metazoa; phylum Chordata; class Mammalia; order Artiodactyla; family Bovidae; genus Procapra; species Procapra przewalskii. The sequence continues at coordinate 73,341 of SJYF01000894.1, forward strand.
GTGAGCCAGTGGGCGGGACAGGAAGTGAGGGCCCTTTCTCNCCTTTCTCACGTACGCTGGGGTATGCTGTGCTACACCAAAATGAAGCAGTGACTCTCCCCAACTAAAACACGTGCGTGTGCAGCACGGCCCTCCAGGAGAAGGGCTATGGTCAGCAGAATGAGCTGCGACAGGGAGCACCCTTCTCACGAAGCTTGTCAAGAGGCGTGTGCCAGCAGGGGGACCATGGGTCCCCTCAGGACTGACAGCAGAACCCTGCCCTGGAGCAGGACACGAGCGCGCGCTCTGGTCAGGGCGCTCCACCGTGCAAGAGCAGGCCCCCACCTGGTAGTAGTGGGGGGCTGGGCCAGGATCCGGCAGGTACGCGGAGTATGGGTACGGGGGCTGGTAGCCGTCGTACAGGGCCCTGTAGTAGTAGTAGGGCGCCAGGTCGGGAGGCGGGGGCTGCGTCCACTGCTGGTCGGGCCGTGGGGCCGCCTGGCCCGAGCTGGTGGACACAACAGAGGCGCTGGAGGACCGAGGCGGCCGGGGCAGCAGCTGCTGACCCGCGTCAGCAGGAGCTGGGCTTGCGGACCGGGCTGGGTCCGCAGGCTGTGCCTGCACTGGGGGACTCCCTGGGTTTGAAGGCTCCGGAAGCACTGCTCTGGGCCCCTGTGGAGTGGGCAGTAGCGGTGCCAGCTCCTGCTGGGCTCTCTCTGCACTGGGCTGGTCCTGAGCCTCTTTCATCACCTGCTGATAGAAACGGTCCGGGGTGTTCACCCCAGGCCCAGGTGGCCGATGACTGGCACTGGGCTGCTGACCAGAGGCCGGGCCATCCGCGTGGGCCAGGCCGTACACTCCTGCAGGATTTTCCAAAGTCCTACTGAACATGAAGTCCAGGGCTCCCGAAGCTCCGTCCCACCTGCCACAGAGGCCTGGCTTGCTGTTGTCAGGCAGGGAGGTACCGCTTGCAGGCGGCACCAACACCAGGCCTGCACCCCCTACAGGACCGGGCACCTCCTCAGGAGGCGCACTCTCTGCGTTGTGGACCTCCTGACCTTCTGGAAGTGAGGCCTTTGGATGAGAGTGCGGTTGAACCAGCAAATTAGCAGCTTGATTAGAAACCATGTCATGGGTACCAGAAACTTGTGGAAAAGGACTCTGGGCCAGATGGTTAGGAAGAGGCGAGCAGATGAGAGAGCCAGCTGGCATCCCAGACAAAGGTACATTCTCTCCAGGATCACCCCCGGCAGCCCGGCCACTGACTGTGGGCTTATCTCCCACCGAAGAGTCTCTCCAGGATGGAGCCTTCTCGTTAGAGTTTGGTAAGGACAGAGAAAAGTTAACAGGCTGAGCCAGACTATAGCTTTGATCGGGCTGGGCGATCAAGACGGGCTGATTCTGCAAAGACTCAGAGGGCGGGGAGGACAGCAGGCTGGCATAGCTGGGACCAGCCTGTGGCGGGAGGGCGTCTTCTTCACCAAGCTGCGGAGGGTTCTCCAGGTTCTCAGAAGCGCCAAGGCCGTCTCCACTCTGACCGCCAGGGCCCACCTGATGTGCCGCCCCCTCGTCTGGGGGCTGGATCACTTCAGACGGCTGAGGTTTCACTGGCACGTGAAGCGCGGGAGCAGCCGGGGCCAGAAGGACGTTGCCCCCAAAATCCGGGAGCTCGTTCTGTGCCCACAGGGTCGTTGCGGGGCTCTCACACTTCACGGGCCCCTGCACCCTGGTCGAGGGCCTCTTCTCGGGTGTTGGCAGCACCGTTTCCAAGGGCGGCCCCACGGCCTGCAGAAGCCCACGTCCGGCCTCCAGGGGGGTGGCGAGAGGTGGCCCGCAGCGCTGCGGCGGGAAGAGGGTCTCCATGTTGTCAGGGGGCTGCTCCAGGTTGCCGGGGGTGGCATCTGGTGTGGCAGCGGCTGCTCTGTGCTGCTTCTGGTGGGCACCAGGCCCCCTCACCTCTCCTACCACGTTGGCGCGATCTGCCTCAACGGGCTTCACTCCAACCAAGTGTGATTTCACGGGTTCAAAAGAGCTGTTTGCACTCGTCTGAAATAAACCCGTAGGTTTTGGGGGGCTTGGGGTTGAGGGCTGGGACAGGCTGCTGTGGTAGTTCTGGTTGCTGGTCTCGTCTGTCTCGCCGCCAACAGGAGAAGAATCGATCTGCTTAAAAAACCTCCCTGGAGCCTCACGCTCAGGTTTCCCCACTTCCTGCTGAATGAAGGTGCCCGAGTCGCGGGGCCTGGCACCCGGAAGGCCCCGGTGGCTCTTGCTGCTGTAACCGGACGACACACTGTCAGACCGTGCAGGGCGCGCCGGCATATCCAAGGCCTCGAGATGCGGGCTGCCGCCGCCCGCAGGGCCCACTGCACCGCGCCGGGGGCCAGCTGGGCCGGGAGGGGGCCCGCCCCTGAGCGGATCGCCTGGGGAAGGAGGGCCCATGCCGAGGGGCTCGCCCGGCAGAACCTCCTGGTTCTGAATGAGCTCCAGATTCTCAACGTTCTCGTACGGGGCCCCTGCATGGGCTGTGTCCGCCCACATGTCCACAGTGGCCACCTTAGAGGCTGCTTTTTCGTGGGGGCTACCTGCAGACTGAGGGAAGCAAGGCTGTGGCTCTCCCTGCAGCTGTGTGGGCTCGCTGCTGGAGCCTCTGGGAAAGGCCTGGTGAGCGCCTCCTGCGCCCACAGGTGCGGGAAGCTGGCCGAGGCATAAACCGTCCACGTCGGCCTGCCCGGCAGAGCCCGCTGTTTCCAACGAGAGGTTCTCTTCATTCTCTGTCTCTCCTCCTCTGAAAAACATGGCGAGAGCGCCTGAGCCCGCCTCCGGTGGGGCCCAGGCACCCCCGGCCCCCGGCGAGCAGTGCGAGTGGCTTTCCAGGCCGTTTCCCTGAGCAAGTGGGCTAACAGCAGCCAGGCCTGACAGCTGCTCTCTGTTCACTCCAGGACTCGACCTGAGCTCCTGGTTTGCCCGAGCATTCCCAACTCTGGAATTCTGCCTGAACATGCTCTCTGGATCAAAGCTATTTGCTGAGTGGTCTCCACTGGGCAGGCAGACAGCCTCGTTTCTTCCGTCACTGGCTGAGGATCCTGGTAAGGATGCCGGGGGGCCGAGCTGCTCGTGGCCAGGATGCTGATGCAGGCTTGATGGAGGGGGAAAGTGGGTGACGCTGGAGGCGTGGGGCCCTGGGATCTGTGGGGGTCCCTCTGGGCCGGGCCAGTAATGCTGACCCGGCGGCCGCGGGCCTCCCTGCCCCGGCCCCCACTGCCCAGGCGCTTGCTGACAGGGCTGAGGGGGGAGCGGGAGTCCTGCTGGGGGCACGGCGCTGTCGGGGGGGCTCGGCCGGCTCAGGGGTCTGTCGGGCCGAGGCACGTGCCCCTGCGGAAGGCCCCCGCGAGAGCTGCTGGACCCCGCTGCTGGAATGTACTGTGGAGGGTACGGCGAGTTCGGGAGCTCAGGCTCTGGGCCGGGAGCCTTGGCACTCCTGTTCGTCTCGGGCCCGTGTGAGGCCGAGGGCATCGGCGCCCCGGGAAAAGGGCTGGCGTCTGCCCTGGGCGGCACTGGAGGCCCCAGCAGAGGTTCGCAGGGCCCTTGGGAGCTGTCCCCAGTGTCTGTGTGAGGCACGGGCAGACCAGCACGCTGCAGGGATGATGGCAGGGCTGGGCCTTGCAAAATGGGCGGACTGCTTTTAGACGAACCGCCCAGCGATGTATTCTGGAGAGCCTGTCGACTGAAAGCGAACGGGTCTGTCACTGGCTGCAGCGGGCCGGTCATCGGGGCCAGTGGAGTGTGGCTGCCGGCCTGCCTCCTGTAGGGGCTGTTAGACCAGAACATGGTCTGAGGGCTCCCCGACGGAGGCGGCCCGACCACGCCAGACGGCACGGCCTGGGGCGGCGGCTGCATGGCTGAGCTCCTGCACAGTGAGGCGCTGCTTGAGAAAGAAGCAGGAGGGAGGCTTTCCTCAGCTTGAACTGAAAAAGAAAAAAAGGAAGAAAAGTTAGCAGAAAATGCATTTATTCATAGTCCTGGCTACAATCAGGAAAATTGAGAAAGAAGAAAAAAACGGGAAACAGTTTTGCATCTTGCGAGTCCTGAGGGACACACCCACCCCTCGCTCACCCCCGGCAGGACTGCCATCCGGGGGGCGACACCACCGGCCTGGATGCCAAGGCTGGCCATGCTGGGGCCGGCCACGCGACTTCAGACAAGCCACCGCCCTTCTGTGAAATCCAGCTGTGTCACCGGGCTACATGCCCATGTGGAATGCCCACTGCCTCCACAATGCCCTCAGCAAGCTGGCAGGGACCAAGCAGAACCCAGCACGGGGCACCAGGTACACAGTGCCTCCACATCTTCCGACAAATTATCACTGAGTCCGGAAAGAGCCGCCTCCTCTCTTAAGATCACATATCGTACTTTTCACACAGGTTAATTTTATATTTGGAAAGGAAAACCGAAGTTAAAAGCCTGCTTCTCTGTTTTAACTGAAAAGCGTTATAAAGCGCAGAGTCACGTAAGCTGCAAAATAACAACTGTCTGAATTATATGCGCCTAAAACGCCTTTTATCCCAGCCTGTAAAATGTCTCCTTTTCCACACTGTGACAGTTTGCACACCATCAGCAAAACTAGCTGCATCTGATGACTGGAGTTGCAACAGCTATGCCTGGAATGAAAATCCCGAGTAACCATGAATCAGTGCTAAGACTGAGCAACTAAGTCCATTCAAAACTTGTCAGTAACAAGCAGACGGCCCTCAAGCCCTTTGCGGAAAACGAAGGAGCCGAAATCCTCTTTACAGCATCTTTTGCGGTTGTCTGTTTTTTTAATAAAACATACTAAGTGTAATCTTGAACAGTTAATCTGCACTTTTGAGACAAAAATCCAAGTACCGTCTCTTTACCAATTCCTCTCCTGTGTGTCAGCCCTCCTCCCCAGCGACACCCTCACCAATGGATTCAGGGGAGCCCGTCACAGAAAAAAGCTGATACCAAAGGGAGAAATGACAGAAGGGCTCTGCAGTGTAATCCACATGTTTCTGCAAGCGCACAACGTTTCTGTCCTTGGACAAAAGAAATTCTGGCAAAAGGAAAAGTGCATGAATGCACATTAAATCCAGTCATTTACTAATGAAAGCTGTCCGCTGCAACTACTGCTCGGACAGGGCCCTCTTCCGGGCCAACAGGGAATCCTTTCCAATAGACAAGCACTTTGACACCCACCTAGATTTCATGGAATTAAATATACGAAGAACTGCACCAGGGATTTCCTTTGGTTCTAAGCTGTCATTTTAAACTAAGAGCACTTACAGCTCAGCTTCCCACGGGCCCAGGGGAGAAGAGCAGAGCCGCCTCCTCTCACGTGTGAAAGGGAGGCACCCGAGACCGCTTACAAAGACACAGCGTCCTCCTGGGAAGGCTTCAGCAGGAAACCCTCCATCACACTCAACAGCATATATTAAAAAATAAGACACAGAGCATAGGCCCACAGGATTAATTCCTCAGGTGTCACCATGAGAGAAGGACTGGGCGCCAGCTGAGTAGCCCAGCCGCACTGCTGCTCCGTGGGAGACCCGATTCCTCCATCTATAAAGCGAGAGAACTGAAATGATGGTTTCAAAGTTCCTTCTGGGTTTAATCTTACGAAATTCTATTCACAGTGGATTCTGGGAGGCCCTAATCCCTACGGCTGTTTACAAGCGAAATCTTATCTGAATCTAAATTTTACAAAACATTTATACTCAATTATTTTCCTTGCAGAAACTTTCTTAGCATTATTTCCTCAATTCCTAAGGATCGCTTCATAAGCAGACACTATCACTTCCCTACAAAGTAGCTTCTCCTTCTCCCCCTGACCACTAAGAGCTTTTCAACAATTAACTGTTTCATCTGGAACAATCTTCTCCTTTGAACATTATTCTTTTCATCTTTTTCTCTATTCATCAGCAGAAAAGCAACCCAAGCACATATCATTTATCTGAACTATAGGGACTTTCATTCTGTCCAGTAAGTCATTCTGTAGCCTCAGGTCATCTAACTTTAAAAATGGCAGACTGCTTCAAAGAAACCAGCTGATCTTCCTAAAGACACATTATTTATAACTGTAGCTCTTCAATTAAGCTGCCTTGGATCTACCTGAAATAAGCACAACCTGTTTCAATATAAATTCCTGGCTACTGAACTGAGATAATGAAAGCACACGTCTCTCTTGCTAGGGCAGCCGCCTCAAGCATGAGCATGTGAAGCTCCAAGACGCACCGGGGAGTCCAGGCTCTGCCCTTGAGGCGAATGCTACACGACATATCCATCAGGCTACGGGACACCGGGCACAAAGACAGCACAGACCCCAACTCTGCTGAGTACAGAATCAAACATTCAGATGCCAGGGAAAAGGAAGGGGGCTTCCCAGCACTGCCCAAAGCAACGAAGAGCCAAAAGGACACTCTGACGTTAAGTCAAGATGCTTACAGAGGCTGGAGGGAACCATGTTACAGTTGACACGCTACCCTAAAGAAAACTTTTGGGACTTAAACTGCAGTCACTTGCTGTTAAGGCGTATGAGTCACAAAGAAGAAGAAAAAAGGGACTTTCTGCCTCTTGCTGGATCGCTATAAAACAAGAGCACCCAGAACCCTAAGAAAGAGCATTGCAGGTGGGTGGGGGG
>SJYF01000894.1:92327-103825 GCA_006410515.1 Procapra przewalskii
CAGATGGTGATTGCAGCCATGAAATTAAAAGACGCTTATTCCTTGGAAGAAAAGTTATGACCAACCTAGACAGCATATTCAAAAGCAGAGACATTACTTTGCTGACTAAGGTCCGTCTAGTCAAGGCTATGGTTTTCCCTGTGCTCATGTATGGATGTGAGAGTTGGACTGTGAAGAAGGCTAAGCGCTGAAGAATTGATGCTTTTGAACTGTAGTGTTGGAGAAGACTCTTGAGAGTCCCCTGGACTGCAAGGAGATCCAACCAGTCCATTCTAAATGAGATCAGCTCTGGGATTTCTTTCGAAAGAATGATGCTAAAGCTGAAACTCCAGTACTTTGGCCACCTCATGAGAAGAGTTGACTCACTGGAAAAGACTCTGATGCTGGGAGGGATTGGGGGCAGGAGGAGAAGGGGATGACCGAGGATGAGATGGCTGGATGGCATCACTGACTCGATGGACATGAGTCTGAGTGAACTCTGGGAGTTGGGGATGGACGGGGAGGCCTGGCGTGCTGCGATTCACGGGGTCGCAGAGTCGGACACGACTGAGCAGCTGAACAGATTACTGATTACTAAATAAACTTCACCCATTTCTTTTTGCATTTAACATGGCTGCTAAAATATTTGAAATTGCACACATGGCTTGCATTGCCTTTCTGGCGGACAGCGCTGCTCTAAATCACCCTGGAGGCCTCCGGGAAGGTGCCACCGCCCCCCTGCCCCTGGCGAGCAGTCGGGAGAGGAGGGCACGGCAGGAGGGTGGACTGGCCACTCTGTGTTGACCTTGCATGTTTTGCATGTTGAAAAGCACAAGTCTCCAGACCCCTGGGGTGGGAGACCACGAGGAGGGGAGGGGACCAGGGCCGATGCCTGGGCCAGCTGGCCGTGGCCGTGGGGGCCGTGGGCATGCACGTGGCACTGGAATGCCTGGGGATATCTATCTGCTAGGGCTGCCAGAACAAGTGCCACGCGGCATTCCCTGGTGCTCCAGTGGTCGGGACCCAGAGCTTTCACTTCCGGGGCCTGGGTTCGATCCCTGGTCAGGAAACTGAGATCCCACGGCTAAAAAAAACATAAGTGCCACAGGCCAGTGGCTTAACAGAAATTCAGTTGTTACAGTTCTGGGTGCCAGAGGCTGAGACCAAGCTGTTGGCGAGGCAGATTTCCTGAGGCCTCCTGGGCTGGGAGGTGACTGCCTTCTCCCGGGTCTCCACGGCTCCCTCTGTGCGACTCTGTCCTGATCCTCTCTTTTGAGGACCCCAGTCACATTGGCTTGGGGCCCCCTGCACTGACCTCACTTTCCCTAAATTACCCCTTTAAAGACCCAGTCTCCAGAGACAGCTACATTCTGAGGTCCTGGGAGCTGGGGCTTCCACATACGAATTTGGGAGGACCAGAGCCCCAAGTCAGAACAAGCCAGACCCCCAAGCCAGGGCTGTCTTGTCTGAGTCCAGCCCCAAGGGAGAGGCTGTGTCCTTTCCCTTGTGGGAGGTGCACCGTGGCCTGGGAGGGGTCCTCTCAATGCACGGCTGGTGGAGCAGGCCGGCTCAGACTGTGTGTCCAGGATGAGAACGGTGAGCTGCAGAAATGCTGGTGGGCAGTGGAGCTGAGGCTGTGGGAGCAGGTTCAGGCCCCAGTGGGCAGGTCTCGGGGTGTCTTTCCGCCTGCAGTGGGCTCCCCGGGGCCTGGGGAGTACCTGCCGGTGCTTCTGAGCCCGAGCGCAGTGGGAGTTGCATCCCTGGGCATCAGGGGAGGTTCAGGCAGGGGAGGGCAGAGCCCTCAGCCTGTGGCTGTGGTTGGTCTGCCCCTAGGATTTCGCCCGCAAGGCGACGGGCAGGGCTGGGTTCTGGGCATGCCCAATTTAAACCTGACACGGCATCGCTCTCCTTGTTGCTAGGGGCCCGAGGGTTTGGGGGAGCAGTGAGGTGTTCCTTAAGGCCCACAGGTCTCCTGAGGCCCGTCCTGCTGCCTCTGAGGGAATCCCACAGCTACCAGGAACTTCTTGGGAGGACAAACATTGCTAGGAGTTCTTTCTTTAAAAAAATAATTGAGGTAAAATTCATAGAGCATGAAATTAACCATTTTACAGCGAATTCAATGGCATTTAACATATTAAAAACGTGCAAGCACCACTCTGTCAAGTTCCAAGACATTTCATCACCGGAGGTAATGCCCCAGACCCACGGGGCATTCACTGCCCATTGCCCACAGCTCCCAGCCCTGGGAACCACGCATCTGCTTTCTGCCTCTCTGGGTCTGTTTACTCTGAGTGTTTCATACAAATGGCAGCACACAGCCTTTGGTGTCTGCCTTCTTTCACTCAGCGTGATCTTTCTGCATTTTGACCGAGCTGTAGCTTGTGTTGGTTTCATTTCTTTTTATGCCTTAAAATAGTCTGTCCTGGAGGAGCAAATGGCAAACCACACCCGTATCCTTGCCTGGAGAATTCTATGGACAGAGAAGCCTAGTGGGCTACAGTCCATGGGATTGCAAAGAGTCAGACATGACTGAGTGACTCACACACACACACACACACACACACACTAGTCCATCACGTGTGTGTTTAGTCTGGGCTCTCCAGAGAAACAGAGCCAGCAGGATGCTGGTGTTCAGTCGCTCAGTCATGTCTAGCTCTCTGCAACCGCATAGACTGCAGCACGCCGGGCTTCCCTGTCCCTCTCCATCTCCTGGAGTTTGCATAAGTTTGTGTCCACTGAGTTGGTGATACCGTCCAACCAGTCCATCCTCTGTCACCCCTTCTCCTTCTGCCTTCGATCTCTCCCAGCGTTGGGGTCTTTTCCCAGTGAGTCAGCTCTTCGCATCAGGCGGCCAAAGTATTGGAGCTTCAGCTTCAGCATCCGTCCTTCCAATCAGCATTCAGGGTTGATTTCTTTTAGGATGGACTGGTTTGATCTCCTTGCTGTCCAAGGGACTCTGCAGTCTTCTCCAGCACCACAATTTGAAAGCATCAGTTCTTCGGTGCTCAGCCTTTTTTATGGTCCAGCTCTCAACAGGGTGTATCAATACACAAAGAAATTTGTGACAAGGAGCCGACACATATGATTATGGAGACTCTGAAGGCAGGAAGAGACGGATGCTCCAGCTCCAGCAGCCAGGCGGCAGGACGTCCCTCTTCCTCAGCCTTTCTGTTCTAGTCGTATCTTCCTCACCTGATTGGGTGAGACCCACCTGCATGGGGGCAGGGGAGGGGGCATCCACTTTACTCAGCCCAGACTGCAATGCTAATCTCATCCCTCACGTGTGGCCAAATCTGAGCCCTCCCCCCTCCACCGCCAGCCATCACAGTGTGGACCTACCCAACTTGGTTCACCAGGTGGCCGCTGATGGGCATTTGGGTTGTTCCCACCTCCTGGCTGCTGGGAGCACATGTGCAGATGGACCGGCTATAGAGCCCGTTTTCACTTCTCTTGGGTGTACACCTAGGAGTGTAATTTAAGGGTGCTGGGAGTTCTTTGGGCAGAATTCAGGCTGAGTGCCCCTTCCAAGATGAAAGTTCACCATTTGCCACATTCCATTTCCCAGTACCTCTTGTCCCAGAAATGAAGCATCTGCACTCAGTGAGAAAATCTTGGGTTCACCCTTGTGCCCAGATGGGCCACGCCAGGGACAGGTGGCACTTCGCAGCAGCAGGTGGTCAGTTCAGTTCAGTTCAGCCACTCAGTCGTGTCCAACTCTTTGCGACCCCATGAACTGCAGCACGCCAGGCCTCCCCGTCCATCACCAACTCCCGGAGTTTACTCAAACTCATGTCCGTTGAGTCGGTGATGCCATCCAACCATCTCATCCTGTGTCATCCCCTTCTCCCCCTGCCTTCAATGTTTCCCTGCATCAAGGTCTTTTTCCATTGAGTAGGGTCTTTTTCCATTGAGTCAGCTCTTCCCATCAGGTGGCCAAAGTATTGGAGTTTCAGCTTCAGCATCAGTCCTTCCAATGAATATTCAGGACTGATTTCCTTTAGGATGGACTTGTTGGCTCTCCAAGGGACACTCAAGAGTCTTCTCCAACACCACAGTTCAAAAGGTCAGTGGACTGTTAATCTGTTTTGAAGCCACTGGCGTAGGGGCAGGGCCAGGTAGAGAAAGGGAGGAGCCAGGTAGAGAAGTGGAACCAAGTAGAGAAGGGGTAAGGTCCAGTGAAGGGGCAGAGTCAGATAGAGAAGGGGCAGGGGCGGGGCCAGACAGAGAAGAGGCAGGGCCAGGTGGAGAACAGGAGGGGGCAGGTAGAGCAGGAGTAGGGAGGAAGGCATAGGGAGGAGGGACGAAGATCAGAGCCGTGTGCCTCATGGCCCAGTTGGGGGTTCCTGAGACAGTGGTTCTGCCCAGCCTGCACCCCTTGGGGGTCACAGAACTTACCCCACTCACTATGTCACCACCCCCGCCCCCCAGGGTTCCCTGCTCAGATGCTCCTGTGCCTCTCTCTGCCCCAGGCCAGAGTCTGGACTCTTCCCTGTGCCCCTCCTGCCTGCAGTGGTGGTCCCCAGGCTAGTAAGTGGTGCCCCGCCCTCCGTGACCCAGACAGTTGAGAGACAGCCGAGAGCCTGGTTTTGGGATTGCGTGTGCCCTGCTCCCTATGGAGTCTCTGCCCTGCTGCACAGGGCCTGGCAGGGTAGATGGACACTGGATACCTGACCCGACAAAGCGACCCTGGCACCCAGGAGCCAGGGCTGGCATTCCCTCTCTCTCGCTCTCCCTCCCTCTCAGAAAGCAAGCCAGGACCACAGTCGAGTTTAGCAAAATCTGGACGACCATCGGAATCATTTTTATTGCAAATCTGTTAACAAAAAAGATGAAAAAAAAATACATCATTTTAATCACCTACAGTTTTGTAGGTAGGTAACTTTTTAAAAAAGTTTTCTTTTTATGTAAACTACACTCTATCTTATAAAACACAAAAAGAAACCACATCTTAGGAAGAGTCTGATCGTGGCCACTAGGGGCGGCCCCACGGCACGCCCGGCGAGGCCGGGGCAGCAGACTCAGTGCGGTGGCCGTCGGGACCCCCCGGCTTTGCTCTCAGGAGCTACGGTTCGGCAGCTGCAGGTCATGGGGCTGGGTTCTGACATCCCTTATCAGCACGACCCTGACAGAGTTGTCCAATCAGATTTCTTAAACAAAATCACCCTTTAAAAAATGTATTTACAGATATGTATCTGCCACAGGCTTATACTTGATAATGTAAAAATCTGCTCTACCCTGGGTGCACACCCACCCCCTGAACTGGGAGTGGTGGCCCACGAGCAGGCTCCTGGTGACCCGAGCACCACAGGGCGCGCCAGGCCCTGGCACCAGGGTCTCTGAGCACTGAGGCTGGACACGCCCACATTTTCCCAAGTCTCCTATAAAAACCGGGCCGTCAGCACTGGGCCCCCGGGGCGCCAGTTCATCTTCCGCTGAGCCTGGGAGATCAGTTCAAGTCGAGGTGCCTCCAGCAGGGCGGCCAGGCAGTGTCTTTCCCCAGGAAGGGGGAGGCCTCCCCAGCGTGGGGTCCAAGGTGGGTACCACACGGCCACACCTCTGACTTCTCACGTGATGCTTAAACATCAGCGGGGGCGAGGGGCAGGGGAGGCTCCAGAAAGAACAAGAACTCACAATACCAAAGAACAACTACGTAATACTGAACCTGAAACAAAGATTCATGACTGGTACCATGAAATGTACCCTTGGCATACCCCAAGAACACGTTTTGAGAGACATATCTTTAAAAAGTTTAAAAGTACACCGAAATGCACAAACCACATCATTTTACATTTTACTTTCCTACTTCAGGTACAAAGTAACCCATGTGCCAAAGGAGTAAAGGGCTTGCTTTTCTTTCTCTAGATGCATCTTTTCGTAAGATGCAGGCGGTCCTGGGAGGAGGGCGGTCCAGGTTTGGAGGTGGGGGTGAGGGGATGTCTGGAGAAATCAAAGCAGGCCCCGGGCACCCCTGGAGCTTTCTAAACAATGCTGGCTCAAACCACCCTTGTCTGACATCATTTCTTTTGGGATTCAAAAAAGAGGAAATCAATAAATAAATGGCATTTGCATATCATGAATCTTTGTTTATATTTTACAAATACCTAGGAGTCTTTATCCTAAGGAGGAAAATCATGACTGAGAACTAGTTTATTTTCTTGGAGCAGATAAAAGTTTCTACCTGATGCCATAAAAAACAGTACATATAAATAAAAAGGCAGTGTTTCCATGTAAAATAAAAGTACATAAATAAATACTAAAAAAAAAAATTAAAAATCCTTGTCCTCTTATTTTGTATAAAAACACATTTGTTGAAAAAAAGCTCCTTTGGTCGGCCCCGGCATTCATGGAGCGCACGCACACGCCCCAGCAGGGCTTGGGAAAGGAAGCGCAGGGTCCTGGGGGCAGCCGGCTGTTTACTTGAATGCCTCCGGGACGTGGGCGATCTGGGACGGCACGCTGGTGGGCGGGCTGGAGACGCCCTCGGACCAATCGGAGATGTTGGAGTGTGGCGAGGAGCTGGACCACTGGTCGGGGGACTCGGGGGACGGGGTGAGGAAGGGGTGCTCGGGCACCTGCAGCTGGTGGCTGGGGGTGTTGTCCACCGGGGACGACGAGTAGCTGTGTTGGGAGGGGGGCGTCAGGAACTGGGCGGTGGTCATGGGCGGGGCCAGCGTGGACGGCAGCGACGTGGGCAGGACCTGGCCGTCCTGCGGCAGGACGGTGTGCGCTGCCAGGCTGCCGGGCCCCAGCGGCTGCATGTCCGCCTGGCTCAGCTCCCCTCCCAGGAAGCTCCGGCCCAGGTGGCCGCTGGCGGCCGAGCTCACGCCGAGGTGCGGCTGCGGCGGCATGCTCGGCGGCTGCATCTGTAAGTTCTGCTGTGGCTGCAGCTGCTGTGTCTGCACCAGGTGGGGCTGGGAGGCCAGCCGCGTGGTGGGCAGGGCCTGGTAGCTCATCACCTGGGACAGGGCGGGGGCGTGCAGCGAGCCCACCGTGCCATGCTGGAGGCTGGCGGCCTGTGTGCCCAGGGTGCCCGGCGTCACGCCCCCTCGCAGCGGGTTGTACTGGTTGGGCACCAGGCCGTTCTGCAGCCGGGACAGCCACTCACACTGGCCATTCAAACCCGCGGCTCCACCCACGGTGAAATTCACAGCCCCACCGCCCCCACTGCCGCCCGCGCCCAGGATCGTGCTGGTGCCGGAGGCCACGGGCAGGTGGGAGAGGCGTGGTGGCCCTGCCTCGAAGGCCAGCCGGCTGCCCCCGCTCAGCGCCGCCATCTCGGGCTTGGCCGCCACGCTCAGGTGGCTGACGCCCAGGTGGGCCTCGGGCATCCCGGGCAGGTGGTTGAGGGGCACGGAGGGAGACGGCTGGAAAGGGGAGGGCAGGAGGGGCGGGGAGGCCACGTCTGACAGGTAGCCGTGGGGGGACTCGAGGGAGCCCACGGGGGACAGCACACTCCCGCTGTCCAGCGGGCAGCCCTTGCCATCTTGGGACTTCTTCCTCCGAGCCTTGAGGTCCTTGGGCTCCTTGCCGCCGCAGGCCAGGCCCTTGGTGCTGGGCTTGCGGGCCTTCTTGCCCTGCATGGGGGGCTTGAGGTTGCCCAGGTAACCGTTGGGAGAGCAGAGCGGGGGCGACAGGGTGGGTGTGCCGCCCAGGGTGGCGCCATGCAGCGGGGGGCTGCGCACCAGGCTGTACTCGTCCAGCAGCCGCACGATGTCGTGGTGCATGCGTTCCTGCGCGATGTCGCGAGGCAGGCGGTCCATGTGGTCGGTGATGTCCCGGTTGGCGAAATGGTCCAGCAGCACCTTGGCGGTCTCGTAGCTGCCCTCCCGGGCGGCCAGGAACAAGGGCGTCTCCTCCTGGGGGAGCAGATGGGGGCAGGTGCAGGGGCCACCAGATGGGCCACCCCACCTCCACCCTGCTGCGGAGGGCAGGCACCTCATCTCAGCCCCCTCCCCCGCCCCAGGGTCCTACCCTCACCATTGTGTCTTACAAACAAAAGCACCGTAAACGCATCTTCTAAGACCCACCCAGAGGGTCTGTGGGGTCCTATATTCTAAACCAGTGGGGCTCTTACCTAAATCTAACAGAATGTGCCCCCCTTCCCCTCCTCCAAAACCACACAGATGGAGACCTGCCACGATTTCAGGGGCTGCGGGTCACTGAAGTGTGTCTGTGGGCATCTGTTGGTCCCCGAGGAACCCTGACATCTTAGCTCTGTCCCCAGGGTGTGGTTTTCTCATCTGTACAGTGGACATGCCACGTATGCCCCCCGAGGCTGCTGTGTGGGGTGAGGTTGGACAGTGTCTGCCTGGCACACACGTGGCCTTGGCCGCAGCTACCACCCCGCCACGGCGGTCCCTGCTGCCAGTCACCCTGTCTTCCCAGGAGGAGGTGGGATGATGCCTCAGCCCCACGGCAGACTCAGAATTGACCGGGTCCAACAGCGTCCCCTGCACCCCTCCCCCAGGACAGGAGATCCCTTCAGGGGTCAGTGAAGGATGGAGTGGGTCTGGGGACACAGGAGCCCAAAGACAAGCACAGAAGACGCAGGGCCAGCCTTGGGTTGGGCAGGAAGGAAAGAGCATACTTAGACTGCGGGGACAGACCACGGTGAGGCTGAGAGACCAGAGGCGGTCCACATGTACAAGGTGGACACTCACCGTTCCATCCGGGGGCCTGGAAACATAGAGCCCCCCACCCCGCCCACTAGCCTCTTGGCTCAGCGTGCACCATCTGGGTCAACCCGCCCCGGCCAGTGACAGCCAAGGACAGAGGTGAGGTCGCAGGTCACAGTGACATGGGGAGGGGGGACAGCTGCAGCTGCCCATGCCCTGGGCCCGGGAGGGCACTGGTACTGTGGCCAGAGGGAGCTGGGAGCGCCGACCACACAGGCACCCACTACCGGGTCCACGTCTCTGTCTTCTGGGGGCTTCTCCTGGGACTTTATGGATTAGGGAGCCGAGGCCCAGAAGCTGAAGTCCTGGCTCAGGGGTCCCTGGTCAGGAAGAAGTGGCAGAGGGGAAGTGTCTCGCCAGCCAGCCCACCTTGTTGTTCTGCATGTCCTTGTTGGCCCCGTTCTTCAGCAGCACGACAGCGGCCTCCACGTTGTTCACCGCGGCTGCCCAGTGCAGGGCGGATTTGCCTGCAAGGGGAGCAGAGGGCGGGTCAGAGGTCGACAGGTGGGTCAGGGGTGGGCAGGCGGCTGTGGCATGCCCTCTCCCTCGGGGCTGGTCCATCCGGGCTCACCCAGGTCATCCACGGCGTTGACGTCGGCGTGGGAGTTGATGAGGTCCTCCAGCATGCCCTCTACAGCCAGGCGCGCGGCCAGGATCAGCGGGGTCGTGCCATCGTGCATGCGGGCATCCAGGTCGGTGGCTCGGTTCCGGATCAGGATCTGGACCACAGGAAAAGTCTCGGGCTCAGCAAGTGTCAGCGCTAGGCCCCCGCCCGCTCCGGGACACGTGCTTGGGATCCAACGCCTGACTCGGATGCAGCCCTCAGGGTTGGGCAGCCCCAGGGAACCTGGACACGCGTGGCGTGGGAGCCCGGGGAGCGGGCAGAAGTCCACCAGGCTCTGCTGGAGGCGTGGAGCCAGAGCACGAGAGAGAAGGATGGTCACTGTTTCGTTGGCAGGAGGGGGGACGAAAGGAGCTGGGGAAGGGCCGCGTGTGGACCGGCCTCACCCCGAGAAGCACCCAAGGGAATGTCTCTACGTGCCACAGAGACCACCGGGGCGAACTCGGCCAGGGCCTGCCTCCAGGGGCTCGTTTAAATTGTCCCCAATCTCTCATTTCCATAAAAGACAACATGTCGGAAATCATTAGACTTTTGTGACACCCCCCATTTGTGCCCCCATTTACCTGCCCGTCTGTGCAGAGCAGCATGGCCCGGGGCCTGGGGATTTGTGGCCAGGAGACTGGCTGGCAGCTTTCAAAAGCTGCTTCTGCCAGGGATGCTCCCCAGAGACCCAGGCACCCACGTCCCTAATCCATCCTCATCCTGGAAGGCCAGCAAGGCCAGAGCCGCCCCCACCCCACACCCACTGCTCGCAGGCAGCAAACAGCAGCCTCTAGCCCTTCTCCCCACAACCAAAGGTGATCTATGCCCCCAGTCAAAGTGGGGAGGGCGTGGGGGCCGCAAGGGGCAGGCACAGGAGATGGGTGAGGATGAGGAGGTCCTGCCCCTGTAGGTCCCTGAGGCCTCTCCTGCTTTAGCGCCACCAGCCTGGCTGCCTGAGGGGACGACACAGGGGATTTGACACCCTCCCTGGCCTCACGCCCCCTCCAGGGTGCAAAGGTTTGGGGTGCGGGGGGAACCCCAGCTGCCCCTGCTCTGGCCAGGCTTGGAATCAGGGCTCTGGGGCCAGACCAGGAAGGAGGGAAGGCAGGTGAGGGCACGCAGAAGGGCACGTGAGTGGCTGCCCACCTGGAAGACGCCCTGCGCGTCGGCAGACACGGCCGCGTGCAGCGGGGTGCGTCCCATGTTGTCCTGTATGTTGGCGTCCGCACTGGCCTCCAGCAGGCGCTTGGCCGCGTCGGAGCGCGAGTAGCGGGCGGCCAGGTGCAGGGCGGTCTCGCCGGTGCGGTCCGTCTGATTGTGCAGGCTGGCGCCCTGGTAGATGAAGTCCGAGATGACCGCGGGCGCGTCCTCCTCCTCCTCGCTGTTGCCAGTCTCTAGGCCCCCTCCGCTGCAGGAGGCGATCATGAGGGGTGTGAAGCCGTCTGCAGGGGGGCAGGATGGGGACGGGGCCAGGTCAGGAAGGCTGGCTCCTGGCAGCTGCTCCCGGGGATAACAGACCTCAGCGGGGGCGCGGCCCACGGAGGCCCAGTGCACATGGCCACACTGCCCAACACCCATGCAATCCGTCCAAGCTCCCTGAGGGCAGAACCAAGTCCAGCTACCAGGGCTCCGCTTCCTGACCTGCCCGAGACCTTCACCCACACCCACAGGAGACAGAGGAGGTAAGCTAACAGGCACTCTGGGTGTCTCAAAAGAGGCATTTTGAAAGAAGAAATCAACTCCGAGGTCAGAGCGCGCTTTGAGACCTGCACCCCAAGAGGGGAGGCTGTGAGGAGGCTGACCAACTCCTGGGGGTCCTCACCCCCTCCAAGGCCTGGGGAGCTTTCAAGTACTGACCCTGAGGCTTGGGACAGGGGGGCGGGCAGGTCATCAGGTCAGGGAAGCCCGGGCTGCCCAGCGCCACCAGGTGCCTGGGGTGGAGCCCCGGGTGGGGGGCGGTGGTGTCTGGCCAGCCGCACCTACCCGGCCCGCGGACGTTCACGTCCATGCAGTCGGCATCCGCCTCGCCCTGGGGAGGCGTGGGGGCCATGGCAGACACGCGCAGGTCGGCGGCATCCAGGTGCTGCTGGGTCCACTGCCGGTGATCTGTCTGGTCGTCCACGTCAGGGAGGACCACGGGCTCCTCAAACTAAGGAAGGGCGTGGAGCAGAGGGTCACGCCCCGTGGGGCGGGGCGGGGCAGGGCGGGGCGGGGACCCTGGAGCCCCGACTCACCCGGAA
>SJYF01000894.1:104675-120291 GCA_006410515.1 Procapra przewalskii
AAAACCCGTAATGATTTTGAAATAATACCCAACAAAGAAAAATCGGGAGGAAGGGGAGGGGCAAGAAAAGTCTCCCCCCTCCCAATTTGCTGGTGCATGTGTGGACTCCCCTGGGCCAGCCTCGCTGACAGCTGTTGCTACAGGAGGGAGAGCATGCCGGGTGGGAAACCCCAGAAAAGCGCTCCCCAAACTCTGGAAGGTGTGACACACGCCCCCGTGGGTGGCAACTGGCGCAAAGAACAAGAGCATCCCAGGGTGGAGGGGGAGCTGGGAGATCGCCTCCCCCGCACAACCCCTCCCAGCACGGTCCAGAGCTCCCGGCCACTCACTCTGCACGGCCTCGATCTTGTAGGGGATGTTGAGGCTGCCCAGCGAGGCCAGCGCACCCAGGAAGGCGGCCACGTCCGTGGCGCTCTGGAAGCACTGGGAGGACGACTGGACGCACTGCCGGTTGTCAATCTCCAGGTAGACGATGGACCTGGGGTGGCGGGGGAGAGCCTGGGTCAGGGGGCTTGGGCACCGCCAGCCCCCTAGGGACGGGCTCTGGCTCCTGCGGTGTCACCCTGATGGATGGGCGGGAGAGAGGCTGCTCCCAGAACCCCAGGGGGGCAGCCTGGGGAGGCGGAGAGCTGGGTCTGGACAGGAACAAGCCTGGAGGTGCACACTGGCCCTGAGAGCCCGCCGTGTCCAGCACCAGCAGGGCACGAGTGGTGCTCACACGGACACTCCTCAGAATGCTCCCCTGCCGGCGGTGGGGCTCCTGCAGAGCCACGGGCAGCGGACGGATGGAGGTGTCCGGAGCCCAGCCCCTCGCCTCCCTGAGAGCTGAGCCCAGGCAGGGATGCCATCTCTGCCACTCGCCCATCACCAGAGCTGAAATCCCAGGTCTCTTTTCCCATCTCGGGAGGACAGCACTGCCCTCTCTGGGAGGGGGGCATCCCTGAGGGTGAGGGCGTGGAGGCCGCCAGGAGGGGCTCGCTCACCCGCGGATGTCCATGGGGTCCAGCTCCCTGCGCTGGCGTCTGCCCGCGCCGCCTGGGAGCAGCGGGGGCCCGCCACCCACGGAGCGCCTGACCGGGTGCTTGTGCAGCTCCTCCTCGCGGCCGTAGTACGGGAAGATCATCTGCTGGCCGCTGGCATCGCGCTTGAAGACCACGTTGGTGTGCAGCAGGCGGCTGAGCTCGCGCAGGAAGTGCAGGGAGCGGTTGCGCAGCTGCTCGGGCGGCATGAGGACCACCAGCACCAGCGTGCCGGCCGCCAGCCGCTCGGGCACGTGCTCCGCGCAGTCCAGCCCGTCCCACTCGCACTCCGCACTGTTGCAGCCCTGGTCGCAGTGCCCGTCCCTGAAGTGGTCCTTGCAGTACTGGTCGTACAGGGGGCTGGGGGCACACGGCAACAGCTCAGGGCGCCCCCCGCACCCGGGTGCCCCAGGGCCACGCCCGCCCCTGTCCACCCGGAGGCCCTCGGCCAGCACCCGGCTGTGCGCCGCCCTGCCTGCGAAGCCCAGAGTCCTCCCGCCTGCTCCGCTCCTGCTGGGGAAGGGGCGGCCCCCACGCCTGCCCCGCACCGGCCCCGTGGGACATCGCGGGCGCTGAGCGGCATGCCCCGGGCCTTACTTGCACTGGCCTTCCACGCGCTGGCAGTCGAAGCCGTCGAAGAGGCAGCCGGCCGAGTTGCACTGGCTGTCGCAGCGGCCGTTGCTGAAGTATTTCCAGCACTGCAGGGACTGCGTGCAGTTCTGCCAGGGGTCGTCGAAGTTGAGGGAGCAGTCGCCGCCGTCCCAGCCGCACGCGTGGCTGTTGCACTGCAGGCTGCAGGCCTTGTTGCCGGCCTCCTCGCGGCAGCCAGGGAGCTCGCAGGCCTCCTCGATCTGCGGCGGGGGGATGTCGAGGCCCACGCCGCCCCCGAAGCTGTAGTCCAGGATGTGGCACAGGAGCCCGTTGAACTTGGGGGGGCAGCGGCAGCGGTAGAAGGGGCTCTCAGCGGTGGGCTCACAGATGCCCTGGTTGTAGCAGGGGTTGCCGCCCATGCAGGGGCTGCTGGCTGGGAACTGGCACTCGGGGCCGGTGAAGGGGCCCAGGCACAGGCAGGTGGGGCTGCGCGGGCCTGCGATGCACGTGCCGCCGTTCAGGCACCGCAGGCTCCCGCAGCTGCGGGCATCGTTCTCACATGTGGCGCCCTCGAAGCCCTGCGGGAGGGGCCACGTGGGCGTGAGGGGTGAGCCAGCCCACCCCAAGTGCTGGGGACACGCCTGGCCCCTCCATGGCGTCCCCCGCCCACCCACAAGGGCTGGTGGCCTTTCCTTTTAAAGAAAGTCAACACGAAACACTCGGGGGTGGGGGTGTCCCAGGAGTCGGGAGGGAAGTCGGGAGGGGTGGGCACAATAGGAGCCTGGGGCACTTTTAGGGCAAACTAACAACCTCCTGGGATCCTGCACAGGGGTCTCGTAGCACTGCAGATGTGTCAGACCCAAGGAACACGTGACATGGAGTGGACTGGACTTAACGTGTCAGTGTATAGATCACTTGCTGCTGCTGCTGCTGCTAAGTCGCTTCAGTCGTGTCCGACTCTGTGCGACCCCATAGACGGCAGCCCACCAGGCTCCGCCGTCCCTGGGATTCTCCAGGCAAGAACACTGGAGTGGGTTGCCATTTCCTTCTCCAATGCATTAAAGTGAAAAGTGAAAGTGAAGTCGCTCAGTCGTGTCCGACTCTTCGCGACCCCATGGACTGTAGCCCACCAGGCTCCTCTGTCCATGGGATTTCCCAGGCAAGAGTACTGGAGTGGGGGGCCATTGCCTTCGCCTGGGGATCTTCCTGACCCAGGGATTGAACCCTGGCCTCCCGCACTGCAGGCAGACTCTTTACTGTCTGAGCCACCAGGGAAGCCCACAGAAGAGCAAGATGTTAATAACGGGAAAGCTGGGTGTGCAGGGGGCGAGGCCACACAGGAGCCCTCCTGCACCAATCTTCTGCTAAACCGCTCTGAACATAAAGACACAAGAAACACTGTCTCGAGGGGAACACTGTCTCGAGGGGAACGCGGAGGGTGGACACGAGCCACCTTTTGCCCTCCAGCTCACCCGCAGGCTGGGGGGCGGCGGGATGGGGCGGGGAGGTTCTGGCCACCCCAGGGCACTAGGAGGTGTGCTGAGCAGGGGTGTCCTCCTGCCCCCTTCAGACCAGAAGCCCTCCCCCCCACCTGCTGCCCATGGCGCCTACCGCTGGGCATTTGCAGATGAACCCGCGGGCCGTGTTGGAGGCCACCGCACAGCTACCCCCGTTCTTGCAGGGCCTGTCCTCGCAGCCGTTAATGACTGACTCGCAGCGGCGTCCTGGGGACAAGAGTGGCATGAGGCACTGGCCCCCGCCCCCAGCACCGCGCCCCCCCCACCGACCAGGGCGGCACCCACCGGTGTGGCCGGCGCGGCACTCGCAGTGGAAGGCATTGACGCGCTGCACACAGTTCTGCGTGCCGCGGACGTCGCAGGGGTTGGACAGGCACTCGTTGACATCCCCCTCACAGCGCTCACCCACGAAGCCAGGCGGGCAGGTGCAGCTGTAGCCGCCCACCTGGTCCACGCAGGTGCCGTTGTTAAAGCACTTGGGGCCCCGGGACACGGGGTCGATGGGGGGGTTGCAGTCGTCCACGTTGATCTCGCAGTGCACGCCTGTAGGCCAGGCGCCATCAGACCCCACGCGGCCGCTCTCAAGCCCCACGCCTCCCACAGGCGTGCCCCAGCCGGGGGTCAGACGCCCAGGAGCTGGAGGCTGGCACCCAGCCCACCAGACTCCCTGCCCAGGTGTGGCCAAGCCTACCCTGTGTGCCGCGGGGGCAGGAGCACTTGTAGGTGTCGGTGAGGTCGATGCAGGTGCCTCCGTTCCGGCAGGGCTGGGACAGGCACTCGTCCACCTCCTCGGAGCAGTTCACCCCGTGGTAGCCGGCCGTGCACTGCAGGGGGACAGCGAGGCGCGGGCCTGAGGCTCCGCGGGCAGCCGGGTTGTGGCCCCCACCCCTGTGCGGGCTGATGGGGCCCCGTGAGCTGCCCTCTTGCCTCGCAAAGCCCTCCTACCAGAAGGACCAGATGGAGACCCTGGTAAGGGCCCTGTTAAGCTGCGGCTCACTGCCCGCGGTGGGAGCTAGCGTAGAGCTGGGTGAATCTGGGGGAGGGGAGCCCTGCCCTTCTTCTCAGGGTCTTCCTCTTGCAGGTGCCCCCAGAGGACAGCTCCTCCAGGCAGTCTTTCCTGATTACCCAGCCCTCCCGATGAGACTGAACGCAGCACGCATCTATGGGTCTAGTCTTCCCTGCCGCACTGGCTCCCAGCCCAGGGCCTGGTCCTCAATGGCACTCAGGCCAGACACACACACCCCCGGCCCAGGGACGGGTGCCCACCTCACAGGAGTAGCCACCGGGGTAGTCGGTGCAGGTGGCGCCGTTCTGGCAGGGGCTGGGTGAGCACTCATCCACCTGCTCCTCGCAGTAGCTGCCCGTGTAGCCGGCCTGGCAGTGGCAGTGGTGTGTGTTGCCCGCATTCACGCAGAGGCCCCCGTTCCGGCACAAGTGGGTCACGTTGATGCCTGCCGGGGACGCGGCGGGCGGAGCGTGAGGCCCCAGCTCCCCTACCCAAGGGGCTGCCTCGCGCCTCGGGCAGCACACCTCCTGGCCGCAGAGGTCGCTCGCCCGGTGGGCACGGAGAAGCCTGGGATGGTTACCTTGCTGCCGCGCGGCCACCTCGCAGGAGACGCTGGGCACGTCGCAGTAGAGGCCGGTCCAGCCGCTGTGGCACTCGCAGCGGTACAGCGTGTTGGTCTGCCAGCACCGGCCGCCATTCTTGCAGGGAGACGAGTCACACCAGCGCACGAGGGTCTGGGGACGAGGGGGCAGCCTCGCTCATGCCCCACCTGCCGGCCCCCAAGGGCCCAGCCCACCCGGCGGGGGGACACACATGGGCGCCAGAGACCCTCACGCCCAAGGTGGCTCGGGACCTCCCCCCGATCCACAGAAGTGGACACCGAGGCCCACGGGGTCCCCCTGGCTCAGGAGCAACTGGAGCTGCGGGGGCCCTTCTCTTGCTCTGGGCCCTTGGTGGTGAATCCAGACAACAGGCTGCCTTTCCTTGAAGGAAGATTTTTCTTAAGAAGGAAATGGCTCTCTTCTAATTGGTGTTCTGTGTGTGAACATCTTTAAAGAAGATAAACCTTTGATACTTTTACACAGTCTCCATGAAAACAGTGGCATTTAGCCACCTTCCCCCCCAACAGCTGGTCCTTGTTTTGCTCCCTAAGCCTCTGCTACTTGAGCTGGACACCGCCCTGCTCACCACCTCTGCCCCCTCCTCGGCGCCCCAGGGTGGGAGGGCCAGCTGGAATCCAAGCGAGGGGCCCTGCCGCATGGCCGAGGTGCCCAGCATGTGCCCCGGGGCCCGCCCTCACCTGGCAGTTGAGGCCCGTGTAGCCCTGTGGGCAGCTGCACTTGTAGGCGCCGTAGCTGTCCTGGCAGGTGCCGCCGTGCAGGCAGGGCCGAGAGTCACACTCGTTGACGTCATGCTGGCAGTAGCTGCCCGTGAAGCCAGGTGGACACAGGCAGGTGAAGGAGTTGATGCCGTCCACGCAGGTACCACCGTTGAAGCAGGAGCTGGAGGCGGGCAGGCAGCGAGGGGCTGGTGAGTTGCGGGCAGGACCCTGCCCAAGCACCCTCACCGCCAATCAGGATAGCCACAGGGGTCTGGGCGCCAGGACAGGCTGGCAACAGCCTGGCTGACCTCGGGGAGGCCAGGAGGAGTCCCAGGGGACCCCGGACTGTCACACCACACCTCACTCCTTCCTCTGCCTTCCTTAGAACTCGTGCTGAGAGGAGCTTCATATCGCACACAGGTGTGTCGCGATCAAGACAAAAACGAGCAGAAACCAGACCGCGTGGGAGATAAATGCTAGAAACTGGGGATAAGTGTAACGTTCCATGCCTAGCCTCCTGGCAGCCAAGGCAACTAAGGAGACGAGGCCCCTGGCTGATGGAAGGAGGAAGAGCAGTTCCTGAGGACAAACCACGGGGCTCCGGCTTCTAAGCCACAAGGGAGAATGGACAAGAGCCCTTTCAGGAGGAGCGGTGTCTCACACTGGCACCGAGTGCCCGCCCCCAGGCGGACACCCGCTGGGCACCCCGGGTTGCCGGCGCCAAGCGTGGCCCCGTGGCCGGCTGCATGCACCCGCGGCCCCTCGCACCTCTCGGTGCAGTCGGGCGTGTTGTTCTCGCAGTGGATGCCGCTGAAACCCGCGGGGCAGGTGCAGGTATAGCCGTCCACACAGTCGGTGCAGTTGGCGCCATTGCGGCAGGGATCGCTGGCACATTCGTTGATGTCCTCCTCGCAGAAGGCACCCTGGAAGCCGGGCAGGCAGTCGCAGAAGGCCGTGTTGATGCCGTCTGTGCAGGAGCCCCCGTTGTGGCACGGGTCTGCGAGGGGACCGGAGGGCAGGCCTGAGAGCTGGGCACCACCCCTCTGCCAGGGCGACCAAAGCTGCGGGCTCCTGGCACTGCCCCCGGGGTGTTCCGCAGGGAGCCCAGTCCAGCAGGCCGCATTGTGAGCTTGGGGTCTACACTATCCCACGAGCTCCTGGTCCCCAGGCCATAAGGGCGGGCAGGCTTAACAGTGAGACCCACACAGGCCGTGGCCACAGGCTTCCCTGCCTGCTGGTAATGCCAGATGAGGTACTTGGCCTCTCTTGGACCCCAGGTCATGTGAGCCCCATTCCTCAGGGGTCAGGACAAGAACTAGGTTAAGAGCCATGCTGGACGAGGCAGCTGTGGCCCCGAGGAGAGGAGCCGGGAGTGCGGCTGGGAGGTGCTAGGATGGACGAGCTGGGGGCCCATCAGCCTGGCACCACCTCACTGGTCAACAGCAGCCACCCAGCCCTGCCCCGGCACGCCCTCCAGCCCCCGACCAGGTGCCCTTCCAAAAGGCCCAGCTGGATCGAGAGGGCTGCCGGCGCCAAGCCTGCACCCGGGTACTGCCCTGCCTAGCCTCTCACGTGACCCTGGCACACTCCCTGCCCCGCGCCCGCCTGGGGACACGGGTCTGAGCGTCTCAGAGGCAGGCGGGGCCGGCCAGCCACTCACTGGGTCGGCAGTCATCGATGTCCGTCTCGCAGTTGCGCCCTGTGTAGCCCGCCTGGCAGTGGCAGCGGTAGCCGCCGTTGGTGTTTTGGCAGGAGGCGCCCGCGCGGCACGGGCTCTTCACGCACTCGTTGATGTCGATCTCACAGGTCTGCCCTGGGGAAGGGGACAGGGGAGCTGCTGGCTCAGCCAGTGCCCACAGGGCACTGCCCGCCCCCCAGAGCAGGCCCTCCACTGCCGCAGGACGACCCTCTGGGGGCATCCAGGGAAGGGGGGCTCTCCAAAGGGCTGCCCCCTGACTTGGGGCCAAGCAGGAGACAGATCTTCAAGCTTAGGAGGACCTACAGCCCACTGGCTCATCCCCCAAGGACGGGGGCTCACTGGCAAGAGTCGCCTGAAGCCCCCGAGCCTCCCCACCCCATCCCCTGGGCTCACCCTGCCAGCCCGTGGCCCCCGAGCCTCTCCAAGCCTCCCTATGTCCCCCTGCCCCCTGGACTCACCCTGCCAGCCCGTGGGGCAGGCGCAGGAGAAGCTCTCGTAGTCCTCTGACTCCCGACACTCACCGCCGTTTCTGCAGGGCCCGGGGGCACACGGGGCCAGCACCACCTCACACGTGGCCCCTGGGAGGGAGAGCCAGGGTGATGAGCCCTCTGGGAGCCCCAGCCAGAGGTCAATGCCCCAGGCAAGTCTTGACAGGGGCCCCGGCAGCCACCATCAACAGGTGGTTCTACTGTCAAAGCACGTCTGGTTGCCCTGCGTGGGGGGCAGGGGGGGCACACAGCAGGGCACCGGGACCATGGCTGTGTCAGCGCCTAAACATGAACCAGGGGAACCCTTGGGCCCCCACAGGCTGGGGGAACGGCCTGGGCCCCACCCCCCGATAGTGCCAGGAGCAAGGGCTGGGCTGGGCCTGACAACCCCCACACACACGTCACAGGGGCCCTGGACTGGCTCCCAGCCTCGTGCCCTGCTGATGGCAGAGGGCCTCACACTGAGCCGGCGGCCTGGGAGCTAAGTCCAGGGGTTCGGTGCCTCGGGCGGCTAGTGCCCATCTCGGAGGCCCCTGAACAAAGGCTGTGACTGCAGGGAGCGTGCCAGCCTCAGCCCTCAGCGTGGCTGCTTATCAGGGGAGCACCGGACACGGCGTCAGGACCCCGGGTGGGAGCGGGAGTCTGCCTGGACCCCGGCGCTCCGGGTGACCTTTCCTCCCTGAGAGCCCAACGCGGGGTTTCCTGTTTACAGCCCACGGGGCCATGTCCCGAGCCCGCGAGGAAGCGTTATCTTCCCAGCCGCCCATTATCTCCCCGGCCTGCGGGGGTGACTGTCCCGGGCCTTTCAT
Organism: Procapra przewalskii; assembly: GCA_006410515.1. Lineage (NCBI taxonomy): Eukaryota > Metazoa > Chordata > Mammalia > Artiodactyla > Bovidae > Procapra > Procapra przewalskii. The sequence goes on from SJYF01000894.1 coordinate 113,126, forward strand.
TCTATCGGTTTCCACAGTGACCCCAGCCGGCAGGAAATTCGCCAGGGTTTCCGACAATTGTGCAGAGGGAAGCAGGAAGCGAGCGGACGGGAAGCGGGTCAGCACAGGCCGGCTCCTCCCCGCCGGCCGCCAGCCCCGACGGCAGCGTGTCCGAAAGGGACTCGGGTGCGCCCTGGGCGGCCACCGGGGAGGGGGCGTTTCCTCACCGGCAGAGGAGAGAAAGTCCAGGTCCCCAGTTTCGGTCAAGGAAAACACTGCTCGGGCCACAGGCCTCCGGTGTCGTGAGAACTGCAGTCTCGGGCCCCACCCCTGCCTGTGGGGGGCTCTCAGGACCGTCCCCAACGGCAGCACCCCCTGCCCCATCCCCGGGGGACCTGGTGGCCTGAGCGCTCGTGACTTCCATTTTTTAACACTTGCCAAATCTCTCCTTAGGAGGGGACCCACATCCCGCCTCCCGCAGCCGGGCCAATGGCGGCAGCTGACATGCCAGGGACCCGTCTCCCGCCACTCTCAGCAGGAACACAGGGCTCCTTGTTTCCCCACACAAAGAGGGCCCACCATCAAAGGACTCCCTCAGGCCTGGCCAGCGATGGGGAGGGCAGCCTGGCCCCCCCACCCCCAGGGCAGCCTGAACGGCAGACGGGGAGGCTGACAGCCCAGGCCCAGTTCCGCTGCCAAGGGGGCCACCTCCCAGGCAGGTCCCCCAAGTAGGGACTTGCTTGTGCTCAAATTTTCTCCCAGGCACCTGGTTATTTTATGAGCAGAGACACCTGCAGGGCAAGGCCCTGTCGCAGCCAGGCCTACGGCTCGGAGCACAGAGCAGGGCCTCTGGGGTGCCTGCAGAGGGATGCAGACAAGCCAGCCCAGGAAGGCCGCCTCGCACCTCAGCCACCCGAGGCACCTGCCCAGGCCCCGCCCCTGCCCTCCAGCCCAGCCCACACCACAGGCCCCGCCCCTGCCCTCCAGNNNTGCCCTCCAGGCCCCGCCCCTGCCCTCCAGGCTCGCCCACACCACAGGCCCCGCCCCTGCCCTCCAGACCCAAGCGCACACCCCCAGGCCCCGCCCATACCTGTGTAGGGCAAGAGGCAGTTGCATTTGTACCCTGCCACGTCATCGATACACGTGCCCTGGTTCAGACACGGGTTGGAAGCGCACTCGTTGATGTTGGTCTGGCAATTGGGCCCTGGAGAGAGAGGAAACGCGGTCGGTATAGCCGTCACCCCAGGTGCTATGGCCAAGTTCTGCCTGGCATGGAGAAAAAGCCCTGCACTGAGCCTGGGGCCTGGGAACCCACACCAGCCGGTCCGGGAGCCACCGGGGTTCTCAACGGCTGGCCTGTGTCCGGGCTCCACGCGGCCCCCAGGGCCTGCGCTGGGACCAGGAGCCCCCCGTCCCACTCACCACTGAAGCCCTCCCGGCAGGCGCACACGTAGCCGCTGGTCATGTCCTTGCAGGTGCCCCCGTTGACGCAGGGGTTCGACTCACACTCATCGTTGTTGACGTCACAGTTGGCCCCGCTCCACCCCGGGTCACAGTCACACTTGTACCTGCAGAGGCGACCGCACGGCGGCTCAGGTGTAGCCAGAGAGGGCGGGGCCTAGGCTGGGAGCAACCCAGACTCTGCCACCCTCCTACAACCTGATTAGATGGAGACACTGGTCCACTCTGACCCTTGGAGTCCTTTAAACGACTTTAAATAGCCTGCCTCGACAAGACGGTGCTAAGGGTTTGGGACAGTGTTCACTTGCTGTTGTGACCCTGAACAGGCTGCTTACCCTCTCTGTGCAAAAGGAGGGCGTGTGGTCCCTGCCATGCCCATCACCCCATTTAGATAGAGCCCATGCCAGGCACGTAGTGGGTGTCGGAAACTAAAAGCCAGCTTCTCTACACTCTGATATTCTGCTGCTGCTAAGTCGCTTCAGTCATGTCCAAGTCTGTGCGACCCCATAGACAGCAGCCGACCAGGCTCCGCTGTCTCTGGGATTCTCCAGGCGAGAACACTGGAGTGGGTTGCCATTTCCTTCTCCAATGCATGAAAGTGAAAAGTAAAAGTGAAGTCACTGAGTCGTGTCCAACTCTCAGCAACCCCATGGACTGCAGCCCACCAGGCTCCTCCATCCATGGGATTTTCCAGGCAAGAGTACTGGAGTGGGGTGCCATTGCCTTCTCTGGCACCACATATATGGGCAGGGTTCCCACACCAGCTGGGTGTCCTGCAACCCAGTCCTGGCCCTAAGTGCCTGGAGTCAGCACAGACTGTCACCCCAACCCCCAGAGAGGGTTGGGACCCACCAGCCTGGCCCCAGGTCAGACACTAACCCCAAGCCCCAAGCTGTCACCTTTACTTCTGACCAAACAGCCAGGAACCAGACCTCTTCCTTTGAAATTTGCAGAAACGTCTCACGAAACTCAGAAACTGTTTGACTTACTAGATCAGTGGTTTACTATAAGCAGGGAAACTTGGAATAGCCCGATGGAAAGACGTACGGGGCCAGGGATGGGGAAGGACTCAGAGCTGGTCCCCGCCTCATCCCAGCACCTGTTGGCCAACCCGGAAGCTCTCTGAACTCCCACACTTGGCCTTTTTATGGAGGCTTCCTCACACAGGCGTGACTGAATAAGTCACTGGCCGTTGGTGATTAACTTGCACTGGGGCCCCTCCCCCACCCTTGGTGGTCAGGGTGGGACGGAAGGCCCCGGCCCCCAGCCTCCGCCTCGGATGGCCATAGCAGCCTCCTTACGGAAGCTCAGTGGTGGTTTAGGTGCTAAGTCGTGTCCGGCTCTCGCAACCTCATGCACTGTAGCCCGCCAGGCTCCTCTGCCCATGGGATTTCCCGGGCAAGAATCCTGGAGTGGATTGCCATTTCCTTCTCCAGGGGATCTTCCTGACCCAGGAATCGAACCTGGGTCTCCTGGATTGCAGGCTGATTACTGACTGAGCTGAGGCCCAGAGGGGCTCAGACATGACCCAAGACACCCCTTCCACTCTCAGAGATCTCACCTCTGGTCTCCTTCCCCGGGCACACTCGGAGCCGAGGGCAGTACTGGGCTCAGACCAAGAGCCGAGTGAGCGCCCATGCATGGCACCCTTCAGGGCTCCCACGGCAGACCCGTCCTTGGGGAGCACCTGCCCGCTCCGCCCGAGACCCGCCGGCTCCCCCCCACAGCGGGGCTCCGAGGACGCACCCATTGAGGCTGTCGCGGCAGGCCCCGTGGATGCAGGGGTTGCTGCTGCACTCGTTGACCTCAGACAGGCAGGTGGGGTCGTGGTAGCCCTCCGGGCAGCGGCAGGTGAAGCCGTTGATGCCGTCCTCGCAGGTGCCCCCGTTGTGGCAGGGGCTGTCCGCACACTCGTCAATGTTGATGTTGCACATGCTCCCTGAGGGCAGCCCGGCAGCTCAGACTCCAGAAGTGGGAGGGGGGTCGGGCTCCCTGCCCTCGGAGCCTGTCTCCCTCGCCGTGAGCACCCCTCCCCCACTCCATCCCAGGCCCTCCCGAGGTTCAGACCCTCACAGATACAAGCTCTGCTCCAGGGACCCAGGGCCCGCGCTGGACGCGCTCGGGGCAGAGGGCAGCAAGTGTACCTGGAGCCCGGCTCCACCGCGGGCCTGCCGGGCTGCTTCTCACCCGGCTCCACCGCGGGCCTGCCGGGCTGCTTCTCACCCAGCACGCCAGGCTCAAGGATGTCTATCCCAGCGTCAGCCAGACCCCCCCCTCGGCCCCAGTCCTTCCAGAGCCTCTGCCGCCAGCTGCTAAGGCTGCTGGCCTGACAGCCGAGCTCCCCCAGTCCCAAGACCCTGGCCTGCGAGCGCGGCTTCAGCCCCTGAATCAAGGCCCTGATGCGGGCGGGAGGACAGAGCCCTCTGCAGACCCCCGAATCCTGGCGGCTCACCTGTGTAGCCCGGCTCACACGCACACTCGTAGCCGTCAATCTTGTCCAGACATGTGCCGGAGTCGCAGGGGTTGCTTGCGCAGTCGTCCAGATTGATCTCGCAGTTGGGTCCTGGGGGTGGGAGACCGGAAGCGGTCATGCGCTCCTGCTTGCTCATCCACAGCTCCACCTATCTGCCCCCCAGCCCTGCACCAGTCCCGGGCCAGGCACCTGTGGTCCCCTTGAGGCAGAAGCAGAGGTAGGAGTTGTCGCGGTCCTGGCAGGTGCCCCCGTGGCGGCAGGGCTGGCTGTGGCACTCGTTGATGTTGGTCTCGCAGTGGTGGCCTGTGTAGCCTGGCTGGCACAGGCAGGTGAAGGCGGCCACGCCGTCCTTGCAGGACCCGTAGTGGCAGGGGTCGGGGTCACACTCATCGATGTCCACCTCGCAGTGGGGCCCCGTGTAGCCTGCAGGGGTGGGGGGCCACTCCCTGGTTACCAGGCTGTCCAGGACACCATCAAGCAGACCCAGGGTCCTCTTGTTCCCGCCAGGGAAGCCTGGGATGTCTGGGGCGCCCCCCCCCCGCACCTGCCTGGGGTCAGAGACACACCCTGCTCTTATTCCCCTCCAGACTGCGGGGTCACCCCCAGCCTCAGCCTCCGACCAGCCCCTTCCCTGGACCCCACGGCCTGCTTCTGCACCCGCCCTGCCTGGGGCCGCGGCCCGCACCTTCTGTGCACACGCAGGCGTAGGTGTTGGGCCCGTCCAGGCACTTAGCGCCGTTCTTGCAGGGTGTGCTCGCACACTCGTCCACGTCATACTGGCACAAGTGCCCGGTGAAGCCTGTGGCCAGGGAGGCGATGGCGGTCAGATGCCAGGGGCACAACGGCACCACAGCCAAGCCCTGGCTGGCCAAGGTCAGGGGGCGGGGGGCGCCCGGGAGGCCCCCTGAGAGTGCTTTGGCCAGGGCTGGGCAAACGGCAAACGCCCGTATCCTTTCCTCACCCTCTTTCAGAGCCCACCCCTGGGGTCCTGGCCCTCCTGCCCTGCCCCCTTCAGAGGAGGCTCAGCCCAAGACTGACGGTTGTCATGGCTACAGCCGGGCTGGGCTGAGAATTCGGTTCCTGGCTCGGCGTCTAGGACAGTTGATTTGCATCTCAGGAGGTCCAGGGCTCTGACCCCCAACACCTCCCCGGGTCTGGCGTCCCCCAGCCCTTCCCTGCAACAGACTCAGGGCCCCACAGGCTCCATAGGCCCTCCTGGCCATCACATCCACTGCCGCTGGCAGAGGCAGGTGGGCGCGGCAGGCCGGCCCTCCTCCCACCGGGCCACGAAGGCAGGAAGGAGGGTCTCTGGGCCCCGGGCTTGCTCAGCAAGGTGGGGGCCAGGAACCCTGCCAGGCCCAGCTTTGTGCTCTGGGGGCTGAAAACCAACCCACCCCCACCTCCCCACACTCCGGAGGTGAGGCTCTTATACGCCCTTCCCGCCGCGGAGACCTGACCGGCCGCGACGCAGGGGCAGGGCGGGTGGCGGGGCCCAGTCTCACCCGTGGGGCACTCGCACACGAACTCGTTGATCTTGTCCAGGCAGCGGCCATTCTGTAGGCAGGGGCTGCTGGCGCACTCGTCCGTGTTCACCTCGCAGTGCAGGCCCTCGTAGCCTGGCGGGAGCAGGCTGGTCAGCAACGCCCGGCCCCTCCACACCTGCTCCCCGGGGCTGACCCAGCCACCAGTGCGCGCCTGCTCTCCACTGCGCCCAGAGACCTAGCTCAAGCCTCCCCAGATAACCATGGGGGGGGGCCCTGCAGCCGGGTGGGCATGAAGCCCGGGGGCAGAGGCGATGCGGCTTCCCCACCCCCAGGGTCGGGCGGCTGGCCGGCCGCGTACCAGGCATGCAGATACACTGGAACTCCCCGATCTGGTCCAGACAGGTGGCGTCGTTCTGACACGGGTTCGACACACACTCGTTGACGTCGATCTCGCAGCGCGGGCCAGTGTAGCCCTGCAGACACTGGCACTCGAACGAGCCCAGGGTGTTGATGCACTTGCCCGCGTGCTCACAGGGGTTGGCGCCTGGTGGGGGCAGGCAGGGGTGGATGCGGCACGGGTAAGGGGCTGCTCTGAGAACCCTAGCCTCTGGAACAGTCGGGGGTGTGCCCACCACCCCCATCAGACCCGCCTCCCCCCATCGGACTACTTCCAACAGGCTCCGCAGCCCCCCGGCTGCCCGTACCCAGCGAGCACTCGTCCACATCCTGGCTGCAGGCCGGCCCCGTGTACCCCGAGGGGCAGGTGCAGATGGCCTTGCCGTTGACGGGGTTGGTGTCGCAGTTGGAGCCCTCGTTGCAGGGGTTGCTGATGCAGGCGTCGTTCAGGTGGCACAGCAGACCTGGGCACGGTGGGGGGGGTCAGCGGAAGCACTGTCCCCCTACCTCCCCCGGCTGGGAGCACCGACTGCCCACACCCGGCTTCCCAGGGAGGGCCCCCGCCAGGGCACAGCCAGCGACGCTGTGGAGGGCCCTACAGTGCCGGAGCGAGTCCGGGGGCTTGTGGCCGGCCGCTTCACTCCAGGAGGCCCCTCCTGGGTCCCCCCTATGGGCCCCACCAAGCTGCAGTGTAAGCTTCTGTGCGTGGCCCTCGCCCAGGCCCGACCCCCAGGGCCCTCTGCCCGGTGGCAGGCTGGGCGCTCACCCGTGCGGCCGTGGGGGCACTCGCAGTAGAAGGAGGCCACGCGATCATGGCAGGTGGCGCCCCGGAAGCAGGAGGCGCTGGCGCAGTCGTCAATGTTCTCGCTGCAGTCCGCGCCCGTCCAGCCGTTGACGCACACGCAGTTGTAGTCGCCGTGGGTGTTGTGGCAGGTCCCGCCGTTCTGGCAGGCATTGGGCATGAGCTGGCACTCATCCACGTCCTCTGTGCAGTACTGACCTGCGGGGGGCCGGGACGGTCGGTGCCTCCAGCCCCCTCCGCCAAGTCGAGACCCTCACCTCCACCAGGAAGTCTTCCTGACTTCCTCCAGCCCCGCCAGCCAGAGTCAGCCTTTCCCCTGCACCCCTGACATCTGGGGGCTCTTGCCTGGCTGCTCCGTGAGCACAGGTGCACTGGGGTCCACGCTCACCTGTGGGCAGGGCCCACATCCTGCTGGCCAGCATCCCTGTGTCCTGGCCAGCAATCTGGGCTCAAACTGGGGGCCTAATTGTGGTCAGGCCAGCCCGGGGCCAGGCTGCAAATGGCCCACACAGACGGGCTGGTGCCACCCACATCTGTGCTGCTCCAGGGGGTGGGGGTGGGGCCTCAGACC
>SJYF01000894.1:176469-192216 GCA_006410515.1 Procapra przewalskii
GTTCTGGGTCGTGGGTCGAGATTTGACCCTGGAGCTGGTTCTGGGGCTCAGCCCACATTAGCCAAGGAATGGGGGCAGCACATGTGAGCGTCGGAAGGACTCAGAGAACCCTCTGCCCACCTCTGCCTTCCCAGAGGACAGCTCAGCCTACACGGCAGAAAGCACGCTGCAGCGGAGGCCCCGAGGTGGCCGTGCCGTGGAGGCCAGCTGGACAGGAGAGGGTGCTTCCGGGAACCGCCTCCCAGCTCCCGAAGCCTCCGTGATGGGGAATGTCAGAAGGCGCAGGTCAGAATCGCCCCGGAGGCAGCCGAGCCAGGACAGCGGCCAGCCCTGGGGACTCGCGGCAACGTGGCAGTGCGCGCTGGTCTCTGTCGGCCGTGGGGCAAGGCCGATGGGAACATGGGCGGGAGCTGGCCCGGGGATTGTCCCGCAGTGCGGGGACAGGTGAGCTGGAATGGCGCCAGCTGCTGCGGTAGAGGCATTTTCACCCGGGTCTGGGGCCTGAGCCGGCTTTCACACCCGGAGCCCAGCGCTTGAATCGGAGTCGGGTCCCTTAAGGAAGAACGCTGTGATCACAAAGCAAGGGTTGCAGAGGCAGCTCTGCCAGAGCCTCCTGGAGGGCCTGGCTGTTTCCCAGAGCAGCGGTGTGCCCGAGGGAGCACTCCGGGAGACCGCTGTGACTCGCACCTGACGGTCCAGCGGAGCACGGGGTGAGGGCAGAAGTGGTGCCTCTCTGCAGAGCCTCCTACAAGCTCGCTGTGCGGATGACACTGAGGGACTCTGACCGGTGGCCCGAGAGGCCCGAGCGGTTGACAAGCCCAGCAGACACAGGGGCTTCTCCATCAGCGGGCGGTGCGCCGCCCTCCACCCCTGCCAGGGGCCGTTGGTCGGCGAGGGTCGTGGCCCGATGGCGCCCCTGCACCTGCCCCAGCTGCCTCGGTGGTCCAAGAGGCAGCCCCAGGGGCCCCCCAGGCACTGCCCCGCCCCATCCGTTGGGTGGCTCAGAATACAGTCAGTTTTGAGCGGAGCCCGGAGCGAGAGTGTCCGTAGAGAGCTGGGGCTATGAGGCCGCCCCGCCGCATTTGTCCAGGACCAGGAGACCCCAGGAAGCCAGCGTCATCATGGACAAAAAACCAGGTAAGCCCAGCCAGGGGCTTCCCAGGTGGCTCAACGGGAAAGAACCCGGTTGCCGATGCAGGAGACACGGGTTCGATCCCTGGGTTGGGAAGATCCCCTGGAGAAGGAAATGGCAACCCACTCCAGGACTCTTGCCTGGAGAATCCCATGGACAGAGGAGCCTGGTGGGCTGCGGTCCGTGGGGTTGCAAAAGCGTCGGACACAACTGAGCGATGAAGCAAACACAAGCCCAGCCAGAGGGCTCCAGCCACAGGTCTGATCACTGGGCCTCATTGCTGCGGGAGAAGCTGGGCCCGGTGTGCCAGGCAGGCAGAACCGAGGGTCCGTGGGGGGTTGAGCAAGGGTCCCCAGTTCATGAGGATCAGAAACTTCAGAAAGGGGTCTGATTTGGACACATGGTCTTCGCAGGTGTAATTAGCTAAAGGTCTTGGGATGAGACCGCCCTGGCTTGAGGAGCACACTGAAGTCACTGGCAGGTACCCTCCAAAGAGAAGAGGAAACGGACCCAGTCATACAGGAGCAGCCCCGTGAGGCCAGAGCAGAAGAGCGACGCGGCCACATGCTGAGGGACCCTGGAGCCCCCAGCGGCGAGAGGAGGCAGGACGGACCCTCCCCTGCAGCCCTCGGAGGCAGCGTGACACTGGGACACCTGGCCTCAGGCCTGTGCCCCGGAACTGCTGCTGCCCAGCCGCTCAGTCACATCCGGCTCTGCGACCCCGTGGACTGCAGCACGCCAGGCCTCCCTGTCCATCTGGTGATCTCCAAACAGCCCCCGGAGTTCACTCAAACTCATGTCCACTGAGTCGGTGATGCCATCCAACCATCTCATCCTCTGTCATCCCCTTCTCCTCCTGCCTTCAATCTTTCCCAGCATCAGGGTCTTTCCCAGTGAGTCGACGGCTCTTCCTATAAGTGGCCAAAGTATTAGAGCTTCAGCTTCAGCATCAATCCTTCCAATGAATATTCAGATTTGATTTCCTTTAGGATTGACTGGTTTGATCTCCTTGCTGTCCAAGGGACTCTCAAGAGTTTCCTCCCGAACCTCAGAAAGCATCAACTCTTTGGTGCTCAGCCTTCTTTATGGTCCAGATTTCACTTCCATACATGACTACTGGAAAACCATAGCTTTGCCTATATGGACCTTTGCCAGCAAAGTGAGGTCTCTACTTTTTAATACACCGTGTGGCTTTTCTTCCAAGGAGTAGGCATCTGTAATTTCACGGCTGCAGTCACCGTCTGCCGTGATTTTGCAGCCCGAGAGTCCACTGTGCCCACGTTTCCGCCTCCATCTGCGTGAAGTGATGGAGCCAGGTGCTAGAATGTGGAGACTCTGTTTCTGCTGTTGGCAGCCCCCGGCCTGTGACCCTTTGTCTCGGCGACTCCGGAGAATCAAGCAGTGCTGACGACAGGGCAAGAAGTGGCATGACCAGGGCTGCCCACCCTGGCCACCAAGTCCTAAGTGTGAGCAGTAACGTGCCAGGGTCGCAGTGGCCCTGGGGCAGCCCCTGGCCGGTGACTGACTGGAAGCCAGCCGCCCTCCTGCGTCGCATCCGCGCCTGTAATGAGAGGGCTTGGGAGGAAGCCTGCGCCTGGGCCCCCGAGAGTGGGCGCCTGTCAGAAGGACCCGTGCTGCCCCGTGCCTCGCCTGCCCTCCAGGATGGGCGGCACCCCTGTCCCAGGGTGGGGCTGGGCTCACGGTGCACCCTCGCTCTTGGCAGCCGCGAGCCTCTCATCACCTCTCTCCAGTGCCCAGCCCTGTCTCCCTGGGGAGCCCCGAGCAGCTTTCCTGGCCACCTGGTCCCAGGTGGGCCCCAAGGAGAACCTCAGGGAAGGACCCCCCACCCCGGGATCTCCCCGCGGAGTGCTGTTTCCAAAGAAGCTGCACAGGAGACTTGGATGCCTCAGAATCAAATGTCTGTGCTCTGAACGACACTATCAAGGCAGTGGAGAGGCAGCCCAGGGAACCATCTACATGACAAGGAGTAATATCCAGGATTCACTAAGAACTCCTATAGAGACTTCCCTGGCGGGCCAGTGGCTAAGACTCTGCAATCCCCATGCAGGGGGTCCGGGTTTAATCCCTGGTCGGGGAACTAAATCCCATGTGCTACGGGTAAAGATCCCACCGCTGCAATGAAAACCGAAGATCCCATGTGCCACAGCTAAGAGTCAGCACAGTCAAATAAATTAAAAATATATATATTTTTAAAGAACTCCTACAACTCAACAACAGCACAAAGAATCCGACTCCAAAGTGGACAAGAACACAGACAGACATTTCTCCAAAGGAAATATACAGCTTATCAACAAGCACGTGAAAAGAGGCTGAACACCATGATCACTGGGGAAAATGACCGTTACCACAGTAAGGTACCATCTCACACCCATTTCATCATGCTCTACAGACATAAGAACAGAACCAGCAGAAAACAAGTTTGGATGAGGATGTGGGGAACTCGGAGATGGTGTGCGCTGCTGGTGGGCCGTAAACTAGAGCAGCTGCTTTGAGAACAGTGTGACACGTCCTCAAAACATTCAACACAGAATTATTAACACCACACGGGGACTCCCCAGGCGGTCCAGTGGTTAGGATTTCCGTGCTTTCATTACCGGGGCCGGGTTTGATCTCAAGCTGAGGGATTGAGATCGTGCGAGCCTCCTCAGCACGACAGAAAATAAATTAATTAATTAATTAAAATTTAAAACAAAGAATTACCAGACGGTTCAGCAATCCCACCTCTGGATGTTTACCCGAAAGAATTGAAAATAGAGACTCGAGTAGGGGTTTGCTCGCCCACGTGCTCAGCGGCATTTTTCACAACAGCTGAGATGTGGAGACGACCCGAGTGTGCCCTGACGGGTGCCGAGCGGACGTGAGCGTGGGCAGCACTAGCTCTGGAATACGGCTCAGCCCCGAAAAGGAACGGAATCTCCGTGCAGGTGGCAGCGCGCATGAACCACGAGGACGCCACGCTGAGTGAGGTCGGCCAGCCACAGAGGAACGGTTATGCTATATGACTCCAGCTCGGGGGGGTCCCAGGGGGTCACGTTCACGGAAACAGTCCAAAGACGGCTTGACTTCATCTGTAGGGAGATCCGGGCTGTGTGAACAGGAGGGGCCAGTTCATCCCGGTGCTTCTTTTAGGGGAGCTGGGACCCTCCCCGACCCAGCCTGGCTCTCCTGAGCTGGGGTTTCCTCCTCTGTCTGATGGTTGGTGGTTCGGAGAGCCCTCATGGGGGTGGGAGGCTCCTGAGATGATGCCTGGTCCCAGAGTCTCACTGCCACAGCCCCTGGCTAGGCCCCCAGAGCCTGGCGGGAAAGAGGTGTCCCAGACAAGGCCGACCCTCTCGAGGGTCAGAGGAGGGACAGAGAAGAGCCTCATGGGAGGCGGGGAGGGGACGTCAGCTGCCAAGTCAAACAGCCCCCGTGCTGTCCCTGCTGGGCTCAGCAGGGCACCTCTCTGACCCTCTGTCTCTTCATCTGCACAGCAGCTTTCGCACAGCACCTCCAAAACTGCGCTCAGCAAGCGCCTGGCATGTAAACAGCAGCTTTACAGCTACACTGCCCTGAAAGCATGTTTGATAAACCGTGGAACAACACGTGCCGTGAGACCCAGTCCCATGACCAGCAAGGGGCATTGCAGGAACATGTCCAGTGGTCCGGGTGAGCGCTCACCATCCAGGGTCAGATGAGAGCGTGCTTGGATGACAGACTGGTGTGTTTACCCCAGGGCTAGCTCACCCTCTGGAGGGGAAGGCCGGGACCCAGGGCAGCTGGTTTGCAGCAGCCGCTCTGGTCTACGGCAAAGCTCCGAGCCCTGAGCTGCTTGAGGGCTACTCGTGGGGTGAATGAATGAATGGGTGAATGGGCGAACGGTGCCTCCAACTTTGTGAGGCAAGGTGTGTTATTATGAGTGTGCGGAGCCGGTCTAGAAGGACATGCCCCAGATACTAAGAAACTGTCCCTGCCGGGAGGAATCACTGCTGACTTTCATCTCCTTTTGTGTGACCCTCCCCTTATTTTTTTGCATTCCCGAAGAGCTGCGGTGAATGTGCGGGAGAAAAGGGCTGATGGTGGCTGTGCAGGGTGGGGGTGGGGCGTGGGAGTCACAGCTCTGTCCCTTCTGGCCCTTCTGCCGGGCAGGACGGACAGACGGACGGACGGACAGATGGATGGACGGAGGGACGGACGGATGGATGGATCGTAAGGAGGAATGGTCCTAACCCCACGGACAGGGCAGTGGGCGCTGAAGGCCCATGGGCTTCAAGCCCCGAGGAATGTGTTCATTTCACCCCTTCCCCACCCCGGGGAAAGATGGAGGGGAAGGGGCACGCTGCAGATCCCCACCCTGCCCCCCGCCTTCCAGGCCCCTTGCACAGGGCATTTTGCAAAAGATGAGAAGGAAAAACTGGGCCCTCCCTACTGCCATGCGCTGGCCCTCAGCAACAAAAGTGATTCTGTACTTGAGAAAAGGAGAGGGTTATGAGAAAAACTTCCCGTTACAGGGTTTTACATTTGGAGGGAAAATGCCGGGCCTTGCCGGGTCCGTACCAAGGAGGGCTGTCACAAAAGCCCCTTTGTTCCCCCTACCAGTGCCCGACAACGGTACAGAAAGAAATTATCTTTTCAGCAAAAGATTAAGCAGGCGTCCCAGCCAGGCTGGCTTGTTTCCATGTGGCTTGGAGTGGGGGGTGGGGTGGGGGGGTGGACTCCTCTCCAGCGCCAGGTCCTGGTGGGCCTCTTGGAGGAGGCAGCAGCAGCGTTCCCAGGAGCTGACGGCACAGCTGGGAGCAGGGGCAGGAGACCGCTGTTGCCCCTAGTTACAGATAAGGAAGCCGCCGCGGCCCCACCCCCGCGGCAGCAGGCTCTCTCAGGGTCCCTGGTGGAGCCTCCCTGCCCTGGGAAAGGGATGACATCAGAGCAAGGGGGCTTGGGCCACCCAGGCGGGCACCAGGGGCTGAGCCTCCAGGGGGAATTAGGAAATCAGTTTGCGGTGCTCACCTGCCCGCCTGGCCCTCGCCCAGCCTCGCACCTGAAACTCCCGGTTTCACTCTCCACTCTGTCCAAGACTGCACCCCACCCAGCGTCAGCCTGCCTGCCCCCACCCACCCAGCCCTCCTGAGAAAGCCCCTCCTGACAAAGATCCCAGCACAGGGGCTGCCGGAGGCTGGGCTCCTGGGTTTGCAGGGCTCCTGGGGACACGTGTGCTTCTGGGAATGGAGAGGAGTCTGGATGGACTGGGACCACCCTCAGCCCAAAGCCCTCAGTCCCAGACTGGGTGCCAGGAGACAGGGGGCATCTGCAGAGAGGGACCACCTCCAGCCCATCTCCAGCAACACCAGTGAAAGCAAGGAGCAGGTCAATGTATGGAGGAGACCCTACTTCCCCAGCCCCTCTCTGCCAGAGGGGTCTCTGAGCAGGCTGGAACCGGGCGTCTGTGTGTCTCTGTGGGGGCAGGGCGGCCCTGAGTTGGGAGGGGGGCTCAGGAGGCCCTTCTCCCGCCCTGCGCCACCCCCCAGCAGGCTCTACTCAGGGTCCCTCCTGCCCTCGGAAGGGATGGAGTGGAGGTACAGCTGGCAGATTGGGGGTCGTAAAGGCTCCTGGTTCGGAGGGCGGGCTCAGAGAGAAGGGGCGAGCTAGAGGGAGGGTACGAGCCCGCCCCCGGGCCTGGGGCTGCCCACCTGGACCTTTCCGGAGTCATTCATCTCCTCCTGGTCTCCCCTGCCTCTCCCGCCTCACTTCTAGGCCCAGAAACTTGCAAGCAGACTCTCGGGGGTTGGGGGAAGCAGCCTGGGTGCTGGGCCCCCACCCCTCATGATGGATGGGAAGCCGAGGCCCAGAGGGGAGCTGGCCGAGTGAGGTGGGCAGCTGGGGGGCGGGGGGCGTCTGATGACCATGGTTTCCCACGGCCGGCCCCCAGTGTGGCCACGGCGGCCGGCAAGGGGAGGAGTGGCCCCAAGCTGCCCAATGTCTTCTTGCTCGTAACTCATAATGCAGACGGGGCCTGTCTTCAGGCGATTTTTGCAGCTTTGCTGAGCTATTGCTCAGCTTGGGTCCGGCTGCAGCCCTGTCTGTGGCCCTAGGAGCCCAGGACAGGGCCCCTGGGTGCCCACAGCTGCTGCTCACATCCCGGCACGGATGGAGCTCTCCCAGTCCTGATTGCTCAGAGGAGACACAGCTTGAGGCGTGAGGTGCCCACGTGCACGGGCGGGGGCGGGCGTGTGGGAGGGGCAGGTGCCACCCAGGCGGGGTGAGTCCCCCAGATGCCCGGCCATGTGGTGAATCACATCCTGGGGATGCAAGGCGCTCAGCTTGGCCCTGACCCTGCACTGTGGGCCTTGTTTTAGCAATGGATCCACAGGGCTTGAGGGCCCTGCCATGGCCACAAAACTGGTGGGCCAGAGCCCAGCTTGGCTGCAGGGGATCTCCGCTGCCTGCTGACCTCCGGGGACTGCGGGTGTCCCTGCTGTGCTGCCACTTGGGGGTCCCCGCCCCCTGCTCAGGGCTGAGCACCAGGGTGGCTGAGTCTCCCTTCTCACCACCGAAGGCTATGCCCGAGCCTTCATGACCCCGGCTCCCTGTGAGGCCCCAGGGCTGGGTCGGGGGGCCCACCCCGAGGGCCTCTGCAAAGTCTCTGGGGGCAGCCCGAGCCCTGGCGTCTCAGCTCGGGGGCCACTACCCACACGCTCTGAGCGCTGCCGCCCTCCAGGCTGAGTGGAGCCAGAGGGCAGCTCCGTCCCCTCCCTGCGGGTCCCTGCCTGCATCCGTCCGGCCTGCTCTGCTCAGCCTTACCCCCCAAACCCCTGTCACTGTCTGCACCCGGGGGATTGGCCCTGAACCGAGGAAGAGGTGAGGCCCGGGGTCCAGCCCCCCGCTGCCTCTCCCCGCAAGCGCCCATGCCAGCGGTGCCTGAGGGTGGCGGGCAGGGACTCTGTGTGTGCGTGCACACGCCTGTGTGTGTCCAGGGGAGTGTGTGCATGTCAGGAATGTGCCGCAGGCTCCGTGTGGAGGCGCACCTGTCCCCGCGTCCCGCCCCATCCTCTGCGCGCTCCTCCCGTCCTGGGATCCCCACGTCAGGTTGAGCGCTGCCCGGGCAGATTCCCTCCTCTCCCAGCCTGGGCCTTGAGCCCCTTCAGGTCCCCGGTCGGCAGGGAGCTCACCGACCTCTTGGCCCCATGTTGGGGGGGTGTCCATGCTCCCTGCTCCCAGGCACTCCTGAGAACCCCAGGTGGCCCCCCAAGCTGGGGACCAGGAGGCATGGCAGGAGAGGCCTGCTCTTGCCAGGTGTCCTGGACTCCGTGTCAGGCAGGGGGCTTCAGATCATCCTGCAGCGCCATGGGCCCACCTCTAGGGTGGGCACCAGGGCAGCAGGGACATGGCCTCTCCTGAAAGCAGTTCCCCTGCAAAGGGAGGCCCCTGGAGCTCCCCTCAGCCCTCCCAGGTGGACGCAGGGGCCAGGCACCCTGCACGGCCCTGGCTTCCTCTGTCCACTCTGAGCACTGGCAGGGGGCTGCAGAGCGCCAGCGCCGGGGCCTGCCGTGTCTGGTGTCTCCGGGTGGAGATTTTGGGGGTGTGGGTGGGATGGGGGAGGGGAGAGGTCCCTAGGGCCCTAGCATGTAGAGGATGTGGGTGGGGAGCGGCGAGCCAGGTGGACAGAAACACCTGCTGCTGCAGCGGGAATGTGGGAATCAAGCTGGCCTCTGGTACCAGCGGACGGCCTGGTCCCGCAGGGAGAGACGGGGGTGGCCCAGGGTCCCTCGGGTGGGCTTCCTAGCTGGTGCTGATCCTCCCCTCTAGCGAGCACAGCTACCATTCAAGCTCTGGTCTGTGGCAGGCTCCACTGAGCCCCGGGCAGTGGCCCAAATCTGTCCTGGAGAAAGGGTGGGGGCCACAGAGCCTGGAGGACCACAGGGAGGTGGTCTGGCCCCCCGGGGCTGTGCCTGCACGCTGCCTGCGCCCCCGCTGCGGCAGAATCTCTGCCTGCGTCCACCCACCAGGGGCCTGGCGCACCTCCGCTGCCCCCTCCAGCCAGTCTCCACTGGCCACTGGGGGTCGAGCTGGAGTTTGAGTCCGGGAGCCAGGCTCTGGCCCAGTGGGCGGGTGGGGAGGACTGAGCCCTGGCTGGGTGGCCTCTGGCAGGCCCGCCGGCTGGAGGCGGCCCTCTGGTTAGGAGTCTCCAGGCCTAGGACAGTGGTTGTGTGAGTTCAGCCTCTCAGCAGCCTGGGGACCCCCGTGGCTGGGGTGGGGGCCATCTGCGGGGAGCCGCTGTGCCTCCAGCCCCTGCTGTGGGCTCCCCGGCTGCCAGCAGGCCGCGGCCCAGCCAGCCAGCTCTGCACATCCAGACGTCCTTTGTATCTCCAGACCCCTGCCCCGGGCTCAGCTTCACCTCCTTCCCTGATGAGGACTTGGCCTGAGGCCCACAGGCTCCCCGGTCTGAGCTCGAGCCTCCCGGGGTCTCTAGCCCCCTGACTCTGAAAACTGGGTGTGCCATTCTGTGCTAAGGTGCACTTTCCTCAGGGGGGTGAGGATCAGATCATGGGGTGTCTTGAGCCCCTAATGTGAAGGGGCAATGAGGGAGGGCAAAGCTGTAGTTCCTCAGACTTGGCTCAGAGGTGCGGGCAGGGGATGAGGCTTGGGGTGCTCAGGGCAGGGGTCACTCCAGGGTGGGGAAGGGGGCGCCCATGCTGTAGGTACCAGGGGCCTGCAGTGGGAAGGTAGCATCAGGAGGGCTATGGGCAGATGGGGGCATGCAGGGAGGGGGCGGTACAGGGACGCTGGGGCCTGCTGGACAGAAGACCACTGGACATTTCCCCACAGGCTCACCCCCCGGGGCTCCGGCCTCCCTAAGCCGGGGGCCGCCCCGGAGCCAGGATTTCCTGAGGGAGTGTGTGTCAGAGCCGGTGGCTGGCTGGGGCCCTGGACAGGGTGGCTCCTGGACAGGAAGCGTGCGTCCCTGATCCCACCACTTAGGACTCTCCTGAGCCCCAGATCAGCTGGGCGGGTCCTGGGAAGGGAGACTGCAAGCCGTGCTCACAGGACCCGACCAGCCTCACACCCCAGGCCCTCACCAGCTCAGGAGCTCCCCAGAGCTGCCCTTTCATGAGATTCAGGCACCCCTGCCCCAAAGTCAGTGTCTCCCCCAGCTCCACGCCAAGGACCACGTCCTCTAGCTTCCGAAAGGGCCAGGGAAACATCTCCTCCTGCAGGAAGGCGGCAGGGATAGACTTGGGCATGGCCAGGTCCTTCTTCCCAGGGTAGGGTCCTGAGGATTTCCCAGCAAGTCGGACCCCAGGCCGAGCTCCTGTACTGAGCCTGGCCTGCTCTGCTGCCCCAAACGGGCTCAGAGAGGCCCCCCCAGGGGCTGGAAGAAACAGGGCGTCCAGCACGGTTGGGAAGCCTGGCCTGCCCTGCCCTTCTTGGGTACCCCAGCCAGTTTAGGGTCTGGCTGCCCTGACTGTGGCCACACTGACCAGTTCCTTCCCCTGCCTGCCACCTGCTGAGGGCTCCCCAGTTCCAGGGACCTGTCCCTTCAGGCACAGAACCCACATGGATTACAAGCCTCAGGCTGGAGGGCTGGGCAGGGCCCATGAGTCCCAGGGACACGTGGCGCTTTGCTGCTTCTGCTTACCCAAGGCATGGGGTGGAAGGGTGGCTGGGGCACCCAGAGGCAAGGTGCTGGGCTCCCAGGATACCCTGCCTCCAGGCTGCTCTGAGACCTCCAGGACCTGTCTTAGTTAACGGTGACTGTGGGCCTGGCTTCAAGTTCTTCTGGATGCATTCATTCATTTAATGAGTATTTATTAAGCTCCACTGTTTGCAGGTGCTGGCCTCTGCCAGTGTTGGCCCCTCCTTGGGGAACCCCAGGCAGGAAGGATCTCGAGGATTGGAGTCTGGACGTCGGAGTGTCTGCCCAGAGACAGTGTAGCTGGAGTCGTGGGGTCAGGCCTGTGGGGGAGCCAAGGTCAGAGAAGGGGGTCATGTTCCATACCCCTCACCTGCACATCTGTTCTTGGAAGTCAGGGCTGGGCCGTTGGCAGGGCCTCTGGCTGCTGGTGGCTGTCCAGAAGCATAGAGGGGCCTTGGTGGGCAGCTGCACGGGTGGCTGACTCAGGTGCTTCAGGGGTCAGTGTGTGGACCGTGCGCTGCTCTGACCTCCAGGGACACAGCCCTCCCAGCTGCCAGCAGGGGACCTCCGTCCCCCCTGCCCCGGGGCGGGTCCTCCAGCTGAGTTGCGCTGTCCACCTCCTCCCTCCACCCTGCCTGGCTCCCCGCCTAGCTCCCTTGACAAATTTCTGTCCCTCTTTAGACTTTAGCCGGGACAGGCCCACCAAGGCCTTCCAGACACGTTCTCCACCCTCTTCCCAAGGAGGCCGTGCCCCGTGCCGTGCTCTGTCTAGCCCTTCTCTGTCCGTGCTCTCCTAGTCCATGCTGGACCCTGAGCCTGGAGATCATCACTGCCGCCCGGCGAGCCCCCCAGCCCCATCCTGTGAGAAGCAGCAGTTTGATTCCAGGGCGGCCGAGGAAGTGAGGAGGGGAGGGGGCAGCCTGCCCCCAGGGCGATGTCCCAGTGCAGGGCTGCAGGAGCTGCACTCGTCCTGGCTGGGCCCCTTCTCCCCCACCCGCCCCCAGGGGCCTGAAGCTGGATGGACTGTGGGCCACGTGTTTCTGGATGCCCGACGTGCCCTTGCTGTGGGGGGTAGTGCCTGCTATTCCTGGCAGTGCTTCTGGAGCAGGCCTGAAGGGCCAGGAAGGAAGGAGCTATCAGAGGAAGGGGACCCACAGGTGACATGCCCACAGCCGTGGGGGCAGCTTCAAGGGCACGGGTCTCCCAACCCCAGGCCTTACCCTGCCCCCACACTGACCCTGAAGGCACTCTCACCAACTGCATGGTTGGACTCCTCCCCGAAGCTCTGGACACTCAGTTCTTGAGTCTGGGAAGGAGGAGGAACAAGAAATTAGGGGTGTGTGTGCGTGCAAGCGTGTGCGTGTGGGTGTGTAGGCGTGCTTCCCCTCCCACGCCCATGGTTGGGTCATTCTCTGAAAGGATGTACTGCAGGTGACCTCACACTCTGCTGGCAGGCGCTGCTGTCCCTGGAACAGTGGCCTGGGCCCCGCATTCCTGAGCGCGGCTGCAGGGACAGGCGGGCACCTCTCCCTGCCCTTTCTCCAGCCCCTACAGAGACCCAGCTCAGACGGCCTTTTTAGGATGGGCTCCTGCAAGGCCCCTGAGAAAATCCCTCCCACAGTGCTGTCTCCGTTCTCTCCTCTGTCCTCTCCCCAGAGCCCGGCCTAGAGTAGATGCCCCATGAACCTGCGCTGAGTGAGTGGGAAAGGGAGGAGTGGATAGATGATGCACGGATGGACAGTGGATGGATGGATGGATACGTGGATGGATGGTCAGTGGGTGGGTGGATAAGTGGATGGGTGGATAGTGGATGGATGGTCAGTGGATGGGTGGATAAGTGGATGGATGGATGGATAGTGGATGGGTGGATAAGTGGATGGATGGATGGATAGTGGATGGGTGGATAGTGGATGGATGGTCAGTGGATGGGTGGATAAGTGGATGGATGGATGGATAGTGGATGGGTGGATACGCGGATGGATGGATAGTGGATGGGTGGATAAGTGGATGGACAGATGGATACGTGGATGGGAGGATAGTGGATTGGTGGATAAGTGGATGGATGGATAGTGGATGGGTGGATAAGTGGATGGATGGATGGATAGGTGGGTGGGTGGATGGATAATGGATGGGTGGATAGTGGATGGATGGATGGATAGTGGATGGATGGATGGATAGGTGGGTGGGTGGATGGATAATGGATGGGTGGATAGTGGATGGGTGGATAAGTGGATGGACAGATGGATACGTGGATGGGTGGATAGTGGATTGGTGGATAAGTGGATGGATGGATAGTGGATGGGTGGATAAGTGGATGGATGGATGGATAGTGGATGGATGGATGGATAGGTGGGTGGGTGGATGGATAATGGATGGGTGGATAGTGGATGGATGGATGGATAAGTGGATAGGTGGATGGATAAGTGGATGGGTAGATAAGTGGATGGATGGATGGATAGATGAAAGGAAGGAAAATGGGAGGACAAATAAATTACCACCAGGCCCTGTTGTGTCCTCTGATCACACACACCAGTAGGAGAGGGTTAGACACTGGGCTTTATGCTGTGTCGTCAGCGCTGAGATAAGGATGCACGGAGCATGCACGAGTGCAGATGAGAGACTTTCGCTCCAGGGGGGCTCAGGGAGCCGTGGCTGGAGATCCAGGTGAGACCTGAAAGACAGCTAAGAGGTAACGCTGTGTTCCAGGCAGGGCGCAGCACGGCCGAAGGCCAGAGTTTAGGTGGAGAAGGTGAGGCGGGAGTGGCCAGACCCGTGGGCCAGCAGCCCAGCATTTTGCCCCGCTCTCCTTGTCAACACAGGACGCCCGAGGGCAGGGTCTGGGTCCTCCTCCTGGCATAGGCTCAGCTGCAGCAGCAGAGAGGACAGGGAGAGAGCACAAGGGGACAGAGTATGGAGAGAGGATGGAGAGACAGTACCAGGAAAGAGAGCACAGACAGAGAGTACGGCGACAGTACCAGGAGAGACAGTACCAGGAGAGAGTACCAGGAGAGAGTACCAGGAGAGAGTACACCTGGCCTGCACAGCCCTGGTGCCCTGGTCTCCTCCAAGTGTCTTAATCTCTGGGGATGACCCTTAGCAGGGTTTGACCATGATTCCTGCCTGAAGTCTCAGGGGTTCCCCCCGACTCTGTTCTAAAAACAGGACCTGGGCTCCAGTGGTAAGACGCTGAGAGATGAGGGCGGCACCCCCTGAGCTGACCAGCAGCAGGGAAGGGAGCGCTACCAGGGGCCCCCTCCGCCTTCTGCCCGCTCCCCGTCTCCATCATGAGACAGGTAGCTGGTCCTCAGGGAGCAGGTCCCACCACCTGCCCTCTCGGGGATGGAAGCCAGGGTGGCCGTGGAGCCGGGAGACCCTGCCCAGGCTCCTGTCTGAGGAGCAAGCCTCTGTCCTGGGAGTCAGCGGCTGCTTTTCCCGCGAGTGTGAGAGAGTGAAACCTCCGTCTCTAATTATACCCTGGCCCTTCTCCTCCTGTTGCCAAACCTTCCCACTTCAAAGGCCGCTGGCCTCTGGGCAGGGAGGGAAAGTTTCTGGGTGTCCTGATGTCTTCCCTCCCCCTGGGGTGGGGTCCCTCGGGAGCAGCCATCCCAGGCTGGGGGAGGGAGTGCAGCCCAGGGCGCCTCCTCCTTCCGCGAGTCCTGGGGGCTCCGGGCCGCAACCTAGCTCACTGGGCTGCCAGCCCGTGCAGGTGGGCAGGCGCCCAGCCCAGGACCCCAGCCCAGCCGCGCCCCCGGCTCCTCTGGCCCTGGCTGGGTGGGAGGCTGTGGCCCAGAAAGGTGGGGCTGGGAGCCTGGCCTGCTCCCCACACCCATGCCCAGCGCTTCTCCAGCTCCAGCCCCTCTCTGGCCCTCCGTGCCCACCGGCAAGCAGCGTGCCCGCTACACAGCCTCTAGAAGGGCTGCTGTCTGGAGTCTGGCCCCAGCCCCAGGCAGCGGGCCCCCCACCGCTGAGGCTCTTCTGAGCCATGGCTCATTCCAAGTTTGCTGACCTGGGCTGCCCCTTCCCCAGGCTCTGCCTCCAGACGCTCTTGCCAGAGACACACAGAGTTGGCACCTCTAAGACCACGTGGCCACCTTGAGCTGGTGGTGGGGGAGGGGGGGCTGAAGATTGCTGTCCCAGGCCAGAGCCGCACCAGAGAGGGAGGCAGGGGTCAAGGGGCAGGGCAGGCCTGACCAGGCTCAGGGCACAGTGCCCAGAGATGCCTAGAGGTGTGGGGGAGGCAGAGCCCAGGTTCCCAGGCTGGGGATCAAAGCAGCTGGAACGGGCGGCTGATGAGAGAGGGAGGCGGTGCGTACCTGGGGAGGCCCTGTGGGCAGGGCCAGGACGTTAATGACCCTACCCGGGGGTGGGGTGGGGGCCAGGCACCCACCAGCCATGCAGCTGGGTGGTTCCCACGGGGCTGCAAGGGAGCAGATGCCAGTGCTGGGCCTGGGGTGGCACACTGGGACGGGGACGCCAAGCAGAGCTGGCTGTGTGGGGGGAGTACCAGGGGCTGAAGGCCTGCTCGGTGGTATTAGTAGAGGCTGAGTGTTCAGAATGAGGGAGGTGAGTTCCTCTCTGCTCCGCATGATCAGGTCTCCCAGGCCGAACTCCCAGGCTCCTTCCCAGGAGTCCTCCCCTAAGCCCTGAGCCATCACCCCACCTGCAGTTTCTGAGTCCCATTGCTCCCAACACCTTTTAGTCCATCCTACAGCTGCCTGTTGGCCTTGCCCTGTGTGTGGAGGTGCCAGCTGCCTGTAGCCTAGTGGCCCCCAGGGCCAGGGTTGGGGTGCCCATGGAGGTGGTTGAGGATGCCCGCAGAGGTGGTCAGCCAGCACTGGCTCAGTTAAGATGAGACACACCTCCCTTGAGGACTCCTCTTCAGGAAGGAGGGAAGCAGCGGGAAGGGAGGAAGAGGAAAGGAAGGAGGGAAGAGGGAGGAAGGAGGAGGGATAAGAGGAGGGCAGAGGGAGAGGAGGAGGGAAGG
>SJYF01000894.1:207596-235086 GCA_006410515.1 Procapra przewalskii
CCGCCCCCTCCCACCCCGCTCCTGCCCCAGGGGCTGGTCCCAAGCTCCTGACGCCACCTGCCGGGCCAAGGAGACGCTGGCAAGGCTCTGTGTGTTTGGCCACTGACACGGAGGGGACTCGGGAGTGGAGGGAGCTTAGATGCCGGACTCCGAGAACTCCTGGGAAAGCTCCGGTGGCTCAAAGAGTGTTCATGCTGGGCGCCGCCCTGACCCCCCACCCCAACACACATACACACTCAAACACACTCACGCAGGCGCGCTGGCCATTCCTGAGGACACACTGACCCCCTGTGGCAGCGGGAGGCCCTGCGTGAAGCCCAGTCCCGGCAGGATGCTCAGCCGCTGAAGGGGACGGGGACCATAAGGCCTGGGTGAGGGCAGGACCTGGTGACCCACAGACCCCTTGCTCTGCCCCCAAAATCCCCAGGGATAGTCTGGGTCTGTACTTGGAGCCCTGGGCTTCCAGACCTGATGGTCCTCCGGCCCCTTCCAAGCACAGCCGGAAGGGCCTCCAAGAGCCCTCTCCTGAGAAGTGAGTGAAGCAAAAGTCGTTCAGTCGTGTCCGACTCTTTGCGACCCCATGGACTATACAGTCCATGGAATTCTCTAGGCCAGAATACTGGAGTGGGTAGCCTTTCCCTTCTCCAGGAGATCTCCCCAACCCAGGTCTCCTGTATTGTGGATGGATTCTTTACCAGCTGAGCCACCAGGGAAGCCCTTTCTCTCCTGAGAAAGCCAGGTGCAAAGTCAGGACACGTGTCCCAGCACAGACCTGCCCTTCCTGGCACCCGGGCCAAGTTGCCAGGCCCTGCCAAGGACTGTGGAAGAGGAAACTAAATTCTAAAGAAATGGGAGAAATAATAAAGATAAGAGCAGATATGGATGAAATAGAAAACGTACAAACAAAGGAGAAAAGCAGTGAAACCCAAAGCTGGTTATTTGAAAAGACCAATAAAATGGATAAATTTCCAGTTGATCCGATCAAGAAAATAAAAGAGGGACTTCCCCGGTGGTCCAGTGGTTACGACTCCGTGCTTCCACTGCACGAAGCCCAGGGAGCTAAGATCCTGAACGCCTCATGGGGCAACCAAAAAAAGAAAAAGAAAAGGGAGGAAAGGAAGAGACAAATGACCAGTATTGAAACGGAGCAGGACCATGTGGTCCTTGCCCCCCAGCACGTCCCCTGCCTGCCTTTTGCCTGTGGAACACTTTAGTCAAAGAATAAGTTTAATCAGAGAAGTGAGAAATGCTGAGACCAAGGAAAACAGTCAAAAGAGAGTAAATAATGAGTGATGTAGTCACTAAGCCTCGTCAGGACCTTTAGTTCTCTCTCAAGGGCTGGAGACAATATTCTGAGCCAGATCCTGAGAGCTGTCTTATAGATACCAAAATCCCAGGTGCTGAAGTTAACTACAGGATGACTGGACTCTACCCATGAAAAGAGCTGCCACAGTTCTGAGAACTGACCACAAATAAATGGGAACAAGTGCACCCCAGAACTGAAGACTGACTGTGCCTAAAACGGCCAAGAAGATGCTAGCCAGGCTGCTGATGGCCAGTTTAAAGGTCACTGTTAGATGTTTGTACTGTTTCTGCACGTAACCTCCCCTCCAAAAATAAAAAAATTTAAAAAATCTGTCTGTAAAAGCTCTCACCCCCTGCTTGTCAGGAGCAGGAGTCAGCCTTGGACAGATCTCTGCTACCCTATCCCCGCAGTTGCCGGCATCTGAAATAGATGGTGGAAACGTTCCTTTCCACCAACCTGGACTGCTTATTGGCTTTTAAGTGGCGAGTAGTCGGACCCCTCATGCACACCTTTCGGCAACAATATCCAGAGTGAAAGAGGAGGTTATCACGTCATACCTTTAAGACATTACAAGAATAATATTTCAATATTATCAATTGGTGAACAAAAACTGAACAATTTAGATGAAATGGTAAAATTCCTTGAAAGACACAAGTGATCAGAACAGGCACAAGAAATATATAATCAGAAGAGCCCTGGAGGAAGCACAAGCTGGAGTCAGGATTGTCAGGAGAAATACTAAGAACTTCAGATATGCAGATGAGGTCACTCTAACGACAGATAGTGAAGCAGAACTGAAGAGCCTCTTGATGAAGGTGAAAGAGAAGAGTGAAGAAATTGGCTTAAAACTCAACATTCAAAAACCTAAGACCATGGCATCTGGTCCCATCACTTCATGGCAAATAGATGGGGAAAAGTGGAAGCAGTGAGAGATTTTATTTTCTTGGGGTCCAAAATCACTGGTGACTGCAGTCATGAAATTAACAGACGCTTGCTCCTTGGAAGGAAAGCCATGACAAACCTAGACAGCATATTAAAAAGCAGAGACGCCACTTTGCAAAGGTCTGTGTAGTCAAAGCTATGGTTTTCCAGTAGTCATGTACGGACGTGAGAGCTGGACCATAAAGAAGGCTGAGCACTGAAGGACTGATGCTTTTGAGTTGTGGTGCTGGAGAAGACTCTTAAAAGCCTCTTGGACTGCAGATAAAACCAGTCAATCCTAGAGGAAATCAACCCCGAATATTCACTGAAGTGACTGATGCGGAAGCTGAGGCTCCAAGACTTGGGCCACTTGATTCGAAGCGTCGACTCCCTGGAAAAGACCCTGAAAATAGGAAAGACTGGAGGCCAAAGGAGAAGGGGGTGGCAGAGGATGTGATGGTTAGACAGCATCACCAGCTCAGTGGACATGAATCTGAACCGATTCGGGAAGACAGTGGAGGACAGATGAGCCTGGTACGCTGCAGCCCGTGGGGTCCCAGAGTCGGACCTGATTCAGTGACTGCATAACAGCAGCCTTGTATCTGCTCAAGAAATTCCATTTGTCATGTACATTTGCCACAAAGAAAGTTCCTGCCCACATGGTTTCCTTGGCAAATGCAACCAAACATTTGGGGAAGACACTTTTCTACATAGACTCTTCCAGAAAATAAGATGAGGCCACCTCAAAAAACTGACTTTATGAGATCAAAATCAGACGAGATATCACAAGAAAAAAATCACAGGCCAATAGTCCTCACAAGTAAGAACATAAAAATCTTTTAACAAAATATTAGTAAATCCAATCAAGCAAAATGTAAAGAGGGGAACACAGCATGGGGAGTTTATCCCGGGAATGCAAGGCTGGCTCGACACCCTAAAGTCAGTCAGCGCAATGCAATGTTTTAGCAGAGTAACCAAGGAAATCCACATGATCACCTCAACAGATGCAGCCAAAGCACTTGACAAAATTCAGCGCCATTCATGGTAAGAATTATCAGCAACCCTGGAAGAGGAAATGGCAACCCACTTCAGTATTCTTGTCTGGAAAATGCTATGGACAGAGGAGCCTGGCAGGCTACGATCCGTGAGGTCACAAAGAGCCAGATATGACTGAGCGGCTGAGCTCGCACGCACACAATGTATAGCATATAATTTTTACTGTTGTGTAAAGCAAATAAAGATCTTTCTCAAAATATTAATATTATAGCTTAAAATGATAAAAAAAGGAATGCTCAGCAAAGTGGGAATGAAATGGAACTTAAGCACCTTGATGTGGATTTATAGACATATAAAGCCTACAGCTACAGTCATGAATAATGGCAAAAACCTGGACGCCACCCCCAAGGGCAGGAGCAAAGTCAGAATGCCCACTTTTACTGTCTCCCTTTAACCTTGTCCTGGAGGTCCTAGCCACGGCAGGAAGGCAAGAAAAAGAAATAAAAGGCACACAGGAGTAAAAGAACACCTTGAGCCTATAGGTAGAAAATCCTTTTAAAATGTCCAAAGTAACTTCTAGAACTACTCAGTAAATTCAGCGGAACTGAGGAATAAAGGGTCCATTCAGAAAAATCAACCATATTTCTGTATGTTAGTACTGAAGCATTGAGGAAAAGTTTTTCTTTTTTTTTTTTCGGCCGCTCTGTACGGCTGGAGGGATCTTAGCTCCCCAGTTACCGATTGACCCCAGGCCATGCCAGAGTTCTAGCCTCTGGACTGCCAGAGAATTTCTGGAAAATAAATTTTTAAAAAATAGCATTAAAACCATCAAATAACCAACTAATGAATCAAGTGGTAAGGAATCAAAACAATTTAAAAATACAGAAGATTTTTGCAGAAAAAAGACTGAAAAATTTTGCTGAGAGAAGCTAGGGAAGGCTTAACTAAACCATGGGAGAGAGACACTGTTTGCAGACTGGGAAACTCAGCGTTTCTAAGGCACTCGTTCTCTCCAAAATAATGTAGAATCATTGGAAATTATATCAAAATTTCAAGAGACTTTTTGAGTTTTCAACAAGATGTTCTCATTTGAAGGAACTCCCTGGCGTTCCAGTGATTAGGACTCAGTGTTTCCACGGCAGAGGGCATGGTTTGGACCCCGGCTCAGGGAGCCAAGATCCCACACGTCACAGAGCAAGGCCAAAAAAAAGAAAAAAAGATGATTCTAATTTGAAATGGAATTGCAGAGGATCTAGAATAGCCAAGAGAAATGTGAAGAAACGGACGAAGCTGAAGGCGTCCACTCTAACGGCTCACTAGGGAGCGGTAGTGATTAAGACAGCGAGGTACTGACCCAAGGGCAGACGCAAGGGTTACAGAAAACAGCAGGGAATCCAGGAACAGACTCCTAAGCATCTGGCTAACTGACTTTTCAACTAAGATGCCAAGTCAAGTCAACAGGGAGAGAAAATATTTTTAAAAGATGGCGCTGGGACAACTGCATATGATATAGGAAAAAAATTGAACCTCAACTCTTAGCTCTGCACAAAAATAAAACCTGGATGGGTCAGAGACATAAACATAAACCCCAGAACCTTCTGGAAGAAAATATGGGACAAAACCTTCCCGATCTCGGGGTAGGCAAGGATTTCTTTCAAGTCACGAAAACACCAAAATACGAGGAAAAAAAATGATAAATTGGTTTTCATCAAAATCAAAATTTCCCTTTCACCAAAAGACACCATTAACATAGCTGAACCACTCTGCTGTACGCCTGAAACTAACATGATAATGTAAATCGGCTATATTTCCTTTTTTTTTTTAAGTCACCAATAAGAAAATGCATAGACAACTCACACGCTGGAGGAAAAAAAAATTCACAATACAATTTCTGATGAAGGATTTGTGTTTGAAATATGTAAAAAGCACCAGCACACAAACAATAAAAATACGATCAAGTTTTTAAAACAGGCAAAATATTTGGGTAGGCATTTCACTAAAGGAGATGGACGAACGACCAGTGACCCTGGAGAGGTGCCCAGTGTCTGCAGACATCAGGGAAACGCAGGTGAAAATTGCAAGGAGATACCTACACGCGCCCATTAGAATCTACGGGCCTCCCCAGTGACCAGCAGTAAAGAATCTGCCAGCAATGCAGGAACTGTGGGTTCAGTCCCTGGGGTGGGAAGGTCCCCTGGATGAGGAGATGGTAACCCACTCCAGTATTCTTGCCTGGAGAATCCCATGGACAGAGGAGCCCAGAGAGCTACAGTCCATGGGGTCGCAAAGAGTCAGACACGAGTTAGCAGCTAAACAGCGACCGCCCATTAGAACGGCTCCTGTTCAAAGACCGGTGACAGGGACTTCCCGGAGGTCCAGTGGTTAAGACTCCGTCGGTTCAGTCCCTGGTTGAGGACCTAAGCTCCCACGTGCAGTGCAGTCCGGCAAATAAATAAATAAGAAGAAAGTCACCAAGGCTGATGACACCAGGCGTCATTAAGGACATCAAAGAACTGAAACGCTCTTATTTCGCCAGCAGGGACATAAAGCTATACAACCGTTCAGGGAACTCTTGGGGAGTTTCTTATCAAGTTAAATATCCACCTGCTCTAAACTACGGGGTCTTCTCTTCCCTGGTGGCTCGGACGGTAAAGCATCTGCCTACAGTGCGGGAGACCCGGGTTCAGACCTTGGGTCAGGAAGATCTGGAGAAGGAAATGGCAACCTGCTCCAGAACTCTTGCCTGGCAAATCCCATGGACGGAGGCTACAGTCCATGGGGTCGCAAAGAGTCGGACACGACTCGGCGGCTTCACTTTCCTTTCTTTCTTTCTAAACTCCAGCAATTCGACTCTCAGGAATTTGTTCCTGAGAGAAACGAAAACACCTCACTGTATCAGTTACCCGTGGCCGCATAACAAATCCCCACAAACTGGGTGGCTTAAGAGAGCACCCACTGATTAGCCACGGGGATACAGATCAGAGATCTCTCGTGGCACAGGACTCTTGACGCTGAGATCGCAGGTCAGCCAGACTGGGCTTGTCTGCAGGCTCAGGGCCAAATCCAGTTCTTGGCGCTGCAGGACCCAGCCCCCATTCCTGCTGGCTCTCCTGCCGCCCCTGCAGCCCACCCTCAAGCCTCGGCACAGGCTCCCTCCCTCTGTAAAACAACAGCGCAGAAGTCTCCTCCAACCCGCCCCCCCACCTCCGCGGGGGGGAAGTCCCTGCTTTTAACGGGACCATGTGACTGAGCCCCGCTCTCCGCATGGCCTCCCGTCGCCATACAACAGGATTTGATCTCAGGAGGAAGAGCAGGCCATATCGCAGGTCCCACCTGTTCCAGATGAAGTGGTGAGTTTGTCGGGGGCCAGCCTTAGAATCTGCCTCGGTCACCAAGGCTGAGTGTTGCCGCCTTGGTGCGGGAATGTTCCAGCAAGCCTCATTCGTAAGAGCCGAAGGGCAGAAGCCAGTCCAATACCCATGAGCAGCTGAGAGGCTTGGCCTCTAAGGCTGTGGCTGAGTGGACACACTCAGCCCTGCAAAGGAACTACAGGCACCCACGTGCGAATGGCCTCAAACCGTCACACCGGTGAGGTGGTTTCCCCCGAACCCAGGGCAGCGGTTCTGAACCTCCCGCCGTATGTGCATGGCGGAATGACACGATTAAGCAGAAGGGCCAGGGGTCACTGTGGGAGTGGGCCTCGCAGGGAGGTGCTAGAATAGTCCTTGTGACGGGTTAGAGTGGGACTCATCAGAAGGAACCTGTGATTAGCTTCATGTGGACACAGACGTTACACAGAGAAACATTCACAGACAGTGTACAACCTTAGGTTCCCAGATGCACTCAGGTTTCCTTGCTCTGTGGATGCGCCTAGAAGCTACGACACGCCGACGGCCATGAGCACCGCAGAGCCCAGACCCTGATTTCTAACACCTTCCACTGGAGGAACCAGAGCGTCTTGGAGAAATGGCTGCTTCTGAGGCTGCAGTAGGAAATATGGGTGATGAGTCTGGAGCCGCTTGTGGTGCCGGAAAGGAAGGACGTGCCCAGCCACCCCTCACACCACAGAAAAAGCAAACCCACGGTGGGGACACGCACATCGGTATGCACAGAAGAGCCCCTGCGGGGAATCCGAGCAGCAGAATAATTTCTTTTTTTTTTTCATTTTAAAAAATGATTGTGTTCATTTATTTTACTTTCGGCTGCGCTGGGCCTTCACGGCTGCGCGGGCTTTTCTCAGCAGTGGGGGCTACATTCCAGCTGCGGCTCCTGGGCTTCTCCTTGCGGGGGCTTCTCCTGTTGCGGAGCTCGGGCTTCAGCGGTTGCAGCACGCGGGCTCAGCAGGTGAGGCTCTCGGGCTCTGAGCACAGACTCCATAGTTGTGGCACACGGGCTTGGTGGCACTTGGGATCTTCCCGGACCAGGGATCAAACCTGCGTCCCTTGCATCGGCAGATTCAGGGAAGATTCTTTACCGCTGAGTCACCAGGGAAGCCTCGGAGTGTAGGTACTCCCCGGGGCTGGGGAGACATTGTCCCACCTCCCTCGGCTCTGGGGAGACATGGTCCCATCTCCCTCGGCTCTGGGGAGACATGGTCCCATCTCCCTCGGCGCGCACGCAGACTTCCTTCCAGGGGACGGCAGGGAAGGTGGGCAGAGCAGCTTTACTGGGGACGCCTGGAGGCACAGGGCAGGCAGGTGGGCAAGGCCGACCTTCTCAGCCTGAATCCATGCTGTCAGCAAACGCCTCTGACGCAACATGGGAAGGGCGCCCTGGCCCTGTCCTCTCGCCCCAGAACTTGCCGCTCCAGTCCTGAGG
The DNA here is from genome assembly GCA_006410515.1 of Procapra przewalskii. Classification (NCBI taxonomy): domain Eukaryota; kingdom Metazoa; phylum Chordata; class Mammalia; order Artiodactyla; family Bovidae; genus Procapra; species Procapra przewalskii. The sequence goes on from SJYF01000894.1 coordinate 215,638, forward strand.
AAGACATCAGGCAAATCCCCATAGAGGGACATTCTATGAAATTTCTAGCCAGTCCTCTTCAAACCATCAAAGGTGATCAAAACCCAGGGATGTCTGAGAAACTCACAGCCCAGAGGGGCCGAGGAGATGTGGCAACCAACTGTCTGATACATCCTGGGTGGGGTCCTGGGACAGGAAAGGGACTTAGGGGAAAAACTAAGGAAACGTGAATTAGGTTCGGACTTTCAGTTGATGATAAATACTGCGTCGATGTCGTGACTCTACTGAGGTAAAATGTTCGTGGAGGCGAAATGGGTGCAGCGTCTATGACAACCCTCTGAACTCTCTTTGGTGTTTTGTGTAAGTCTGAATCTGTCCTAACATCAAAAGTTTACTTTAAAACCCTTAAAACATGGGCTGCAGACACGTGCAGGCTGGCAAAATGCAAACTCCACACCTTTAACTCAAAGCGTATGCTACAGATGGAAGCATCGGAAGGACACGCTGTGGATGCCCAGGCCTGGCCTCACTTCTAAAAACGCCCAGGACAGGATTCCCACCCATTTTTAAAAACCGGCCTTGTCCGTTTGACCCCTGCTGGGGCCCGAGGAGCTGTTGAGCGGGTGGGCACGGTCATCTACCTCTTCCCTCGAACCCGCCCTGCCATCTGTGCTGGGACGCTCTGTCCTGGGACTTTCCTTCCCTCCACTGACTCATCTGTCTCTCAGCTTATTCTTTACTGAGTTTGTGTGCAGGCGCGCATGCGCTCAGTTGGGTCTGACTCTTTGTGACCCCCAGGACTGAATACTTTGTCCATGGGATTCTCCAGGCAAGAATGCTGGAGCGCGTTGCCATTTCCTGCTCCAGGATACCTTCCTGACCCAGGGATGGAAGCGCATCCCCTACTTCTCCTGTACTGACAGGCACATTCTTTACCAGCTGAGCCACCAGGGAAAACTTTATCAAGTGTAACTACCTCTTAATTGTACAACACCCCTTCTTCAGAATTTGTAATGGAACTCCTGAGAGTATTGCAGACTTCCAGGTATTTTAAACAAGCTGTGATAGTAAAATTCAATGTGTGATCTACAATTTTAAAAGATGATGCTGAGCTCAAGAAGCTGCCGATACAGATGAGCACGGGCTGTCTGATTCCGTCTACATGACGTTCGACCACTGTCACGGCCGTCTGTGGGGACAGGAGTCCGGCGGTGGTCGTGGGGCCGGGGTGGGGGGAGGGGGCCCCGAGGGAACTTTCTGAGGTAATGGCTTTCTTGCCTCTACTTTAAAAACAAATTTTTTTTAACTGTGTTAAAGTCCACATAACATGTTTACAGCCCTAACCATTTCTAAGTGCTCTGCTCTGCGGCGTAAGTACATTCACAACGTTGTACAACCGTTACCATGGTTCTTTCCAGAACTGTCTCCTCTCCCCAAACTCAAACGCTCTCCCCTTAAACACGAGCTCCCGGTCCACCCCCAGCCCCTGGCCTCCACCATCCTACTTTCTGTCTATATGGATTTTTTTTTTCTTTCTCTTTTCCTCACCCTCTTTTTTTAAATTGAGGCAAAAAAAAAAAACACGACATCAAATTCACCACCTGAACCGTTTTTAGGTGTGCATTTCAGGGGCGTGACGTACCTTCCCGCGGTCATCATCCACGCCCAGAACTTTCCATCTGGCAAGTAGAAAACTCCGCACCGTGAGACACTGACCCCCCTCTTCTGTGTCTGTGGGTCTGACTACTGCAGGCCCCTGTGTAAATGGACTCAATCAGCGTTTCTCCTTCAGTGACTGGCTTATTTCACTCGGAACGACGCCCTCAGCCACCCCCATGAGGGCAGGGGTCAGGATTTCCTTCCTCTTGGAGGATGAAAAATATTCCATTGTATAGACAAACAACATTTTCTTTATCCATTCATCCTTCAGTGGATATCCAAGGGGTTTCTACCTGTTGGCATCCGTTGCAATAAACGTAGAGATGCGAATATCCCTTCTAGACCCTGACTTCAGTCCTCTTAGGTACATACCTACTAGTGAGGCTGCTGGATCACACAGTAATCCCATTTTTGTTGGAGGAAACTTCATACTGTTTTCCGGAGAAGGCGATGGCACCCACTCCAGTACTCTAGCCTGGAAAATCCCATGGACCGAGGAGCCTGGTGGGCTGCAGTCCACGGGGTCACTAAGAGTCGGACACGACTGAGCGACTTCACTTTCACTTTTCACTTTCATGCACTGCAGAAGGAGGCAATGGCAACCCACTCCAGTGTTCTTGCCTGGAGAATCCCAGAGACGGCAGAGCCTGGTGGGCTGCCGTCTATGGGGTCACAGAGTTGAACACGACTGAGGCGACTTAGCAGCAGCAGCAGCAGCAGCCAGTCAGTCGGTCAGTCGGTCAGTCAGTTCAGTCTCTCAGTCATGTCTGACTCTTTGCGACCCCATGGACTGTAACCCGCCAGACTCCTGTGTCCATTGGATTTTCCCAGCAAGAATAGTTGCCGTTTTCTTCTCTAAGCGTTCGTCCCAATCAGGGATCGAGCCTGTGTTTCCTGCCTTTGGCAGGCAGATTCCTCCCCACTGGCCCGCCTGGAAGCCCTTCTGCACAGCGGCTTTACCATTCCGCACTCCCACGAGCAGTGCACAAGGGTCCCACCTCCTGCATATCGTCACCAAGGCTTATTCGCTTATTTTCTGTCCTGATGCTCGTATCTCATTGTGGTTCTCCTTAACTTTTGCACATACAGAACACAGCGATCATAGCCCTTAACGTCCTTCTCTGCTGGCTCATGACGGCACCTCTGTGAACCCTGGGCAGGCTTGGAGGACTGGTCACTCCCCTCATGGGCTGAGCTCCCCGCCTCCTGGCATGCGTGGTAATTGCTGCTTGCATGCCCGCCACTGTGGCTTTGTCCTAGGATGTAGTGACATTACTTGGGAACAGTGTGATCCTTTGGAACTTCGCTTTTATGACGTGTTAAGTGGCTCCAGAGCAGGGCTCAGGCTTTGTTTGGTTGTTCAGTTCGTCTGCAACCCCATGGACTGCAGCACGCCAGGCTTCCTTGTCCTTCACCGTCTCCTGGAGTTTGCTCAGACTCGTGTTCACTGAGTCAGTGATGCCATCCAGCTCAGCCTGGGGCTCACTGCTCTCTATCACAGAGGCGAGCTTGTCCAGAGGTCTGTGCGATGGTGAACCGTAGCATCTCACCTTTCCAGATGGCTCTTCACATGCCCCTTCCGAGGCAGGCATGGGCCGGTCTTCCACCGGATGCTCCAGGGGGCCCTCTCAGCTGGCCAGTGTTCTCTGGGCAGCCCTCCCCTCTCTGACACTCTGTATCATGGCAGCTAGCCACCTGACCTCCCCAGATGCTCACCCAGAGGATCCACCAGGACCACCGCGTCCCTCTTCTCATGCCACAACCTGGAAACTGCCCCCAGACAGTGAGTTGCAGCCGGCGTAGGGCCCATCTCACCTGCCCCTTCTCTCAGGGACCTTTGTCCCGTGTTACCCAGGGTCCAGCGCCTTCAGAGACATCCTGTCATTCATTTTGCCTGGTTGCTCATTGTTTTCTGGTTGTTTCCAGTGGGACGGTAAATTCCCCATCACAGCTGGAAGGGAAACTCTTTCCTAACGGACGTGCCCTAAGTCTGGCTTTTCATGGTGGCCGCACGGATGTGTCCAGTGAACAAAGCTCACTGACTCACTCGATCCAGCAGGGCCTCGTCTGAGAAGTGCTGTCCAGTCCTTCAGGCGTGTCTGACTCTGCGACCCCATGAACCGCAGTGCGCCAGGCCTCCCTGTCCTTCACCATCTCCCGGAGCTGGCTCAAACTCATGTCCATTGAGTCAGTGATGCCATCCAACCATCTCGTCCTCTGTCGTCCCCTTCTCCTCCTGCCTTCAATCTTTCCCAGCATCAGGGTCCTTTCCAATGAGTCAGCTCTTCGCATCAGTTGGCCCAAAGTATTGGAGCTTCGGTTTCAGCATCAGTCCTTCCAATGAATATTCAGGACTGATTTCCTGACTGGTTGGATCTCCTTGCAGTCCAAGGGACTCTCAAGAGTCTTCTCCAACACCACAGTCCAAAAGCATCAATTCTTCGGCTCTCAGCCTTCTTTATGATCCAACTCTCACATCTATACACGACTACCGGAAAAACCACAACTTTGACTATACAGACCTTTGTTGACAAAGTAACGTCTCTGCTTTTTAATATGCTGTCTAGGTTGGTCATAGCTATTCTTCCAAGGAGCAAGCATCTTTTAATTTCACGGCTGCAGTCACCATCTGCAGTGACCTTGGAGCCCAAGAAGCTAACGTCTGTCATGGTTTCCACTGTTTCCCCATCTATTTGCCATGAAGTGATGGCACCGGATGCCATGATCTTTGCTTTTTGAATGTTGAGCTTTAAGCCAGCTTTTTCACTCTCCTCTTTCACCTTCATCAAGAGGAACTTTAGTTCTTTTTCGCTTTCTGCCATAAGGGTAGTGTCATCTGCATATCTGAGGTTATTGATATTTCTCCCGGCAATCTTGATTCCAGTTTGTGCTTCTTCCAGCCCAGCGTTTCTCATGATGTACTCTGCATAGAAGTAAAATAAGCGGGGTGACAATATACAGCCTTCACGTACTCCTTTCCCAACTTGGAACCAGTCTGTTGTTCCATGTCCAGTTCTAACTGTTGCTTCTTGACCTGCATACAGGTTTCTCAGGAGACAAGTAAGGTGATATGATATTCCCATCTTTTTAAGTATTTTCCACAGTTTGTTGTGATCCACACAGTCAAAGGCTTTAACATACTCAATAAAGCAGAAGTAGGTGTTTTTCTGGAACTCTCTTGCTTTTTCTATGGTCCAATAGATGTTGGCAATTTGATCTTCGGTTCCTCTGCCTTTTCTAAACCAAGCTTGAACATCTGGAAGTTCTCAATTCACATACTGTTGAAGCCTAACTTGGAGAATTTTGAACATTAATTTGCTAGCATGTGAAATGAGTGCAATTGTGCAGTAGTTTGAAGGGGCTTCCCTGGCAGCTCAGCTGGTAAAGAATCCACCAGGAATGCAGGAGGTCCTGGTTCGATTCCTGGGTGGGGAAGATCCACTGAAGAAGGAATAGGCTACTGACTCCAGTATTCTGGCCTGGAGAATTCCATGGACTGTCTAGTCCGTGGGGTCACAAAGAGTCTCACACTACTGAGCGACTTTCACTTTCACTTGAGCATTCTTTGGCATTGCCTTTCTTTGGAATTGGAATGAAAACTGACCTATCCAGACCTGTGGTCACTGCCGAGTTTTCCCAATTTGCTGGCATATCGAGTGCAGCACTTTCAGCCGAGCGCACACTCAAGAAAACTGGACACAGAGACACAAAGAGGGGTCTGCACACTCGTGTTCACAATTGCACTATTCAGAGTAGCCAAACGTGGGAGCGACCCAAGTGCCCATTGACGGAGGGAGGGCAAACAAGATGTGCTGTGTCCAAACCGCAGCGCCGCGCAACCTCAAAAAGGAAGGAAACGACGACACAGGCTAACGGATGAGCCCTGGGACGCCGCGCTAAGTGAGACACGCCAGGCGCCAAAGGACAGAACCTGCAGGATCCCGCTGATCTGAGTGTGATGGTTAATTTTATGCGTCTGCTTGACTGGCACGAGTGCACTATATTTGGTCAAAGGTTATTCTGGGTTTTCCCGTGAAGATTTCCTTTTCCTTTGTCTGAGATTAGCCTGTAAATCAGTAGAGTGAGTAAGGCAGGCTGCCCGCCCTAATGCAGGCAAGCCTCTTCCAATCAGGTGATGGTCTGGATAGAACGAAAGTCTGACCCTCTGGACATGAGTCTGAGCAAACTCCGGGGGCTGGGGAAGGACTGGGAAGCCTGGTATGCTGCCCTTCGTGTGCCGCAAAGAGTTAAACACACCTGAGTGATTGAACAACCCAGAGTAAGAGGGCATTCTTCCTGCCTGAAGGCCTTCAAACCCGGATATTGATCTTTTCTTACCTGCAGAGTTCAGATGAAACCTTGGTTCCCCCGAGGCTCACTCATCCTGCCGACCTTGGGACTTACAGCTTCCATAAACACGTGAGTCAATTCCTCATAATAAGTCTCTTTGAAAATACACAGGCACACCCCATTGATTCTGTTTGTCTGGAAAACCCTGACTAATACAACGAGGGCCATAGAGAAGTCAAATCCACAGAGACAGACAGTAGCTGGAGGGCTGAGAGTGGGGAGAAGGCGTGTGTAGAGTAGACTGTAGCCGTTCTAGTGGACTGTGGTTGGGTCACTCAGCTGTGTCCAGCTCTTCATGACCACATGGACTGTAGCCTGTTAGACTCCCCTGTCCATGGGATTCTCCAAGAGAAAGTACTGGAGAGGGTTGACGTTCCCTTCTCCAGGGGATCTCCCTGACCCAGCGATCGAACCTGGGTCTCCTGCATTGCAGACGGATTCTTTACCAACTGAGCCTCCAGGGAGGTGACTTTGGCACAACAACGTATTATGCTTAATGCCACGGAGCTGTGCGCTTAAACCAGGCTAGGATGGCAAATCTCACATCCTGTCTATTTTATGACAGACACTGAACCGAGCATCTCAGCGCTGTGCAGAGAGGAGCGTCGCCCAGAGCCGCAGCCGCACACTGGGGACCCGGAAGTCTCTGCCACCAGAGTCATGGTGCTGGTGGGCCCGGGTAAAGCTGGCAGCGAAGATAAGAGTGCCTCCATGGCCTTGCCCTCCAGCAGACGCCGAGAGACGGCCCGGCCTCCAGAAGCCTGGAGGAGATGCTTGGCCTGCATCCAGCAGAGGCTGCCGATGTGGTCGTAAACACGGGGCTTGCCCAAGCCCACCTCTCTGCTGAATCCTTGCCTGCTGGAGCCCTCTGTGACCTGGCCCCCTGCACCAGCCTCTCCTTAAGCCTGCAGCTCAGCTGTGCCCCTGGTGTCTCTCTCCCATCATCACAGGAATGCCCCGTGGGTCCCAGGCTTTTGGGGGCCAGTCCCCATCACCCACAAGGCTGTATGCCTTTGTTGCTGGTGAGGAATCATCTCTCCAGGGCAGAGACGGGAAGCCAGGGAACCAGCTGCCTCACCCAGGTGTTCAGCACGCACAGGTCACCTCGGGGGAGCCCAGAAAACACACACATCCAGGTGCCCCGATGGGAGCCTGCCCCTCCTGTTCCTCCTGTGCCGGGAGGCCAAGCCAGGCCGTAGGTCCCGCAGGACCCATTGCCCTGAGCGCTGTCTCGACATCACCAGAGGGACAGCTGCCAGGAGCTCCGAGGGGCCACGCCAAGGGGCCCGGGCGCCAGGTGGCGGTCCTGGGAACCCACACACACTCCCCGCTGGGGACCGGCCCCGCGCTCCTGGCCCCGCTGGCCCCTCGCAGGTGCTGAGACCCCAGATAGAGACCCTGAGAGCCGGCAGGCCTCTGGCAGCAGACCTGGGGTGAAGCCTCCAGGCTGAAACCTGGGGGCCCGAGGGTTCTGGTAGACAGAAGGAATGGCTTTATCACATCTTAGTCTACTGACTCTGGTGCACCTGAAGCATCTTTGGGAGGAAACAGGAGCTGGGCCACCCTAGACAGCAGCCAGGTGGTCAGGGGAGGGTGCCTGCCCATGTGAGCCGGCTCAGGCCTGCCCAAGGCCCCACCCAGGGTTTCCAGGACGACCAGCAGGGTCCACGCGGCCAACAACGCCGCCTGGTGGCCAGTGGGTGAGCAGCACGGGGCCTGCTCCTGCTCACCTCCAAGCCAGACAGATGCAGGGGCAGAGGGCGGTGGGGCTGAGGACCCTAGGCCTCTGGGCCCAGCCGTCTTGAGAGGCTCCCCCAGCCACCAACTCCCTTCCTCCAGGCCTGGAAGGGACAGGGATGGGCAACAGCTGTGCTGACCTCTCACCACATAGGCCTCGGTGCCCCCAGCGCTGGGCTCTGTGTCTACAGAGTGGGGTAAAGAGACGACTCCTGCCCCAGGGAGCCCCCAGGAGCATGGAGGTGGGAGCCCCGTGTCCCCAGAGCCGCCCAGGGGTTGGGTCAGTGAGGAAGGCAAGGCACCAGGCCACCGGAGACCCGTTCGTCCTGTCTGGTCAGCAGAGGCAGGACCTCCGGCCAGGCTGGGCCAGGCCAAGTGTGGACGTGCTCTGGACACGCGCTCTGGCCCTCCTGCAGCCCGGAGCACGTCCCGTCCTGTGGCTCAGCGGGGCTGCCCACGGGGCCAGGGCAGACGGGCACGGCCCGGCCCAGCGTGACCATGGAGCCCAGTTCTGGGGCCTCGGCCTCTTATCCCCTCGGCTACAGGCCCCAGCCGGGACCCACAGGAGGGATTCACAGCCAGAGCCCCCGAGGGGCCTGCCTGGCCGTCACCTGATCTCGGGTGAGGACACGGAGGTCACATCCCGAGGCAGACTCGGGACCTCGGCCCCAGACCTGGGCTCCACGTGTGCCCGGAGACACAGCCGGGAGCACCCAGCGGCCTGTCCTCGTCCATCCGCCCAGGCACCCGCCGGGGGCGCAGAGCATGTGCGGTTGAAGCACGGGGGGCTCCCCCAAGCCCTCCCGCTCTCCACAGGAGGGGCGCCTTGCTGGGGGCCCTGGGTGCTCTCCTACACCCAGCATCCTCGGGAGAGCCTGGCCACCGATGCTGGCCCCCAGGACCCTGCCGCCCGGCTCTTCCCAGCAGTTTGTCTCTCAGGGTGCCCCATCCCTAGGGCCTGTTCCACCCAAGACAGGGGCCCCCACCCCGGCCTCACCCTGGCCCCCCAGGGGAGTTCTCAAAGTCCCCGCTGCCCAGGCCCTAACCCAGGGGTCAGCAGGCGCCCCACCCCGGGGACTTGCAAGGGTTCCCAGGTTCCAGGACTGAGAACCGCTCCCTTCTCTGTGCCTCGCTCTCTCCGACTAGGACCCAGGAATGCTCAAGCCAACCACGGTTCACGGAGGTGGAGGCCCTGAGCATGACAGGCCTCAGCCTGGGGAGCCAGGGGGCATGTCGGGGAGACCCCTGCCCGGTTCACAGAGGAAGCCTGTGGCTCCAGAGGGTCTCGACCGAAGTCTGCAGGGCAGAGCCTCAGGCCTGGGGCCGCTGTGGCCCTGCTGGCGCGCCGGGCGGAGGGCAGAGCCATCCTCGCCCCCAGCCCCGGGCTCAGTGCTGGCGTAAAGAGTCACCCTAACTTGGGGGTTAATTTGGGGGGCAGTTTGTCCCCAGGGCTGACCGCCCCAGAGAGCTGGCTGTGTTCCCAGTGTCCCCACTGCCCCTGCGCTCCCTCGGCTGGGAGGGCCAGTCCCGTGGGCTTGCCGGTGATGGAGCAAATGTCGGAGCCCTGCTGGGCGAGCTGCCAGCCCCGTCACCAGCGCAGGGTCCATCCCGAGCCCTGGCCGCCCCTCCTCAGAGCGGGGCAGCCCCCAGGCGGATCTCAGGCCACATGGATGGGCAGGCGGTGGGCATGAAGGGCCGCCCAGATGGCTGGTATGGGTCCCCCACCCCCGCCCACCCAGGGTCCTGCGAGTCTGCGTTTGGAGGGGGGAGGCTCTCGGGGGGACTCCCTGCAGCCCAGGCTTGCCCAGGAGAGGGCAGTGGGGCCCGGGCCCTGGGGGCAGGGGCGCAGGGGTGGCCGGAGGGCACTCAGGCAGTGGGACCCCTTCTATAACGCGAAGCACCCGAGCCTGCCCCCCAGGGTGGGGGAGGGGAGAGCACGCCCTCCTCCACACCTGCTTCCTGGTGGGAAGCCCACAGAGCCCCACAGCCCCCGCCGCGTGTTTGTTCATCAGGACGCACTTATACGTGAGCTAAAAGGAGCGGCTCCTAAGGTTCCACGTAGGCTGTGACGGTGTGCTCCGCCGGATCCGTCCCACCCTGCCCGTGTAGTGCCCCCCTCGCCACGGGTGGCCGTGCAGAGCTCTGGGGGTCCTGGCCCCCACCCCACCACTGCTGCTCTGGGCCTCAGCTCCCTCGCCTGACGGGGCGAGAGCTCTCACTCTGACACTGAGTGAGTGATGCCGCTGTGCTACTCCAGTGAGAGTCCAGACCCCTGGCCAGGCGGCCCCACACCGCCGCCCCCGCCCCTCCCCGAGCCTGCACAGGGCCCGGCCAGGGCAGGAAGCGGGCTCAGAGGAGCGTTTCCGCCCGGGCCGGGTGGCGAGTGCAGGCCCTGATAAGGGGCACGCATGGCTGGCCGCGCGTCCGCCTTTTGTCCCCAGCTCCGGTCAGCCCTTCCTGCCAGGGTGAGAAGCCTGAGCGCCTGGCGACGGCCTCCCTCCCCTCCACCTCCTCTCTGTCCCTGGCCCCGTGGTTCAGGGTCTGGGGGAGTTTGAGGCCCCCAGGGCCAGGGGCCCCAGGACCGGCCGGGAGTCTGAACTGAGCTGACCAGGCTTCCTTCCCACTGGGTCCCCTCCAGGCCCCGCGCTCTGCTGGCTCAGCTCCGGGTGGTGGGGAAGCGGGGAGTGGTCTGCCAGGGCAGCTGTGGGGGCCTGGTCGGGCACAGGCTCCCTCGGAGGCAGACACTGCCCCCTCCTGTGCCTGAGGCCCCAGGGAAGTGTGGGCCTGGCTCAGCCTGGCTCCGAACTGGCCCTGTCTTGAAGCGACCCAAAGTCAGACAGCCAGGGGCCTGTCACGCCACCTCCAGGGGCCCGCACGCTCAGGGGTCTCCACCCCATAGAGAGCTGGTGAGCTGAGCTGAGGAGGGCTGCACCGGCCCCTGAAGGACCCTCTCGCAGCCCCTGGGCCCCAGAGACTGCCCCTGGCTGAGAACAGTGCGCCCCAGTCTAAAGGGGGTGGAGGGTGACCGGGAAGGCTAGGCCTGTGTCTCTTTCCGGAACAGAGTCAGACCCCTCGGGGCTGCCTCCCCAGCGGTCCCTGGCAGCCCCCTAAAACGCAACCCCCTGCCTCGTGGGTGGGTAGCAGGGCCTGGTGGGCAGCGCTCGGCTGCCTGCTCAGGACGCGCTAGGATCTGGGGCGTCTCTGCTTCTCTGATAAGGGCTTTCTTCAGGCATGCTTGACAGAGCGCTCGGTGCACCCAGTCCAAGCGTACAATTCAGTGAGTTTGGATGCATTCTATTAATTCTTTTGCCGCTTCCCGGGTGGCTCAGTGGTAAAGAATCCGCCTGCCAACGCACGAGACTCGGGTTCAATCCCTGGGGTCGGGAAGATTCCCTGGAGGAGGGCATGGCAACCCACTCCAGTATTCTTGCCTGGAGGATCCCATAGTCAGGGGAGCCTGGCGGGCTGCAGTCCACGGGGTCGCCACGAATCGGACACGACCGAGCCCCCGAGCACAGTGGCGACATGCGTAGGACAGAGCTTCCGCCACCTGCGCCGTTTCCAAGTGTGCGATCAGTGGGGTGAATCACATTCAGTTTCTGCAGCCACCACCCCTGTCTGCTCCCGGAAACTTGTCACCCTCCCGATCTGAAGTTCTGCGTCTGTTAAACAATCGCCCCCCACTCTGTCCCTGCCGCCAGGTTTCGGTCTGAACAGATGTGCCCGTGTGGGGCATTTTCCACAGATGGAATCACCCCGCTCTTGTCCTGCCACGCCTTCATACAGCGTCACGTTCCCAAGGCTCGTCTGTGCGGCCACGGCGTCTGCTTCATCCCTTGCTGGCTGAACACTGTTCCACTGAGCGGCCAGACCACGGGTGTCATTTACCCCCCATTCGTCAGTGGCTGGACACCCGGGTTGTTCCCCGCTCTCGTTACTGTGAAGAAGAATAATGATGGCCTATTCTCAGCGTCTTGGTGGACCGTCCTGGAGGGGGATAGCTGGAGGGAATTCTATGCTTACTTTCTGAGCCACAACAGACTCCTTCAAAAATGCGTTTGCTCTGGACTGTGTCCACTCAGCCCAGGCAGGGACGGCATGCACCCCTCACCACTCTGCCGTCTCTGAAGCCTGCAGCTGAGCTCTGGGCACCGCTGTGTGCTTCCAGAGTAGCAGCGGCCAGCTGAGGGCATGGTGGCCACGGCGGGGGTGGGCGTGGGTGCCTCAAGGGATGAGGGGCCGCTTGGCCCATTGTAATGGGGATTACAGCCACCCAAATCGTGAATTTGTCCCAAATATGTGCGTCTCAGAGGGAGTTTAGGGCTGTGAGGTTGCCCACGCGAGTCCACGTGATGGACACACCTTGACACCCCTTTGCACACCCAGGGAGCTCGCCACGCCGAGATGCGCGCTCCTGGCGGGCCGCACCGTGGACTCTGGGCGGTGGGCGGTGTCAGCTTGCCCCTGTAACGAGCGTGTTGTGGAGAGGTGTGGATGGGGGGGTGGCTGCACTCGAGAGGGGGTGCCTGTGGGAATTCTCCGGACCTTCTTCCCAGTGTTGCCAGGAAACGAAGGCTGTGCTGAACACAACCCATCGTTACCAGTGCGCCTCGTCCCGGGGGTCGTGAAGTCACTGGGACTGGGCAGAGCCAACTTCAAGGGTGCACGGACCCGGGGCGCCCTCCGCCGTGAGTGGCAGGGGCTGTGGCAGGCACCCGCTCCACTGCCCCCCTACCCAGACCCCAGGTGGTGAGACGAGCCGGAGGTGCAGCGGTTTCTCTTTCGTGCTTTTGGGAATCTAATCCCACCAGCTCTTTCCAAATGAGCGCTTGCTACTTCATATGCTGGACGACACACACACACAGATTGATTTTCATTTTAGAATCATAAAATGCAGTATAAATAAGCAGTCCTGGCCCAGAGGGCCCTTCCTGTCCTGCCCCAGCCACAGGCCTCCGGAGAAGTCACATCCTCCCTGGCTACAGGGCGTGGAGGTGGGGCAGGAGAGTGGGGGTTCTCCTTGCCCCCCTTCCCAACCCTGTCCCTTTGTCCCTCCACAGCTCAGCCCGCAGGCGCCAGGGACCAAGCCTGAGAGGGGAGGCGGCTCTTCTGCTTTGGGATGTCGTTCCTTTAAACAGCAGGGCGGCCCAGTGGGAAGAGGGGTTGGGGCGCCTGGGCCTCCTGAGTCAGACCCAATAAGCCATCAGAGGCGGCATTCTGGAATGTCTAGGGGCATTCCGGAGCCCTCTGCGCTTTGCCCCATGAACCCAGTGGGGCCTGGAACTGGGACTCGTGCGTGCAGGGTGGAGGCGGGCATAACTCCCCAAAGCCTGGGTGGGGGTGGGCCCTGGCTGCAATGGCCATCTGCTCCCACCTCCTGAGTCCTCCACCAGCCCAGCCCGGTGGGCAGCTGTCCACGGCCACCCCCCTGAGACAGCAGGTCCTTGGGGAGCCCTTCCACCCCAGGGTGAGGGGCCTGGGGCTCATGCGGAGCTGCCTCCAGCCTCTCCCAGGGATCCAGGGACTGGCCTGGCCCACGGCCCGAGTTCGTCGTTTCCGGCCATTGTCCACAGCCGGGTTGGCTCCGGAAGCTGCGATCCCAGACGGGCCTCGTGGTGCTCGGGAGGGGACGGCGGGGCGGGGGGCTGATCGGGGACATACATCCTGTCTGAGACTCCAGCTGGCGTCATCTGGGCCAGGAAGGTGGCTGGGGCAGAGGAGCCGGGACCCTAGTGGGGTGCCTCTTGCACCTGGGTGCCTGCCCGGCCTGGGGAGAGGTCTGCCCCATGTCCCCTCCCTCCCCAGGAAAGGGCACAGGGCCCCCTTCATGGCCAGTGGAGAGGCATTGCTATCCCCAGCGCAGGGCGTTGGTCAGGATGCCCAGAGCACGGCTCACCTGGGGCCCTGGGACCCTGGGACCCTGGGACCCTGGGACCCTGGACCCTGTATCCTAACCCCAGCTCTGCCACACCAGGTGGCCTCCGGGGGTCTCAGCGTGCTCCTGGGGCAGTGGGATCAAGCAGGAAACCTGCTTTAACTGAGGAGTCCTGAGTGATCATGCCATGGAGAACACGCGCTTGGAGAAGACCTCGGACCCCCAGGGGTGGGTCCTGAACATGCAGCCCAGATCAGACCCCAGCACTGCTTTGCTCCCCAAGCTGGTGGGAGCCCTGCCTTCCTGATTCTGGTCCTGTGTCCCCGAACTGGGGGCCAGGGCAGCGAGAATGGGGCCAGGCTGGGCCTGCAGGAGCTTCCCAGGCACCGAGGTGACTGCTGGGGACCCCCTGTGACTCCCAGGGGCTCCAGTGGCCGAGTCCAGCCTACCCGCAGAGCACAAGCCCCTCTGGAGTCCGATGTGACTCCCAGCTAGCGGCCGGCCAGGAGGGAATGGCCCGCAGGCCCATCAGTTGAGGAACAGAAAACACATGTCCATCCACACAGCGGAACGTCATGCAGCCGTAGAAAGGCACGAAGCGCCAACTCCAGGGGCAACGTGCGTGAACCTCAAACACTGCTGAGTGCAAGAAGCCACGCACACAAGCCCCCGCATCACAGGAGACGCCCAGAACAGGCTAACCCAGAGGGACGGGAAGCAGATGGGCGGTTGTGTGGGGCTTGCAAGCGGGGCGTATGGTCGGGGAATAGACGGCAGAAGGAGGCAGGCTTCTCTAGGGTGCTAAAAATATTCTAAAATCGAAGTTGGTGATGGTCATTCTGCTCGGCGTCTGCACTAGAAGCCATGGAGTTGCATACTTGGCGTGGCTGGCTTACGGGGCATGTGAATTACACCTCACTGCAGCTGTTCATAGCAGACCGCCTGAGCTGCCTCTTGAGAAACCTGTATGCAGGTCAGGAAGCAACAGTCAGAACTGGACATGGAACAGCAGACTGGTTCCAAATAGGAAAAGGAGTACCTCAAGGCTGTATATTGTCACCCTGCTTATTTAACTTATATGCAGAATACATCATGAGAAACGCTGGGCTGGAAGAAGCACAAGCTGGAATCAAGACTGCTGGGAGAAATATCAGTAACCTCAGATATGCAGATGACACCACCCGTATGGCAGAAAGTGAAGAGGAACTAAAGAGCTTCTTGATGAAAGTGAAAGTGGAGAGTGAAAAAGTTGGCTTAAAGCTCAACATTCAGAAAACGAAGATCATGGCATCCCGTCCCATCACTTCATGGGAAATAGATGGGGAAACAGTGGAAACAGTGCTAGACTTTATTTTTTGGGGCTCCAGAATCACTGCAGATGGTGACTGCAGCCATGAAATTAAAAGATGCTTAGTCCTTGGAAGGAAAGTTATGACCAACCTAGATAGCATATTCAAAAGCAGAGACATTACTTTGCCAACAAAGGCCCGTCTAGTTAAGGCTATGGTTTTTCCAGTGGTCATGTATGGATGTGAGAGTTGGACTGTGAAGAAAGCTGAGCGCCGAAGAATTGATGCTTTTGAACTGTGGTGTTGGAAAAGACTCTTGAGAGTCCCTTGGACTGCAAGGAGATCCAACCAGTCCATCCTAAAAGAGATCAGCCCCGGGTGTTCTTTGGAAGGACTGATGCTGAAGCTGAAACTCCAATACTTTAGCCACCTCATGCGAAGTGTTGACTCATTGGAAACGACTCTGATGCTGGGAGGGATTGAGGGCAGGAGGAGAAGGGGACGACAGAGGATGAGATGGTTGGATGGCATCACCGACTCGATAGACATGGGTTTGGGTGGACTCCAGGAGTTGGGGATGGACAGGGAGGCCTGGCGTGCTGCGATTCATGGGGTCACAAACAGTCAGACATGACTGAGCAACTGAACTGAACTGAATAGCTGTTGTATTATAAACAGAAACCACTGGCTGGCCCTCGGTTCTTGCAGAGTCCCAGCCCAGCCTGGAGCTCTGGCTAAGGCCACACGGCTCTCAGGACAGAGGCTGCTTGCTTGGAGCAGAGTTGCCTGCCACGGGCAGGGACTAGGGGAGCCGCTCTCGCCCCCTGGGCCTGGTGAGGCGCTCTGTCCATGCACCCATGGGCCTCTCCAGCCACCTGCAGCCCCATTGGGATGGCTGAGTGGTAGTGCCCCACTCCCACGTCCCACGGTCCCCGTGCCAGACCCTGCTCCTCTCCTCAGGTTACCCAGATGGTCCCTAAGACCCCAGGAGCCCTGCACCCAGAGACTGAGACGGGCTGTGTGTCCCCTCCCCCAGCATGGGGCATCTTCTCACCAGGAAAAGAACCGAGACTAAATTTACGCCTGGACCGTGCACTGCAGGGGAGAGGTCAGGCGGCCCCCACCCGGGCCCTGACGCAGTTCCCCTTCCCCTCTGGAGGGGGTTTCTATTGTTCTCGGAGCCTGGCCCCCAATCTCCCCCGCACACTCACTTCCTGTTTCCTGGCCAAGAGGAAACAGAGATTTCTGGCCTGCCCGGGGAGCAGAGCTGCCCCCCAGCCCACACCCTTCTCTGTGAAGCTGGTGGTGAAGAATCTGCCTGCTGATCGCAGGAGATGCATTTTTAAGGATATCGAAATCAAATGCTCACAGGCAGCTGTGGACAGAACAGCATTGTCCGCGGAGGCTGGAGGGACCTCAGGGCTGCCCATGAGGGTCTGCACGTTGGGGGCACAGGCCCCTCTGAGAACCTGGTGGATGCTGTGGGCTGCTCCACCCCTCCCCTGGAAAGGGCTCAGGCACAACTTTCCACCATGGCAGCATTTCGAGATCCCCAGATTCCCCCCACAGGGCTCCCCAGGCCCTGCTCTGACATGCGGGGAAGCTGAGGCAAGGCAGCTTCCAGTCTCTAACGTCCCGCACCTTCCTGGAGCCTGTGGCTGCCCCGTGGAGACGGCAGACTCTCCCGGCGACACGGTCTCCCTGGGGAGGGGAGCCCCGCTGCCCCCAGCCCCTCTCCCCCGGACGGCTGGGATGACATTGTGCCCGAGGCCTGCCCCGCGTGGAGGCCTGGGGAGGGCTGCAGCTCCCAGTTCGAGGTCAATCTTGCCAGTTGACAGTCCTCGCCATCCTGAGGGGCCTTTCCTCCTGCACAGACGGGGTCAGGCGGCGGTGGCGGCCTTGCAGGGTGGGCGAGACAGCCCACCAGAGCCACGTGCCGTCGGCGCGGCCCCAACAGGCCCCTGGGTCCCGCTCACCGCTCTGCTCGCTGAAGGCCTTGGAGAGCCTCGTGCCCAGCGCTCCCAGAGCTGACCAGGCAGGGAGGGGACGGCATGGCCCAGACCCGGGTGCTGAGCCGCAACCCACCTCCGCTGACCTGCCCCCGCACCCCCAGCACACACAGCGGTTCTCGGGAACTTCCCTTTCTGTTGTCCTGGGAGACAAAGTGTTTTAACCCCAGGTTAACAGCCACTCTGTCCATCAAGCTTGGCAAACTGCAGCCTGATTGTGAGTAGGGCTTCTGCCCAGGGCTCCAGGCGGGGCGCTCAAGCCCCCTTTCCTCAACCCCTCAAGGCGGGGGCAGGGAGCCCTGTGGGGCTGGGGCAGCCTGGGCTCCAGGCAAAGCCGGGCCCTGGGACGCATCTGGGCTAGGACAGGGCCCAGCCGCAGAGCCAGGTGGGGGTCAGGCTCTAACCCCCTGCTCAGTGAGCCTTCTGCAGGGGTCAGCCGCGACCACCACTGCCCACCTGCCAGCTTCCAGGCGGGACCCAGAGCCCACCCCCTGGCCACAGTCAGCACCGTGACCCCCACCTGGCCAATAGTCAATAGAGACAAGCATTTCCTGGCGGCCCCTGGGAGCTTGGAACGTGCCGCACACCCACCCTAGGGGACCCCCATGCTCACTTCCCCGGGGGCTCTCTCCTCTCTCCACTGCCCAGACCACTGGCGCCTGCACTTCACAGGCAGAAGCCCGGACCCCAGCTCCCTTGGAGCTGCCCTGCCTGCTCCCCGGCCCCCTACCCAGCTCTCACCCCACTCCGGGGGTCTCCCCTACGATATGAGTCCTTCCCCAGGAAGGAAATCTGTTGTTCGAAAGGCGAGACTGCCTCCATCGTCCCGTATTAAAGGAAGAGCCGCACAGTGATGCTCCTGCACCTTCCTCAGGACGGCTAAGAACAGCGCGCAGCAGCCAGAGCTGGCGAGACTGTGGGCAGGCTGGAGCGCTCCGTACGGCGGGCGGGGGTGGCTTTCACGCCTGCCCTGCACCCAGGGACTGCCCAAGGAAGCATGGGGACCAGGACGGGGCACAGCCCCGGGGGCCCCACCAGGAACCGAGGTCGGGCTTGGGGGGGAGGACGCGAGCAGCAGAAAGGCCGTGCTGGCTGTGTGAGGAGTCCGCAGCGAGGAAGACCACGGAGCAGCAAGGAGAAGGGACCAAGCGTGCCCCGAGGGTCTCCCGCTGCCCAGGCAACCCTGGGCTCCGCGTTCAGAGCTTCTGTTTCGCGCCGGCCGAGCCTCAGGGACCATCTCCCCTCGGCGAGCCTCAGCTGCAGCAGCTCCAGGGTTAGACGTGAGCACAGTACACAGGGCCAGGCAGCAGGCACAGGCGCGAAGCAGGAGCCGCTGGGGGCCTGGGTACAGCCGAAGACCCTGGGGGCCGGACAGACCCCCGCTCTCCCGGTGGGACCTCCCGTGCCCTGTGGGACCCGATCCCACTCTGTACACAGCTCCCTGGGCTTAGGGGAACGCGAGCTCCCTTCCAGTCCTGCCAGGGACAAGCCACTAGGCCAGGCGCACGCGTCCCTGGATGAAGGGTCAGCTGCATCTGGCAGGAGTCTGGCTGACAGAACCATCCTGTCCCTGAGGCCAGGGGCCACCGCGGGGGGTAAACAGGAAGCCCTGCTCTCCCCTGCCCTGTGCTCCGGTCCTCCCCTCCCGCAGCCTGGCTCACATGCTGCGCCCAGCGCCCCTCGAGCCGCCCCAGACGCCCGTGCAGGCCTCTGCCGGGGGCTTGGTCTGTCTGCTCCTGAGCCTGCCGAGGCCAGAAGCCTGGCATTGAGGGCTCCCGAGAGGGTCCCAGGAGGCCCTAGCTGCCCCCGCCACGCCCCCGGCCTGACCGGTGCGCTCTGGGAAGGTAAGAAGGCCCAACTCAGTCCATCACCCCCAGAATGCCTGCAGGCGGGCTGGGAGGCCACGGGACCATTGTGCCTGCGGACCGGGGAGCAGATGGGGAAACAGGCCAGCGTGGGCCGAGGCTCCAGCCAGAGGAGCCAAAGCTGCGACTGGAACGGTAGCTTTCCGACTGCACGGGGGCTCTGCCCTGGGCCCGGGTCTCCGGGCCGCCCGGTAGTGAGGGACCGACCCCAGCAGACGATCGCCTCTGTGCCGCCCTCGGGGTGGCACCAACTCCTTCCCCAGCTGACCCCGCTGTGGTGGTGTGCTCGCCGACCCTGGAGAAACGCCATGGGGGCAGGCAGGGGGCCTCCTTGAGGACCGGGTGGTCCTGGCCCGCCAGGTAGAGTCCCCAGCACCCGGGAGCAGGCACCCATGGGGCAAGAGGCACCCTGACCCCCTGCAGGTCCCCAGGACCCTCCTGGAGTCCGACGGGGTATCGGCCAGCACCGTCCTCGCCCTCTGCCGGTACTCAGCCCACCTGCCATGCAGGCCCTGCCCGTCCCCGACCTGGCCGGGGCAGGCCGGGACCTCAGCCCATCTCTGGCATCTGCCTCTGAGGCTCCAGGACCTGAGACGGGGCGGGTTGGGGGGTGCGGAGGGATTGAGGCTGCAGGCCGGGCCGGGCTGGCTGCCATGCGGGGCCCTGTAGGAGCTGCAGCAGGGCAG
>SJYF01000894.1:263202-276509 GCA_006410515.1 Procapra przewalskii
CTACGTATTCAGTCACTCACAAGTGTCTGATTCTTTGAGACCCCATGGACTGTAGCCCACCAGGCTTCTCTTATCCATAGTATTTCCAAGGCAAAAATATTGGAGTGGGTTGCCATTTCCTTCTCCAGGGATCTTCCCGACCCAGGGACTGAGCCTGTGTCTCTTGCAGATTCTTTACCACTAGCCCCACCTGGGATTTCACCATTCAGATACCTCAGAGTCACTGGGTCCTGCTACCTCTGGGTGGGAGGTTAGAGGCAAGTTTCTGGAGCTCATTCTAACACACCCAGGGGCCCCACCCTGCCTGGATGCCAGCCAGCACCGGTGCCAACACCCCCCTGAGTCACAGTGCAGTGCGGGTGTGGTTTCCCGGTGACCCAGCCAAACATCCGTCCCTGAGCTGATGAAGCTGGAGCCGGGGCTGCAGCCCGCCTTCCCCGCCCTTGCCTGTGCTGCCCCGGGACCAGGCAAGTAAAATGATACGGGGCCCTGGGGAGATCTGAAGCAGGTCAACAGGAGTAAGCACTTTTCCAGGACAAGTATGTCCCAGGAGAAGACTCTTGAGGGTCCCTTGGACTTCAAGGAGATCAAACCGGTCCATCCTAAAGGGAATCAATCCTGAATATTCATTAGAAGGACTGAAGCTGAAGTTCCAATCCTTTGGCCACCTGATGCAAAGAGTCAACTCGTTTGAAAAGACTGATCCTGGGAAAGATTGAGGGCGGGAGGAGAGGGTGGCGACAGAGGATGAGACGGTTGGATGGCATCACCGACGCGATGGACATGAGTTTGAACAAGCTCTGGACTTGGTGATGGACAGGGAGGCCTGGCGTGCTGCAGTCCGCGGGGTGCCAAAGAGTGGGACAGAATGGAGCAACTGAACAACGCCCCAAGTAATATTTAGAACAAACGTGTCCTGAAAAATGTCATTTGTTGTTTATCTGGGATGGAACTCTCACCGGGCGTCCTGTATGTTATCCTCGGAGCAGGGGATAAAATACATCCGGTAACCAGCCCCACCCTGGTTCTCAGCCACACTTGCCAGCCGGCTCTGCCGGCGGCTGGGCAGCACTGCCCCCTAGTGGACACAGCCCCGGCCGCAGGGTGGAGGACGACGGAGGGGCTCAGGGAGACCCGGCTTCTCTGCTCCCCAGGGGGGCACACCCAACCCCCTGCCCCCCTGAGAGTTGACCCTCTCCGGGTTGGCTGCCCCAGTGAAGGGTACAGTGGTTGGCCTGGGACAGCCAGCAGGCTGAGGGTCTTGGTGCTCATCCTATGGCCAAAACGGTGTCGGGGGGTTGCACAGGGTTTGGGGGCTTCCCTTCCTCCCACCCCCTGCCCACTCTGAGTTCTGTCCCCTTCCTCTGAACTCCCCACCCACTCACGTCTCCACCCGGCGCGGAGTCGGGAGCAGCAGCCCCAAGACACTCACCCAGCATCAGAGGCTGGGGCGACAGAGCACCTGCCCCCCCACCCCCTCCGAGGCTGTGGGCTCCAAGCTCTCCCTCTCCCTTCCTCCCCTCTGTTCTTTCCCTGCTTCCTCCTGTCTCTGCCTCCCTCCCTTCCTTTATAAAAACAATGGAAGTTATATTATGACTGTATTGGTATAAAAAAAGTAAAAAGGACCCCTAAAAGTTCATTATTTTCCCTTCCAATTTATTTCTGATTTGGAGGGGGAAAAAAATTGAAAACACTCCCGTGGGCCTCTAGAAGCCTGTGGACCCCAGGTTCTGGGCTCTGGGCCTGGCAGACGGTGAGCCCTGCTTGGGACCGAGGCGGGGGGCGGGGGTATCTTGTGGGGTCTTAGCAGCCACGCTCCAGAGGCCTGGCGGGCCATCCCAGCAGGCAGGGAGTCCTGGCAGGGGTGTGAGCCCCCGCGTCTGGTCACTGGGTTCTGTAAGGCCAGCTGTGCCTCCAGCAGGACCCAGCGGTGCAGCTGGATGTCCCTGGGCAGCCGGAGAGGGCGTGGCTGCAGCCCTGGGGGCAGAGGACTCCCGGGCAGGTCTGGTCACCTCGGCCTGGCCCTGAGCCCCAGGGAGGGGCACCCCCCCACCACCTGCCTCAGTCCCGGAAATCCCTCTAAGACCAGCGTTCTGGGGAGGCTGCCCCCCCATCTGTTGGGCTGTCGGCACTGCCATTTGGCGTTCCCGCCGAGGGAGGCCGCGGCCACTGTGGAGGGCCGGCCGGCTCGCTCCCGGCTGCTGGTCTCTCAGTATGCAGGCCGCCTGGGGTCAGCGGGGCACTGTTGCCCCAGGCAGGAGTACATGCAGCGTTCCCGCTGGTCAGGGCCTCCCGAGGGCCCGCGTGGAGTCTCGCCCGCACTTTGCGCTGCCCGGCCGGTGCAGGCCAACCTGGGCCCCAGGGGCCCTCCGGAGCGCTCTGCCTCTGCCCCGCAGCCCCCACAGCGCTGCCGCTGGACCTGTTTCCCATCACCTCCTTACGGCCCTGGGCAGGAGTGCAGGCCGGCCCAGGGGAAAATGGTCGGTTGGCCAGACGAGCGTAAGGGGCCCGGCAGGCACCCAGCATCTGGCCGGGGGACCGCAGCCCTGCCAGAACATAGTGCACGTGCCACACCCTCTGGGGAGAACCTGTCCTCAGAAGATAGAGCCCCCCAGGGCGGGTTTGTGGGTTCCGATCGGCCTGTGGCCGCCCCCCACCCCCACCAGAGCTGCCTCTAGGCGAACCCTCCCCTTGAACCCTCCCCTTCCTGTGCCCACCGGGCCGGCCCTCAGAGACTGCGAAAGTTGGGGAAGTGCCCCTCCGAGTTTATCCTGGAGGAACAGCCGCACAGAGGCCCAGACGCCCACACGGGGAGCCCGCCCCAGCCCTCTCTGCCCTTCGGGGACCGGAGCGAGCTGGCGGCCCTCAGCAGGGCTGCTTGGCGCCTCCTGCAGACCCTCCAGGTGCGTGGACAGTCCCTGTATGCCTGCACACACCCCTGCACAGCTCCCCTTTCCTAGGACCACGACGCCTGTCCTTCCGTGCCTGGTGTGGCGCTGCTGGGAATGTTCAAGCGTCGAGGATCTGAAAGACCCCAGAGCGGGACACGAGCCATTCTCATGACCTGTGTTGATAGCAGTCCTAACCTTACCTCCTCCAGATCCTCACTGTCGAGCGGGTTGAAGCCCGGAAGCAGGGAGGGTGGAGAAGTGAACAAGGATGGGACAGGGAGGACTCGGGAGGGAAGGTGGGGCAAGGCCCTCCACCTGACTCATCCTTCGCTCGGAGGGTCTTAGATGTTCATTGTAAAAGATACTGGCGATCCAGTAGCTAAGACTTTGCCTTCCAATGCAGGGTGTGTGGGCTCAGTCCCCTGTCGGGAAGCTAAGATCTCACACACTGTGTGACGTGGCCAAAAAGTATAGGTACACGTCCACCGACTGATAAATGGCCATTTCTATTCATGAATGGAATAATAGTACATGGACCAACCGTACAATGGGGTACTAGTCGGCCATGAGAAGGAATGAATTTCTGACCACTTTACCACACACAGGAACACCAGAAACTAAGGGAAAGAAGCAGGACAAAAAGGCATGTACAGTGTGCCTGCACGCCTGCGTGCGAAGTCAGTGCAGTCGTGTCGGACTCTCTGTGGCCCTGTGGACTGTAGCCGCCGGCTTCTCTGTCCATGGGGATTCTCCAGGCAAGAGTACTGGAGTGGGATGCTGTGCCATCCCCCGGGGATGTATACTGTGACTCCCCTCGTATAAAACATCCAGAAGAGAGGGGTGCTGAGAGACAGAAATCAGATTGGTGGGGGACAGGGGCTGGGGTGCAGAAAATCAGGAGTGACTCTTGTGGGGCACTCGGGTTTCCTTTCGGGGGGATGGAAGCGTTCTGGAATCAGATACAGACCCGTTGATTGCCCAACACTGAATGTACTAGATGCCGCTCAGCTGTACAATTTAAACCAGTTAAATTTACAGCATATGAATTTCACCTCAGTAAGAAAAGATACAGGTGGGTGAGAATGAATGAAAGTCACCTGTAACCTCACCACCCAACCAGTGTTATCACTGTAGCAGGGCTTTCCAGAGTTTAGGATTTTTATTATTGCACGCACACCCATCCATGTATATCTGCAAGCCTGTGCGTAGTTCCCACAGCTGGGGCCACACTCCCCCTACGCTTTGTCACTGGTTTTCTCAGGAGATCTGGAGTCCTCAGCTGTATCCTCGGGGATCCACGAGTCCTAAGTGAAGTTTTCCTAAATGTTGTGTTTTCATTTGGATGACAGGTCAATGAACTTGTCTAAATGTCTGTAGGCTTCCCAGGTGGCGCTAGTGGTAGAGAACCCGCCTGCCAATACAAGAGACGTAAGAGATGCAAGTTCAGTCCCTGGGTTGGGAAGATCCTCTGGAGGAGGGCATGGCAGCCCACGCCAGTATTCTTGCCTGGAGAAGCCCACGGACAGAGGAGCCTGGAGGGCTATAGCATCGTAAAGAGTCAGACACACACACGGAAACATCAATAAAGATAAGCTTCCTTCTGGCATTGGAAATACTTGTTTCCCCCAAATCTTGGCCGTCTTGAGGGTGTGGATGAGGCTACGGGCTCCCTGTAGGGGTCGGGCAGACCCCCGGGCCCTGGAGAATGTGTCTCTCTCGAGAAGCGTCCAGACTTCGGGGTCTGGGACTGTAGTGCTGTCTCAGGTTTGCACAGGACGTTGCCTGAACGGACTTCACTTATGTGACCAATCACCTCGGCGGCATGTGGGATGTTCTGGACTCTCTCTTAACAAGGCTGGGTGAGTGACCAGCTAAGTCTTCACCCCCTTCCTGAATGATTAACTCAGGACAGGTTCCAGCAGGTGACATTTCTGGGTCAAAGTTTTTAACCATCTGCTTTCCATGGAAACTCAGCTCGGAGCCCCCACCCAGGGTAGCTGGGGAAGAGACCTGCCATCCCTGCTCCAGGGGGCCTCTGATGGTGACGGGGCAGGCCCTGGGTGGCACTAACTGTGAGAATGTGGGCCACAGTCCCATGGGGGTTAGCCCCTGCCTGTTTCCCTCCCTACCTCCTGGGCAGCAGACTGTCCTCAGCTGACGTTCACCCCTCTCCATTCTTCCAGTCCCCCCGACACATCTGCTGGATTGCCATTTGTTGCAGGAAGGAGGACCCCTTCCAGGGCCCGAGAGTGAGCTCTTGTCTAACACTGGGAAATGAGTTGTCCAAGGAGACTGGGAAGGGGCTCCCGGGCAGAGAGCAGGAGGGTGAGGGGACCCGGGGGACTGCTCCAACACGTGGCTCGAAGGCTCGGGTTTATTGCTGATGGGATTAGTTTCTGGGTTGTCTCTGGCCAATCTTTCTGATTCAGGGTCCTTGCTAGCGGTCCACGCATTGTTCAGTCCAGGTGGATTCCAGCGAGAAGGATCCTGGGAGGTGGAGGGACCCGCGGCCTCTCCTCTTGACCTTTCCTGACCTCTTTTGGCTGGTGGTGGCTAGTTAGTTTAGGGTTCCTAACCAGGACCTCCTGTCGTGAAATAACTCACGCAGAGGGTTACTGTGCTGCCGGGCCTGGCCCCATCACGGCAGCGTGTGGCTTTGAGAGGGTGCTCATCTTCACGACCCAGGCTGGCTGGCTATACAGCGTGGAGGAACAGTCCCCTGTCTTAGGGCTCCTGTGAGCTGGGAAATAGACCGCATTGGTTGGGGTCACACTAAGGAAACTTCTGCACGGGATCTAACCTCAGCATCTCCTGCCGTGGTCTAATCCCCTCATAGCCTCCCTGTGAAGACCTGACTCATCCTCAGGGATGAGTGATGTGCAGGCTCCGGGGGGGCCCGGACCTCACTCCCGGCACAGGGGGAATGCTGCTGGGTGGCTTCCAGGGACCGCTGCCCCGGCCTGGCACTCGATCGCAGGCCGCCATGCTGTGAGCACACTCAAGCGGCCCCAAGGAGAGGTCGGCCTGGCCGAGAACTGACCTCCAGCCAGCACCACCCCACCAGCACATGGGTCCTCCACCCCCTCGTAAGCCTTCAAAGGACCGAGAGACTGGCTTTGCAGAGACCCTGGACCAGAAACGAGCACGTGGCTGAGTGGCTCCGGATTCCTGACCCACCAAAGTGTTCACTGCCCTGAGCTGTCGGGCGTGGGGTGCTTTGTTACACGGCAGCAGATCACGGATACAAGATGCTTTTACAACTAGATGCATGGAAAAGAATTATAAAAGTGTTTTTTAAAAAAGAATTCATAGAGAGAATAACCTGGGAAGAAGAGCAAGAAGGCATCCAAAAGGCATTCTGAAAAGGATCCCTCTTATGCATTGGAGAAGGAAATGGCAACCCACTCCAGTGTTCTTGCCTGGAGAATCCCAGGGACAGAACAGCCTGGTAGGCGGCCATCTCTGGGGTTTCACAGAGTCGGACATGACTGAAGCGACTTAGCAGCAGCAGCAGGGATGTCCCTGGTGGCCCAGTGGCTAAGCCTCTGAGCTCCCGATGCAGGGGGCCTGGGTTCAATCCCTGGTTGGGGAATTAGATCCCACGTGCCACAAGTGAAGATTCTGCATGCCACATCCAAGACCCGGTGCAGCCAAACAGAAATAAAAATAAACAAATGCTTTCAAAAGAGCATGACATGCAATTAATAAACCACAAAGGAGAAATGGTCAATGAACATTAAAAAAGAAAAAACCCCCCTCAGCATCTGGAAAATAAGATCCCCCCAAACTACAGGGCGGGAGCCAGAGGATGCCTGGGACCGTCCCCACCAGCTGCACCTCTCCAAGGCCCCTGCTGCAAGCCACATTCCAGGTACAGAACTTTCTCTTTCTTGAAAGCACCCCCTGTAACAAATTACCACAAAGGGTAACTTTAAAATGACAGAAGTTTAGCCTGCACGTTCTGTAGTCCAGAAGTCCAAAACCCTGGTGTGGAGGGCCACTCCCCACAGGCTCCGGGCAAAGTCCTGCCCACTCCCGGCCCCCTTGGCATGGGCAGCAGGGCCCCTCTCTGCCCCATCTCCTCCCCCATTTCCGTCTGTCCTCTCTGCAAGTCTCCCATGAGGACAGTCACTGGACTCGTCCTCCCCTCCACCCTGAGGAAACCCAGGCTGGTCTTCTCTTCTCAGATCTTAATCACATTGCAAGGATCCTTCTGAATGAGGTCCCATCACAGGGTCCAGGGGTGAGAATGTGAACACATCTCTTTGGGGCCCTATTCAGCTCACTGCAGGCAGTGCACTAGACACCCAAAGGACCCTCCCCCTGCCCCCCCAAAAAATTGGGTCCTGGGACTCAGGAAGCAGAAGTCTCCAAGACGCCTGCCGCTGCGCCCTGAACCCAGTGCCTCCAGCTCTGTGGGGCCCCCGCCTGTGCAGGCACAGTCCTTCCCGGCAGCCTAGGGTGAGGGCCACAGGATTCCCATAGGTTTAGTTCAGGTCAGTCGCTCAGCCGCGTCTGACTCTTTGCGACCCCATGAATCAGCACGCCAGGCCTCCCTGTCCATCACCAACTCCCGGAGCTCACTCAAACTCATGTCCATCGAGTCGGTGATGCCATCCAACCATCTCACCCTCTGTCATCCCCTTCTCCTCCTGCCCTCAATCTTTCCCAGCATCAGGGTCTTTTCAAATGAGTCAGTTCTTCGCATCAGGTGGCCAAAGTATTGGAGTTTCAGCTTCAGCATCAGTCCTTCCAAAGAATATTCAGGACTGATCTTTAGAATAGATTGTTTGGATCTCCTTGCAGTCCAAGGGACTCTCAAGAATCCTTTCCAACACCATAGTTCAAAAGCATCAGTTCTTCAGCACTCAGCTTTCTTTATAGTCCAATTCTCACATTCCTACATGACCACTGGAAAAACCATAGCTTTGACTAGATGGACCTCTGTTGGCAAAGTAATGTCTCTGCTTTTTAATATGCTATTGAGATTGGTCATAATTTTTCTTCCAAGGAACAAGTGTGTTTTAATATCATGGCTGCAGTCACCATCTGCAGTGATTTTGGAGCCCCAAAAATAAAGTCAGCCACTGTTTCCACTGTTTCCCAATCTATTTCCCATGAAGTGATGGGACCAGATGCCATGATCTTAGTTTTCTGAATGTTGAGCTTTAAGCCAGCGTTTTCCCTCTCCTCTTTCACTTTCATTAAGAGGCTCTTTAGTTCCTCTTCACTTTCTGCCATCAGGGTGGTGTCATCTGCATATCTGAGGTTACTGATATTTCTCCCGGCAATCTTGATTTCAGCGTGTGCTTTGTCCAGCCCAGTGTTAAGGCCAAGCAAACATGAAATCGTGATCAGATGACAAGCATGTGGGGGAGATGCAGTGAGTGAGAGAAGACAGCAACACACATGGAACCGAGGCCCCCCAGGACCAACCCCAAGACTCCTGACTAGTCAGGGCAGCGAAGCGTAAGTGCAGAGAGAGGACAGGGGCTCACGGCCCCACTGCAGCTTCATCTGAATGGGCAACACTCATCATGCAAAAGCAGGCTCCACGTCCGCCCGCAGCCCGCTGCCTCTGGGCCTCCGCGGGTTCTGTCCCTCTGCCTGGAGTCCATCTTCTCCCTCCCCCTGTTTCTTCCCCATCCACTGGGTCAGACATCACCTTCCCAAGGTGAAAGCATCCACATCTCTCAGAATATCCGCCTGGAGAGAAATGCTGACCTTGGTCCTAGGTCATATGGACCTGGGGTGGTGGGATGATCAATGTCTGGAAGGACCCAAGCCTCCATTTCTGTTTTCCCCATGACATACTTATGCACAAGACTGAGGGGTTCCAGAAAAACACGGAGGTTAGTGGAATATGTGGCGGCTACCCTGAAAAACTACGTTTCCCAACATTCTTTGCAGCAAGAAAGGTCATGTGACTAAACTTTTGCCAACGGGATATGAGCAGAAAGTGAAAGTGAGAGTCGTTCAGTTGCCTCAAACTCTTTGTGACCCCATGGACTATACAGTCCATGGAATTCTCCAGGCCAGGATATTGGAGTGGGTAGACTTTCCCTTCTCCAGGGGATCTTCCAGGAATTGAACCAGGGTCTCCTGCATTGCAGGCAGATTCTTTACCAGTTGAGCTACCAGGGAAGCCGAATATGAGCAGGAGAAATATGCTTTTCTAGATCCCATCTTTAAAGGCAAGGTTATGCTCTTCATGGGCTTCCCTGGTGGCTTAGATGGCAAAGGATCCACCTGCAATGTGGGAGACCTGGGTTTGATCCCTGAGCTGGGAAGATCCCCTGGAGAAGGACATGGCAACCCACTCCAGTATTCTGGCCTGGAGAATCCCATGGACAGAGGAGCCTGGCGGGCTACGGTCCATGGGGGCTGCAGAGTCGCACACACTGAGTGATTAAGCACATGCTCTTCATGTCCCTTTTGCTATTCCTCCTTGCTGAAGTGTGGAGGTGATGCTTGGAGCTGGAGCAGCCATTCTGGGCTACGAGACAGAAACCAGGTCTTGAGCAGGTCCCTGAGAAGGCGGGGTCTCCATGTCAGCCCTCAGAAGCTTGGCTTCACCTCTCGATCGAGCCGTCTCTATTTCGGGGCCTTGACAAGACGCGTTCTGCTGTCACTGCCTCTGGCTGTCGGTAGTGACATCACTGTTTGGTCTGTGTATTGGGGTGGATGGTGTACCCCCAGCTTCATGCTCACCCAGAACTTCAGAGTGTGGCCTATTTGGAACTAGGGTCTCTGAAGGCTACGTGAGGACTCACGGAGGAGCTGCCCCGGTGGCTCCTGGCTCTGAGAGGTGCTGTGTGTTCAGCTCCATTTGCGGCCTGATACGGTCCTTCTTTGGACTTCCCTGGTGGTTCAGACTGTAAAGCATCCAACAATGCGGGAGACCCAAGTTCGATTCCTGGGTCGGGAAGATCCCCTGGAGAAGGAAATGGCAATCCACTCCAGTACTCTTGCCTGGAAAATCCCATGGACAGAGGAGCTTGTTAGGCTACAGTCCATGGGGTCGCAAAGAGTCAGACACGACTGAGCGACTTCACTAGTGACTGTGGTCCTTCTTGGGCTCCCCTGGTGGCTCAGCAGTAAAGAACCTGCCTGCAATGCAGGAGACCCGAGTTCAGTCCCTGGGTCGGGAAGATCCCTGGAGGAGGGCATGGAGACCCGCTCCAGTGTTCTTGCCCAGAGAATCCCCATGAATAGAGGAGCCTGGCAGGCTATACAGTCCACAGGGTCACGAAGCACTGGAACGGCCTTCTCCAAAATGTGCTTAGAGACAACTTCCGACTTCACCTCTGTGCCCGCTCCTGGCCCCTCTGGGCCCTCCTGCCTTAGGCAGGCAGCTCAGCACTGAATCTGACTGTCCCCATGGGCACCATAGCAACGGCCAGAATGAAAGGCGGGCTGGGGCTCTATAGATTCTCTGGGGATTACCAGAATCTGACCCAGATCCTAAGCCTGAACACGCCCTCCTGAGCAGATGCCCCTCCCCTCTTCTAAGAGGACCCTTTAGCCAGCCCGGATGGTCCACAAGGGGGTCAAGGTGA
This sequence comes from Procapra przewalskii, assembly GCA_006410515.1. Taxonomy (NCBI): domain Eukaryota; kingdom Metazoa; phylum Chordata; class Mammalia; order Artiodactyla; family Bovidae; genus Procapra; species Procapra przewalskii. Next base: position 273,653 of record SJYF01000894.1, read on the forward strand.
TGAAAACTTAACTCTGGTCCTGCCTTCTGGATGCTCCTAGGAGCCCAGCCCAGCCCTCAGTCCAAGTATCACTACCATTTGGTTGAAGACATCGGGTTTCTGAGGGTAGACCACAGTTGTGGGGCAGAATGGGTCTCCATGTTTTGCAGAAGTGCCCCTGTTGGGAATTCCCTGGTGGTTCAGTGGTTAGGACTCAGCACTTTCACTGCTGAAGGCCTGGGTTCAGTCCCTGAGCTGGGCAACTGAAATCCTGCAAGCTGCGTGAGGCAGCCAATAAATAAATAAATGAAAATGCCCGTGTCTCTTTTGCACTCTTGAGGGTCCCTTGGACGGAAAGGAGATCAAACCAGTCAACACTAAAGGAAATCAGCCCTGAATAGTCATTGGAACGACTGAAGCTGAAGCTCCAATACTGTGGCCACCTGATGTGAAGAACTGACTCACTGGAAAAGACCCTGATGCTGGGAAAGACTGAGAGCAGGAGAAGGGCAGCAGAGGATGAGGTGGCTGCATAGAATCACCAACTCGATGGACATAAATTTGAGCAAACTCCAGGAAGACAGTGGAGGACAGAGGAGCCTGGCACGCTGCAGTCCATGGGGGTCGCAGAGTGGGACACGACTTCGCGACTGAACAGTGAACAACTTTTGCACCAGACCTGTGTCAACTGGGTCCCTATTAGGAGACAAAAGCCACATGGCAATCTGAACAGGGAGAGTTTTGCTTCAAGAATTACTGACTGCAAAGGCAGACGGAAGTGAAGAACAGACAGAAGTAACCTGCGGGGAATTCGCTGGCGGTGCCCTGGTTGGCACTCCATGCTTTTACGGCCGAAGACCCAGATCCGATCCCTGGGTGGGGAACCAAGATCCTGCAAGCCACAGAGCACAGCCAAGGAGGAAAGAGAGCAAAGTACCATGCTGGGCTGAGCTGCAGCCCCCACGCCCAGGCTGAGATCTTGCCGGGAGAGCCCAGCTGTGACTCACGGGCCAGCAGAGAAGTCGCTGCGGTGCTGGCGGAATCGCAGGAAGTCTGCCCTCTGGAGGCTGCTGGGAACCACTGTCCGGGAACTGGGACGGCTGCCGGCAGGGCGGTGTCTCCGCAGAGACAGTCCGCCACAGAACCATCGCAGGGCTCATCTTTTCAACAGATGTGCTAGAACAATTGGATATCCATGTGTAGAAACCCCCAAACCCCAAGCCAAAACACTGCCTCGATCCATGTACTAAGTTGCTTCAGTAGTGCCCAACTCTGTGCGACCTTAAGGATTGCAGCCCACCAGGCTCCTCTGTCCGTGGAATCTTCCAGGCAAGAATACTGGAGTGGGTTGCCGTGCGCTCCTCCGGGGATCTTCCTGACCCGGGGATCGAACCCACATCTCTTGCATCTCCTACTTTGGCAGGCAGATTCTTTACCACTAGCGCCACCTGGGAAGCCGGGCACCAAAACCAGCTCAGCTGAGTCACTGACCTAAACGTGAGACCTAAAAAACTAGACTAGACTATAAAACTCCTAGAAAACAGAAGAAAATCTTTGTGACCCTGGGCTGAGTTAGGTGAAGACTTCTTAGATTTGACAGGCACAGACGAATAAAAGGAAAAAATGGACAAACTGGACCTCATCAAAATTAAGAACGTGTAGGACTTCCCTGGTGGCTCAGTGGATGCCAGTATGCCTGTCAGTGCCGGGGACATTGGTTTCATCCCTGGTCCGGGAAGATTCCACAGGCCGCGGGGCAAGTCAGACTGTGAGCCACGACTTCTGAGGCTGTGCTCGAACCCTCCAGCCACAGCTCCTGAAGCGGGTGCACCGTGCTCTGTAACAAGAGAAGCCGCTGTGATGAGAATCCTGTGCCCGGCAATGAAGAGTCACCCCCACTCGCTGCAACTGGAGAAAAAACTCAACAAAGAACCAAACAATACCGAAAAAAAAAAAAGTTGGGCAAAAAGTTTGCACAGATGCTTTGCCAAAGAAAACATACAGGTTGCACCTAAGTATGTAAGAAACAGCCAACATCAATAGCTTTTGGGGAAATGCAAATAACCAGAAAGAAACCGCGCTTACAGGCTCCCCATAGAATGGCTAGAATTTTAAAAGGGTCGACACCAAGGGCCCAAGGGAAAGTGGAGCGACCGGAACTCCCACACGCAGGGAACAGCAAAGGGCACCACCCTACCACTGCATCCCCAGCCTGCATCACCTCAGGGAAAAGGAACATCCTTCACACAGAAGCTGGAGTTCTGACTTGATGCCGGCTCGGCTCCTGATGACCCAAGTCAGGACCAACTCCGAGGGCCTTCAGGAGGTGACTGCCCGGCTGATCAAGTTGGTGCCTGGTGCCTGCGCTGGCAAAGAGGGGTGCTGAGTGTCCAGGCCTCTGCCCAGGGACAGAGGCCAGACCTGGAGGCTGTACCTGCTTTTTTTCAATTTTTGTGTCGTGCAGGGGATGAGCCGGAGCTCCCTGGGACTGGGCCTGGCGCGGGGGAGCCTGGAAGAAAGCGAGGCCTGAACTGCTCTGCAGCCTGCAAGTGGGGGTGCCCACGGGCTGTCTGTAAAAACACCGGCACAGCCGCATGGTGCAACAGTGCATTTTACTCTCTTTAAAAAGTGGAAGAAAGAGGCCAATGCTGCCGCAGTATCCACTGCCCCTGCCGGCCCTGTGGTCGGCGCAGGACCCCCTAGGGGTCTCCCATGACTGTTCCCGGGCCCCAGCGCCTCCCGCGCCCCGCGCGTCCGCCCCTGCCCTGGGGGACCTCCGCAGGCTGCCCGGCTCCATCACCCGCCTCTCCACCGAGGGGCGCGTGACGGCCCCCCCGGGCAGTGCCCTCCCGTGGCGGCCGCGCGGGCGACGGGGTCT
>SJYF01000894.1:309257-319696 GCA_006410515.1 Procapra przewalskii
TTAGCAGCAATTATTGACACAACAAATGAAAAAACCTTTTATCAATATAATTCCCAACCAACCCACTAAACTAATAATTTCTAACTTCCCACAAGAATTTGCCTTTAATAAGTCAAAACATCTCATGCCTCTCAAGGCTGGAGGGCTGTTGTGGCCGGAGGAACCTATACAGGCAGGCTAAATAACCTTCAGAGGAGTCCCGTAAGCTGAAACACTCTAGTCACGCCCAGGAATTTTTACTGCCTTGGAGCTGCACATTTACTCCTTCTCAGAGAGAAACGGTTATGGGGAGAGGCCCCCGTAGGTGAGAGTACAGGACAGACTCTGGTTTTGGGGTTAGATGCTCGGGAGCAGGGGAATTTCCTGAGGCTTGATCACGCCTTTGCGTATGCCGAAGCCCCCTTCCTCATGACCTTTGCCATGGGCGGAGTTCCTCACGCTGGCCCCCAACACCTAAGGCATAATGACAAGAAACGAGACTCACTGCTTCAACTCAAAAAGAGTTAGTGAGTCTTTAAATAACTTTAAACTACAAAGGAGAAAAATCAGACTATTTCAAAGTGTATGGTGTTTTGAGCATTCTTTGGCATTGCCCTTCTTTGGGGTTGGAAGGAAAACTGACATCTTCAAGGCATGTGGCTGCTGCTGAGTTTTCCAAATTTGCTGGCATACTGAGTGCAGCACTTCAACAGCGTCACCCTTCAGGAGTTTAAACAGCTCAGCTGGAATTCCATCACCTCATCCATCTTTGTTGGCAGCAATGCTTCCTAAGGCCCACGTGACTTCGCCCTCCAGGGTGTCTGGCTCTGCGTGAGCGACCACACGCCACTATGGCTCTCCCGGTCTCTAAGACCTGTTTTTTATGGTTTTGTGTGTTCTTGCCACCCCTTCTTACTCTTCTCCTTCTGTTAGGTCCTGGCCGTGTCCGTCCTTTATTGTGCTCATTTTTGCATGAAATGTTCTCTTTCGAAATGAATGCCAGTGTAGACCCTGGCTGTGAAGGTCCCAGAGACAGAACTTGTGCTCTCCTCAAATGGAAAGTTGAGGCCATATGCTTTTCTTAGAAACAAGTGTCATTCAAAATAAATGACCCCGTAACCAAGCACCCTGCTCAAGAAGGGTGCTAAAAAAGAAGAGGAAAGGGAAGGCAAAGGAAGAATAAGCATCAAATCAAAGCCACATGAAAATCTAAGTGGCCAAAATTGACTAGAGGTGGGAAACTTGAATAAATTACAACAGAAGGAATTGTAACCTAGAAGGAAACAGAAAAGCTCATCAAGTATTTACCACCATGCATCATGCAAGCAGATACAAAGTCCAAGATGATTCAAATATCTCTGAGCCTAAAAAACACGAAAGGGTTCTCAGTTCAGTCCGCTAGACCGTCTCAGGGCTTCCCTGGTGGCTCAGACAGTAAAGAATCTGCCTGCAATGCGGGAGACCTGGCTTTGATTCCTGGGTCAGGAACATCTCCTGGAGAAGGGAATAACAACCCACTTCGGTATTCTTGCCTGGAGAATTCCATGGACAGAGGAGCCTGGCGGGCTACAGTCCATGGGGGTCGCAAAGAGTCGGACATGACTGAGCGACTAACACTTCCACTTCAGACTATAGATCACAATAACAATTTCACTGGGAAGATTCCAAAAGGGAACCACAAATCAATCCTACTGGTGAATATGATATGAATAAAAAATCATTATGCTGAAATAATAGACCATGGCCAAGTACAATTTGCTTCAGGTTTGTGAGGATAATTAAATTCAGAAATAATCTTTGGAATTCACTTACACTAATGGTATGAGAGAGAGAGAGAAATTATATATCACAGTGGATTACAAAACAAGTTGACAAAACTCAGAATCCATTGGGTTGGGCAGGGGAACCTACAGTTAAGGAATTCTAAATTTAATAAAGAGAAGTTATCTTGAAATAACAACAAACTCTGGTCCCTACGATGAAGCACTACTGACACCCCAGGTACAGTGAGAAATATGAGAAGGATGGCCCCCACCTGCACCCCAGCAGGGAAGTCCCAGAGTTTCCCCACGGCAAAGTCTTGTGGGTGACAGTTTGGTTGAAAGCAGTCTGAGGAGGTTGTTTTGAATCACAGTTTCATTTAAGACCGAGGGAATGTGCATTTTGCACATCAGAGCGTGACTGACAGACCCTTGGGACAACGTATTTCACGCTGTGTTGTTTAGCTGCTAAGCTGTGTCTGACTTGTTTGTGACCCCGTGGACTATAGCCTGCCAGGCTCCTCTGATCATGGGATTTACCAGGCAAGAATATTAGAGTGGGTTGCCATTTCTTTCTCCTGGAGATCTTCTTGACCCAGGGATCAAACACGTGTCTCCTACACTGGCAGGTGGATTCCTTACCTTGTGCCACCTAAGAAGCCCACTTCAACGTACCAGAATAATGGAAAGAAAGAGGGAAAAGGAAACCACATGAAAAATGAAGGAAATGGTGATGCTCAGATTTATTTTAATCGCGAGAGATGATTTGTTCATCGAGCTATTTCTTAAATTAATTGATTTATTTGGCTGCCCCAGGTGTCAGCAGTGGCACAAAGGGTCTGTGATCTTCATTGCAGCATGCAGGGTAGTTCCCTGCCCAGGGATCGAACCCAGGACCCCCGCGTGGAATCTTAGCCACTGGACCAGCAGGGAAGTCCCCACTGAGCTATTTTTGATAAAAGCCTTTTCTGTGCTACAGTCCATGAATTCTTTCCTGCTTGAGAAAGGATGGACATGCGCACAGTGGCGCTACCACTCGAGGAAGAAGGCAGAGGCGGGTGGCGGCTCAACACCTGCAATCCAACGAACCCCGAAGATCAGCAGCAAGGCACTAGAGGCCAGGGAGAGGGATGTCTACCTTCCAGAGATGAAGACAATCTCACTGTCGTCTAAGCAGCAGCAAAGCAGAGAGGGACACTTGAAGGGACAGGGAGTCTTCTTTTGTAAAATTTGTTGGCCTCTCTGCCTATTCACGGCTGTGCTGGTCTCTGCTGTTGCGCGGGCTTTTCTTTACTCGCGTCTGTTGGGCCCACGCTCTGGTTGCGCTGCGTGGACCTCTCATTGCGGTGGCCTCTCTGGTTGTGGCGTGCAGGCTCTGTGCGCGCAGGCTGCATGGCTGAGGCGCGTGGGCTCGGGGGTGGAGGTTCCCGGGCTCGAGGGCCCAGGTTCAGTAGTTGTGCACACGGCTGAGTTGCTCTGCTGCACGTGGGATCTGCCCGGATCCGGGATCGAACCCGAGTCTCCCACACCGGCAGGCAGATTCTTTCCCACCGAACCACCAGGGAAGCCCTGGGGAGTATTTCTTCTAACAGTCACTGTTCCGCGTTGCTCTGGACGTCCTGCAAGAACTAGGAAAAGGAGAAAGGAGGAGCAAAAGAAAAATAAAGACTCGCGGGGAGTAAAATAATAACAGCAAGTACAATGGAAACTTAGAGATAAGTAGACTGAGAGCGAATAAGCTCAGGCTTATACACAGACACACACAGACACAGACACAGACACACACACACACACACACACCCCGGAATCAGCAGGTCAGGGACAATGAATAAACAGTTAAATCTGTTTATTACCAACTGGCCGGCAGGGGATGTCACCAAAGGAAGCACGTAGCTCCTTACGTGGTTCTGATTTCAGAGACACACCGCTGTGTGTGCGCCCCGGAAGGAAACCAACCAGCGGGGAGACTAACTGCTGAACAAGCGCTTGGACTAAAACACAGCGAACCCAGACAAGAGCAAGCGAAGGACGGGCCACAGGGAAGCCAAGCCACGCCCCCCAATGGGGGCGAACTGCTCTTCTGAATACCTTCGGGTCAAAGGAGGAAATAAAACCAGCCTGGTCAGAGGTGTGAACACGGGACACAAGCGCTTTGGGAAGTGGCCCAGGACACCAAGCCCTTTCCCGTGAGGCCGTGACGTAGTCACCCCACAGGAGGGGCTGCTGCCCAAGGAGCTCTTGGTGGAGCCCACACCGTGGGACCACCCGGAGATGGTTCAGACCACCTGGGTGCATGTCCTGCGCGGAGATGTGTGTGGAATCCAGGGAAGAGTGGTTTGGGGGCTGTACAAATCCCAGCATTCCTGTAGGAAACAGCTGACCCGAGGACACATTTCTGCCAACTTGTTGCCAAAAGGAGGACACCAAGAAGAGGAGCAAGAAGCAGCTCAGTGGCCGCGTGCCCTAAATGCGCTGGCCTCCGAGCACCGACATCCAGATGGGGTGGACTGGTCTTCCCGTTCATCACGACCCTGAGAGCTGGCCAGGTGTCAGAAGGGAACGGAAAGAGAAAGTCAACAGGGCTACTAGAAGAAATAAAGGTATTATTATTTTTATTATTATTAGCCACTGATGTGATGATCTGCCTAGAAAATTCAAGAGAATCAATCAGAAGAAAGCCTGCTGAGACTCGTAAAAGATTTTAATAATATAACCGGATGCATGATATAGACACTGTATAATCATAAGTAGCTTTCTCATACACTGCACACCAGTAATAACTAACTGACTAATGTGACAGCAGGGACCAGCGAATTATGGCGTGTGGACTAAATCTATCCCACTGCCTGTTTTTAGAAATAAAACCACCCATTTGTTTATGTACTTATGGTTGCTTTTGCACTAAGTGCAGAGTTAAATTAGTTACGACAGGGGCTGAATGACCCACAAGCCCTAAAACATTCACTATTTGACCCTTCACAGAAGATGCTTGCTGACCCTGGTAACAGGAATAAAACCATTCACCACAGCCATAAAAACCATTAAATGCCTAGAAATGAAACTTACTGACCATGGGCGACGTATAGAAAAGAAAATTAGGAATTTCTGCTTTTAGTAGTGGATGAATAGTTCATAGATGACTCGCCTTCTTGGACATGATAACTGTAACCTTTAGCCAAAATATACATTTTTTACAAAACTACCTGAAGCCTTTAGAAAGTGATGAAAAGTGAAGATTTGGAAGGAAAATCTTCACTGGGAAAGAGAGATAACAGTCAGAGAGATTCCTTTACTTACAGCTGTTAGTCTGAAGCCACAAGCCCATCAGCAGCATGCAGGCAAAACTCAATAAAGAAAAACATTCACATCTCACTTGTTTGAAGAACAAGGAGCCAAGGCTGGGGTGACCACAGCAGCTGGAAGCTACAAGGGAAAATGCCAGAAAGGAGCGAGCCAGAGAGAAGGAGCCCTGAATTCTGTGTGCAGCCTCAGCCAAGTCTTTGGCTGATGTGTGAGCCCGTCATGTGTAGGGTAGACGTCGAGCCACCAAGCTGACTCTGGAAGAGTGATCGAAGAATTGAGCTGCGGCCCACCCACCACAGAGGAGAGAGAGCCTGAAATTTGGAGCCACCCAAGTTCCTACCTCCTACATCAAGAGTTAACCTTTTCCTAAAGACTCTAAAAGAAACTCACTCCACAATAAATGATCGCAATGTCTAGGAGACAATGAAGAATGAGTAGACACATGAAGAAACAGGAAATGAATCTTCCTGAGTGGATGGGTGGATGAAGGCATGAACAGACAGATGGATGACATGTATGAGTGGCACAGTCATGCTGCTGCTAAGTCACTTCAGTCGTGTTCGACTCTGTGTGGCCCCACAGACGGCAGCCCGCCATAGTACACAGCAAGACGTTAATGGTAGTATTTAGGCGATAGGTATGTGAATATTGATGCAGTTGAACTGTGGTGTTGGAGTCCCTTGGACTGCAAGGAGATCCAACCAGTCCATTCTGAAGGCGATCAGCCCTGGGATTTCTTTGGAAGGACTGATGCTAAAGCTGAAACTCCAGTACTTTGGCCACCGCATGCAAAGAGTTGACTCACTGGAAAAGACTCTGATGCTGGGAGGGATTGGGGGCAGGAGGAGAAGGGGACGACCGAGGATGAGATGGCTGGATGGCATCACCAACTCAATGGACATGAGTTTGAATGAACTCTGGGAGTTGGTGATGGACAGGGAGGCCTGGCGTGCTGCGATTCATGAGGTCGCAAAGAGTCAGACACGACTGAGCGACTGAACTGAACTGATGTGAATATTCACTGTACAATTTCTTACAACTTTTTGTATGCTTAAAATTTTTCAAAATAAAATGTTGAGAAAAACAGATTTTAAAAACCTTGAAGTCTTTAAAGATTTTAAAATCTTTTAAAAAAGATTTGGAAGACTTTCCTGGGGAAACCTATGAAATTATTTAAAGAAATTAACGAAGACCTAAATAAATGGAGAGATCTGTTCTTACTTTGGGATATCCCAATTATTGAAAAACTGCCAGATATCTTCAACATAATTCTGATTTTTCAAAAAGCCCAGAAGGCTCCTTTGTTCAATTTGACAAAAGAGTTTAAAATTTAGATGGAAATGCAACAGGCCAGGAGCAGTCAAGACATTCTTGAGAAACCAGGTGGGAAGACTTGTCCAGTCAGATCCCAACATCTGCGTCTAAACCTAGAGTGACTAAGATGATAAGGACAGACAAACAGACCGGGGCACACGGACCAGAGGGCCCCCAGAACACACACACGGACGCTTGATACCCTGTGACCAATGGTACTGCAAATCAGTGGCGAAGAGAGCGTTTCAATAAGTTTTCAAACACATTTTCAATAAGTGGAGTTCAGATAATGATTACCCAGAGGAAGAAAAGTTAAAATGGGCCCTTACATTAAGATCACACTCAAGTCAATTCCAGTAGATTAGGCCCTAAGTCTTTAATCTTGGGTCTTCCCTGGTGGCTCAGCTGGTAAAGGGTTTGCCTGCAATGTGGGAGACCTGGGTTTGATCCCTGGGTTGGGAAGATCTCCTGGAGAAGGGAAAGGCTACCCACTCCAGTATTCTGGCCTGAAGAATTCCATCATGGGGTTGCAAAGAGTCAGACACGACTGAGTGACTTTCACTTTCAAAGACCTATGTATGAGGCAAGAACATAAAAGCTTTCAGAGAATAACTAGCAGGCTATTTGGCTGATTTCAAAGCAGAGGATGATTTCTCAAATTTACCTACATTAAAAGAGTTGAAATGGCAACCTAAAAACTGGAAGAAGCTACTTTTAACCTGTGTCTACTAGAAGCGCTAACATCCAAAATACTAACAGACACCTACGGATCAATATGGATCAATAAGAAAAGGACAGACAACCCAAAGCAACAAGCTGCCGACACAAGCAAGCCAGAGCCGGAGGTGTTTCCAGGCTGGGCCTCCGCCGCCACACAGCATGGCAAACTAGGCTTTCAGGAGTCCCTGACGTGTAGGGAATTCCCTGGTGGCCCAGAAGTTAGGACTCCAAACTTTCACTGCCGAGGACTTCGATTCAAGCCCTGATGGGGAGCTAAGATCCTGCAAGCAGCAAAGTACAGCACCGTCCCCCCAAAAAAATTAGTTAAGGGAAAAAAAGAGTTGCTCTATGTCAGTGTTGTGTGGCAGCCTGGATGGGAGGAGGGTCTGGGGGAGAACGGATACATGTGTATGTACCCCCGAGTCCCTTCCTTTTCTCCTGAAACTACAACATTGTTAATCTGCTATTCCCCCAGACAAAATGAAAAATTTAAATAAAGTTTGGGGGGAAAAAAGAAATTCCAAAACAAAGAGTTCCTTAAATTTATGCATTTACTTTAAATTTAATTTTTAAATTAATTTATTTTTTAAATTCAGTGATTTATTTCTGACTGCCCTGGGTCTTTGCTGGGCACTCAGCCTCTTCCTTGCTGTGCGTGATCTCTGGGTCTTTCTCTAGCTGCAGCAAGTAGGGGATGCTCCTTTAGGTGGCCTCTCGTTGGCTCTAGCGTGCCAGCTCAGTAGCGGTGGCCCCACAGCGTGTGGGATCTTAGCTTCTGGATCAGGGATCCAGCGTGTGTCCACAGCATTGGTAGGCAGCCTCTTAACCACTGGATGGGTCCCAGGGAAGTCCCTTCTTGAAATTTAAGTGCAAACAGTTTTGAAAGTCCCTGGGCATCGGCACTGAAGTATGTGCTGATGGATAGAAAGAAGAAGACGTCTTGATCTCCACCCTCAGGATCTCACATTATAATGGGCAAGACCAATGGGCAAGGTAGGCAGAAAGGCAGAGACTGCCAAAGGTATATCCTTAGTGCTTTATGAAAATGCAGTTCTTTCCGTTGTTTTCTCAAAGGAAGGAGAAATTCCCTTCAACAACTGGAAGAAGAGAGAACCAAAGAAAGTGTCCCAGGAAGGTGACCTTGTCAAGCCCTTGGAGGACGAGTCACATTGAAAGAGAAGGCGGGATGAGGAGGGAAGGAAGACCGCAGGGCCGGCTCTGTCTGCCGAGCGGAGTGCCCTCCAGAAGATGAAGTAAGCCGATGGCTTCACCCGCGTCATCAAGCCCTTGGCCAATCCCTTATCCAGAGGGTAGAACCCCTGACACGCGCAGCGGCCTGATACCCGCGGCCTTTCTTGGCAAGCACGTTCTCATCGGTTCCGGATCTCTGCGTGGTTCTTGGGCACGGCCACGTAGCGCAGCTTCCGGAGCAAGGGCGGCCTCTGCAGCATCCGCTCGTCCCACAGGTACTCGGGGGACAGCACCTTGCTGGGCTTGTGCGACAGCAGGTACCGGTTCAGGTGGCTCTCGTCGTGCCACACGGCCTCGATGCCCTGGGCCTGGTCGGCCGTCATGGCCTGGTGACAGGCCGTGGTGAGCCGGTAGACCTCAGGGACCGACCCCCCAAAAAAGCCTCCCGCGTAGTAGAAATCGCCCTCGTCTCTCGGGATGTAGGCTCGAGACAAGGGCCGGCGCTCATAGGTGAAGGACTGGCGGTCGGCGGCATAGAACCCGGGGTGCAGGGTCCCGAAGAGCGGCGCCAGGATCTCCACGCCCACACGGTCGCTGAACTTCATGTCCACGTCCAGGCACACGAGGTAGTCCACCTCGCGCAGGAAGCGCTGCCGCGAGAAGGTGCTGATCATCTCCATCCGGTGCATGGAGACGTCCTGCCAGCGCCGGTAGCTCCCGACCTGGAGGACCACCACCTGCCTCCCGTCCCGGAGGGCGACCTGGGGCACGTCCGCCGGCCGGTCGGTGAAGACGTAGTAGGTGACCTTGTGTCCCACCATGAAGTCATTCTCCGCCGTCTCCAGGAAGAGCCGCAGGAACACCACGTACCTGAATCCAGCAGGAAGGAGAGCGCGAGCGTTAGAATCAGACAGCCGCAGAAGCAGCCCCGTGGGCAGAAACCGTCTGTGAAACCTTAGCCATACTTTGAGGACGTTATGCGAAGGGAGAGAAGCCAACCACAGAAAGTCAAGTACTGTATGATTCCATGTGGAATTCTGTGTCTTAGACACAGAAATAGAACCGTGGCTGCCAGACACCGAGGGAGTGGGGAACCAGCAGCGAGTGTTTAATGGGCACAGACATTTTAGTTTTGCAAGATGAGCGTTGAGACCTGACAGAAGCCATGACAAGCTTCAAGGACTAAAGTAGCCAGAGCTACAGTCACAGAAAAAGCTGGGTCACTGCCCAGAAGGAGCTGAGATCATCATCCCCCCAACCTTGAGACTCAGCCAGTCAGCATAGTCCCTGTAGCCTGGTTAGAACTAGCCCAGATAACACGAAAAGTCCCTTAAGCGAGCCCGCGTGCACAAAATTTAGCCAATTAATAGATGCCAAGAACCCCTTGCAACCAGTCCGCCCTTGCCAGCTCCCTGGCTTTGTTCTAAGTCTATAAATACTGCTATAATTCAGGGCTCGGGGTCCTCTTGCCTTACTCCCCTGTGTTGGATGTGGTAGGGTGCCCTAACTCGAGTTAGCAATAAATAAACTCCCTTCTTGCCTTCGCATTGCTGTGGTGGACTTGTTCTCTCAGTCTATTCGGAGACTTGGACTCGGAGCATAACATCTGGGGGCTTGTCTGCGATCTCCCTTTGACTGGGCAGAACAACTCTCCTGGTAGAAGGGGGACCTCGCTAGCGGGTAAGATCTCTGAACACCGGTGTTAATTCTGGAGAAACCTAGGCTAAGACCAGGGCCCAGTATCGTACCGGGGAGGCAACTGGGTGTGAGTACAGGAATAAGTCCAGTGTAAGACCGGGGCCCCTAGTATCGGACCGGGGCGGGGGGGCAACTGGCTCTGTGAACATCCTGCAGGTAAGACTGAAAAGAGAGCCCAGGAAGATCTAGGGCTGGGCTGCGGGTGGCCATCCTGTGTTTGCTGTCTGCGTCTGGTCGCTGTGTGTCTGAGTGCCGGCACCGTCTCTGTGTTCTTTGTTTGATCCTAGAAGCTCCCAGGGCAAACGCCTCGCGTCTGCAAACATGGGACAAAGGACTTCTACTTCTCTGACTCTCATGATTGACCATTTCTCTGATTTTAAGTCTAGAGCGCAGAATTTGTCGCTGCTGGTGAAGAAAAGCAAGTTGACTCTCTGCTCGGTTGAATGGCCCGCCTTTAACGTCAACTGGCCGCCA
>SJYF01000894.1:331737-344801 GCA_006410515.1 Procapra przewalskii
CCTTCCCCTCTCTATTGGCCTATCCCCTCACCAGCCCCTTCCCTTCCCACCCTGCCTGTCCCCTCCCCACCGATGAAGCTTGGAGGGGAAGGGCCCGGCCGTCCCAGTCCCGAAGACCAAGCAAAGTCTCCAGCTGCTGTCAAGGCTCAGGAATGCCAACTTTTGTGGATAAAAAGAAAGAGGTGAAAGTCATTACCTCAAAGGCAGGCTCGCCCGTTGGCCCTGCAGGTGGTGGGCCTCAGGGCTGCCAGACAGAAAAGCCTGGTCAGCTCAACCCATTCATCCACCCTTCTACCCAGCAAGGATTTGCTGGGCCCCAAGGCCTGAACAGAGGAGGGAGCTGGGCCGGACTTGACTTCGAGGTCCTGCCTTGCGGGCTCTTGCAGGAGGCTGGTTAGGAGCACTCACCTTATCTGTTGTCAGTCAGCCAGAGACTGACGATTGCGGAAGAATTAGCTCTGAGGGGAAAAATGAGTCTTTTCCCGTCTGGGTGCTAATGGGGTCAAAGGGCGCCCTGTCATGGACTGGCCACTGGGGATGGCTTTACATGGAATCAACACTAGTCACTGGACTATAAAGAAAGCTGAGCGCTGAAGAACTGATGCTTTTGAACTGTGGTGTTGGAGAAGACTCTTGAGAGTCCCTTGGACTGCAAGGAGATCTAACCAGTCTGTCCTAAAGAAGATCAGTCCTGGGTGTTCATTGGAAGGACTGATGCTGAAGCTGAAGCTCCAACACTTTGACCACCTCCTGCGAAGAATTGACTCATTTGAAAAGACCCTGATGCTGGGAGGGATTGGGGGAAGGAGGACAAGGGGATGACAGAGGATGAGATGGCTGGATGGCATCACTGACTCGATGAACATGGGTTTGGGTAGATTCCGGCAGTTGGTGATGGACAGGGAGGCCTGGTGTGCTGTGGTTCTTGAGGTCGCAAAGAGTCAGACATGACTGAGCGACTGAACTGAACACTGGTCACTACTCGTCCCCAAACCTGGGCCTGGAGCTGCTGCCAACCATTAAGGGGTCCTCTCCAACAGAAAACAGGATTCTGTCTTTATAGTTTTTTAGGTTTGAGAAAACATGGTAGAGAGAGGAACTCAGAATCAGCTGGGAACTGAGTGCCTCTTTCATTATAAGCACCTTCAATTCACTGCGTATTCTATTTTTATTTCTGTTCTAGATCTTTCTAGAAGGAACCACCTTGGCTTTGAAGACCCATCCATTACCTTTGAGACTCTTCTGTCTGTCTTCTGGGGATCAGGCTGAACACGTTGCTGGGGGGACAAGAGTGTAGAGTTGAGTCATCACCAGACAGAGGAGAGCGGACAGGCTGTGGTTTTGAGGCTGACACTTCAACACAGCATTCTGACCATTTGGTCTCTGGCTCCTGAGAAAATAGGTGTGGGGCCCAAGTGGAGTCTGTGGGACATCTCAAGCGGGTGGAAGGAGAGAATGGGGTGCACAGGCAAATCCCCCAGGTGGTGCCCTAATCCCCCCTTCCCCCATTCCACCCTACTTTAACCCCATGTCATCACCCTAACTAATAATTTGAAAAATATCAACAACCTCAGATATGCAGATGATACCACTCTTATGGCAGAAAGAGAACTAGAGAGCCTCTTGATGAAAGTGAAAGAGGAGAGTAAAAAAGCTGGCTTAAAACTCAACATTCATAAAACAAAGATCATGGCATCCGGCCCTATCACTTCATGGCAAGTTGATGGGGAAACAATGGAAATAGTGAGAGATTTTATTTTCTTGGGCTCCAAAATCACTGCAGTTGGTGACTGCAGCTATGAAATTAAAAGACCCTTGCTCCCTGGAAGAAAAGCTATGACAGACCTAGACACCATATTCAAAAGCAGAGACATTATTTTGCCAACAAAGGTCCATCTAGTCAAAGCTATGGTTTTTTCCAGTAGTCGAGTATGGATTTGAGAGTTGGACTGTAAAGAAAGCTAAGCGCTGAAGAATGGATGCTTTTGAACTGTGGTGTTGGAGAAGAATTTTGAGAGTCCCTTGGACTGGAAGGAGATCAAACCAGTCCATCCTAAAGGAAATCAGTCCTGAATATTCTTAGGAAGGACTGATGCTGAAGCTGAAGTTCCAATACTTCGGTCACCTGATGCAAAGAACTGACTCATTGGAAAAGACCCTAATGCTGGGAAAGATTGAAGGCGGGAGGAGAAGGGGACGACAGGATGAGATGGTTGGATGGCATCACCGACTCGATAGACTTGAGTTTGAGCAAGCTCCGGGAGTTGGTGATGGACAGGGAGGCCTGGAGTGCTGCAGTCCATGGGGTTGCAAAGAGTTGGACACGACTGAGTGACTGAACTGAACTGAATAGCTTGTAAGTATTAGCTTGTAATAGCTTGCTCATGGCCTTGCTCTCTGTGGCTAGGGGACCCCAGCATCAGAATCATCTGGGGAATTGTTTTTAGAGGCAAATCCAGACTTCCTGAATCCAGACCTGAGCAAGTTAGGAGGGTGTGTGTGTGTGTATGTGGAGTGGGTGTGTATGTGTAGCGATCTCCATTTTTAACAGGTTCCCTAAATGATCTGCATACACTCTAAAGATGAGAGCCAGCCTCCTTTCTGTTTTACAGCCACCCTGCCACATAGAGCACCCCACAGCATGTGGGGATCTTAGCTCCTTAACCAGGGCTTGAACCTGCCCCCCTTGCACTGGAAGTATGGAGTCTTAACAACTGGAGTGCCAGGGATGTCCCTGGGAGCTTTTGAAGCTTACTGGAAAGTGTTCATAGTCAAGCCAGGATGGTTTTAAGTTGTATGCAAGCAAAAAATGTAAAAATTCTACAGCCATAAAAAATTATGAAAGGAATCTCTGAGGCAAAGTCCAATCTTTTAAAAACTTTGCTCTAGAAGAAAACGTATTTCAGAAGCCAGACGGCTCTTCAGTCAGGCAGTATCAGTGCAGGCGCTCAGCTGTGTCCGACCCTTTGTGACCCTGTGGACTGCAGCACGCCAGGCCTCCCTGTCCATCACCAACTCTTGGAATTTACTCAAACTCATGTCCATTGAGTCGGTGATGCCATCCAACCATGTCATCCCCTTCTCCTCCCGCCTTCAATCTTGCCCAGCATCGGGTCTTTTCAGATGAGTCAGTTCTTCGCATCAGGTGGCCAAAGTGCTGGAGATTCCGATTCAGCATCAGTCCTTCCAATGAATATTCAGGACTGATTTCTTTTAGGATGGACTGGCTGGATCTCCTTGCAGTCTGAGGGACTCTCAAGAGTCTTCTCCACACCACAGTTCAAGACGACTCTTTTGGATGTCAATATTTATCAGGTTTGTTTCTTCTTCTTCTTTTTTTTTTTAAAGACAAGATAAAACCTGACAAAAATGATGGGGTGGGGAGAAGATGAAATGAAATCTAAACACAAGATTAGTTTCTCCGATAACTCAGCAGACAAAGAATCCACTTGCAGTGCAGGAGACACAGGAGACTTGGGTTTGATCCTTCCCCTGGAGGAGGAAATGGCAACCCACTCCAGTACTCTTGCCTGGGAAATCCCACGGACAGAGGAGGCAGGCAGTCTACAGTCCATGGGGTCACAAAGAGTCAGACACGACTGAACACAACCACGAATAATGTAGAAGAGGGGGCTGCTAGAGGAAGAACCCAGAAAGGCTGCACTGGATGAAGAAGAGCAGTCCAGTGGTTAGGGCTCGGAGCGCCCACTAAAGGGGCTTGAGTTCAGTCCCTTGTCGGGGAAATGAGATCCTGTGTGCTGCATAGCTTGGCCAAAAACAACAAAAAAGAAGAGAGGTCAGACCCCAGACTCGACAGGCTGCCAGACCTGGGCACTGTATGGAAACGGGGGGAGTCCAGAGGGCATGAGCGGTTTCAAGCTGAGTCACAGTGGGAGGCTGCAAGACGTGGCCACGGTGTCTCCCAGCTCCTGAAGGCACGACCCAGAATGTGCCACCCGCTCTCGGGGCTCCCTGGGGTCCTTGTGTTATAAGGAAGAATATCTTTATGCAATTCCAGCACTTGTTCTGGATGAGCAAACAGTGGAAACAGTGACTGGCTTTATTTTGGGGGGCTCCAAAATCATTGCAGATGGTGACTGCAGCCATGAAATTAAAAGACGCTTACTCCTTGGAAGAAAAGTTATGAGCAACCTGGACAGCATATTAAAAAACAGAGACATTACTTTGTCAACAAAGATCTGCCTAGTCAAAGCTATGGTTTTTCCAGTAGTCATGTATGGATGTGAGAGCTGGACTATAAAGAAAGCAGAGCACTAAAGAATTGATGCCTTTGAACTGTGGTGTTGGAGAAGACTCTTGAGAGTCCCTTGGACTGCAAGGAGATCCAACCAGTCCATCCTAAGGGAGATCAGTCCTGGGTGTTCATTGGAAGGACTGATGTTGAAGCTGAAGCTCCCATACTTTGGCCACCTGATGTGAAGAGGTGACTCAGGTGAAAAAACCCTGATGTTGGGAAAGATTGAAGGCAGAAGGAGAAGGGGATGACAGAGGATGAGATGGCTGGATGGCATCACCAACTCAAGGGACATGGGTTTGGGTGGACTCCGGGAGTTGGTGATGGACAGGGAGGTCCGGCGTGCTGTGGTTCATAAAGACGCAGAGAGTCGGAAAAGACTGAGCACTTATTCTAAGAATCAGATATGGGGACAGGCTGCTTGCAGAGAACTGAGCGCTCCTGCTGGGGGAAGATCAGAGGAGGCTTGGTCACCTGCCAGTCACACCACGGGACCAGCACGGCCCCGAGACCCACAGCATGGCAGAGGCGGCTCTGAGATAGAGATGGGCGCCCAGGGGAGTGCTGCAGCAATTCAGGAGGGGCCCTGCGCACGCCAACAGCCCCCACGCAAGAATGTCGCGCCCTTCCCGACCCTGCGCCAGACGTGTGCATGATGAGCTCGCTCTGGAGACAAGACTTGCTCCAGGAAGCCCCAGTAAGTCCAGTGCTGGCAGACCCAGGAGGGGTGGCATCCCTCCCAGGAGTGCCAGGACACCCTGTACCCACTCCTGTGACAGCTGGTCGCCCGTAACTGCCTGGCACCTGTCTACTCCTAACAGACCTGACATCCTTCAGAACCGGGAGCCGTCCCATGGACACTGGCATCCTGGTGCCCTCCAAACCACCAGGCTCAAAGCAGGCGCTCAGTAAACGCTCACGGAGGTGAATGGGCGGGCCTGTCCCAGTGTGCGCGCGGGCCTGTCCCACTGCATGTGCTCCACTTTCCAAAGCCTGCAATCCCTACGCCATCAGCCCTGAGACTTGATGCTCATCCCAGAGGACACCTTCCCTGAGGGACCTGGAAACCTGGGTTTGGAGTCTGGTGGAGGGGCTGGCTCCCTGGTCTTGCCACTTCCTACCTTATGACCTTGGTCTCATTCCTTAACCTCTGGAGCCTCCTCCCTGGGGTATAAAATGGGAATAGTAATGCCTGTCTTGGGCTTTGCTGGTGGCTCAGTGGTAAAGAATATGCCTGCCAATGCAGGAGACGTGGGTTCGATCCCTGGGTCAGGAAGATCCCCTGGAGAAGGGAATGGCAACCCACTCCAGTATTCTTGTGTGGGAAAGCCCATGGACTGGGGAGCCTTGTGGGCTACAGTCCACAGGGTCACAAAAGCACTGGACAACAATAATAATGATTATCTTACAGGTTGTGGAGAGAGTCTAGAACACCCATCATGCATTCTCCTCAAGGCATCGCACAGAATGAACACCCCATAAATGGAGGCTCTTTCTAACACATTTCTTTGCAAAAGTCATCAGTGACAGAGTGTATATAGCTCTAACAACTAACAACTGAATTCATACGCAGTCTGCAGTCAAATAGTAAATGAACACTCGGCACCCACTGCACAACCGAGTCTAGGGGTAATTTCACCCTCCTGTGGAATAAGAACCGGAGTACTGAAAGAGCACTGACTAGCTTCTTTGAAGAGAACACAGTTTTACAGCTGCCAGGTTTAAAACATAAAATAGCATATTCCAAGGCAGTGAAAAGCTGTCCGCTGGTCATCATGAACCTGTGTCAAGTGTGGCGTGAGCCCCATGCGGGCCTGTGTGCTGAGTCACTTCAGTCGTGTCCGACTCTTTGTGAGCATGTGGACGCTGGCCCGCCAGGCTCCTCTGTCCGTGGAGACCCTCCCGGCAAGAACACTGGAGTGGCATCTCCCTAACCCAGGGATCGAAACTGCGTCCCTTATGTCTCCTGCTTTGGGAGGCGGGTTCTATCCCACAAGCGCCACCTGGGAAGCCCTGTGAGCCCCTTATGTCAATGTAATTGGTGCTTCCAGAAAGCTATGAGCACTGCCTTCCGGAGCCCTCCCACCCACAGGCACGTTCACAGCCGCCTCCCAGGTGAGCCCGTCTCCTGCAGTCACAGCAGTGCCCGCCAGCCACCTGGAGCAGCGCGAGGCGCTGGCGGGGCGCCGCGGCTCAGCCTCGCCCCGACGAGATCGGCGCGACGGGAATCACGACGCCTTCGTGGTTGCTCCGGCCACTTGGGCCACGAGTCCCCACCTCCACAGGGCCCTGGGCTGTTCCAAACTCCTTACCTGTAGAAGCCCAGAAGTACGGCAAAGAGCAGGATCAGACACAGCCAGGACTTGGTGCTCTTTCCCCAGAAATCTGTGAAGAGAAAGCCTGGGTCACCTGGTGCCTGTCACCCCGTCGAGGCCAAAATCAGGCACTGGCCAGGGATGGCCTCTCCCTCCTTTATGCTCACAGGCCAGGTGGGTTGTAACCTCTCCTGGAGCCATAATCCCACTGAGCCTCGCGCTGCAGCCCCTGGGCACCTGCCTGGGCAACCCTGCTCATTGGCAGGCCCTGGGGGGCCAGGACCACTCGCACACTCCAGAGAAGCAGGTGCAATGGCCATGAGCTGGCCAGCAGGGTGGGTGATGGGACGCAGGACTGTGAGAGACAAAGGTCGCAAATCCAACCTGCCAAGGGGACTCCAAGCCTCCTAAACACCCGGATCCCTAGCGCTGCAGGAGCTCACACCAGGGTTACCTGCCACAGAAACAGGCAGGCCTGGGAGGCTCTGCGGGGATGCCACATCTGAAGGAAGCTGTGTCATATGTGCTGAGAAAATCGTGACTGGAGGCTGTGGGTTTAGCAAGCCCCGGGCTGGTGTGCTGCAGTCCACGGGGCTGCGAGGAGTCGGACACAACTGCGACTGAACGACAGCGTCCTGAGTAAGTCCCCACCCACGGCCGCCACACCGGGTCTGAGAGGCCCATGTCTCATGTTGCGGCGGCCTGAGGGGCTCCCGAGTGTTGAACTAAGAAATCTGTGTGCATCGAGTGCAGTCCAGAATCACTGGCCAAAGAGCGGCATCTGGTCACGGGCAGACACCTCCGCTTCCCTTGGCTAGGCATGAAGACGACCATGATGTGAAGGCGAAAGTTCTCTCCCCATATATGCAGCCAAGACACGGAAGCAACTAAATGCCCATCGAGAGACGGACGGGAAAAGAAGCGGGGGTATGTGTATATGAACATATACAGCGGGACATTCTGCTGCTGCTGCTGCCAAGTCGCCTCAGCCGTGTCCAACTCTAACATTACTCGACCATAAAAAAGGAACGAAATAACGCCACTTGCGCAACGTGGAGGGACTAGAGATGACCACACTAAGGGAAGTGAGCCAGACGGAAAAAGGCAGGCACACGGCATCGCTTTTAAAAGGCCCAAAAGAATAGAAATAGGTCCACACACAGAAAACGAGTGGGTGGTTATCAGAAGGAAAAAGCGGGGAGAGGGATGAATTACGAGTTTGGGATTAACATATACACACTATTATGTATGAAATAGATAACCAGCAAGGACTGGTTGTATAGCACGGAGAGATTTACTCAGTATTATATAATGACCTATAAGGAAAAGGAATCTGAAAAAGAATATATATATGTGTATCAGTTCAGTTCAGTTCAGTCGCTCAGTCATGTCCGACTCTGCGACCCCATGAATCGCAGCACGCATATAAAATACCGAATCACTTTCCTGTACACCTGAAATGAGCACAATATTGTAAATCAACTATACTTCAATAAAAAAATAAAAATTAAAAACAAAACAAAAACTTGAGCTTATACAAGTTTACAGTGAATTTGGTAACACCGTATGATATAATTTTGTATAAACTCTACGTGTCCCATATTTTAAATGTTTAAGGGAACTTGATATGCCCAATTTGGGTCTGATTTAATGGATGGACAAGATTTTCAAGTGGATAGGGAGATTTTGTTGTACTTGAGAGCCTTCTGTTCCGTCTCGTGTGTCTGAGAGAATTAGATCAATTCAGCTTACAGTCATAGTTTAAAACAAATTATGCTGTGTGGAAAAATCCAGATAGAAGCAAGTACTTCCTGGAAGATTCCATTTACATATGATTCTAGGAAATGCAAACTGATCTGTAGTGCCAGAAAACGGACAGTGGTTGCCTGGGGAGGGTGGTGGGCAGAGCACGCAGAGAGAATTGCAAATGAGCACAGGATTCATTGGGGATGCGAGTTACATTAATCTTCCTAATTGCCATGATGGGTTTTGCAGGTGTACACATCAAAGTTATTAAATTCTATACTTCTAAATTAATGTGTAGTCTGTTACATGTTTATTTTACCTCTATAAAGCTGCTTTTAAAAAAAGAAAAAGAAAAGAAATGCATCCAGATTGGAAAGGAAAAAGCAGATCGGTCTGTGTTCCCATACTGCACGTTCATCTCTGGTTTCTGATGGAATCTATTAAAAAAAAAAAACCAAACTATTAGAGCTAACAAGTGAGCAGGCGAGTTTAGCAAAATGGCAGGATCCAAGGTCAATATACAAAAATCGACTGTCATTATCAACGACCTCAGATATGTAGATGATACCACTCTAATGGCAGAAAGCAAAGAGAAACTAAAGAGCCTCTTGATGAGGATGATAGAGCAGAGTGGAAAGCTAGCTTGAAACTCAACATTCAAAACACTAAAATCTTGGCGTCTGGTCCCACCACCTCATGGCAAACAGGAGGGGAAAAAGTGGAAGCAGTGACAGACTTTATTTTCTTGTGTACAGAAAATACATTTTCTTGGCAATCTGTACACAGGAATAATGAACTTCGTTCCACGTACAAACATTAACTGCAATGGATCATAGACAAAGATACAAGAGCTGACACTGTAAAACACTTAGAAAAAAACAAGACAACTTTTATGGCCTTGGATCAGGTAAAGATTTCTTAGATACGACACCAAAAGCCATATCCAGAAAAGAGAAATTCATAAATTGGATTTAATCAACATGAGTCACTTCTGCTCTGTCAACAACACAGTTAAGAGACTAAAATAACAAATCAGCCAGGAAAAAATTATTTCCAAGTCACATATCTGATAAAGGAGCTGCATCTAAAACCCAATTGTATGAAAACACACATATATTATTTATATTGTTGTGATGGACAGGGAGGCCTGACGACTGAACTGAACTGTTCACTCCCCGAGTTGTGTCTATCTCTTTGTGACCCCATGGACTTAAGCCTGTCAGGCTTCCCTGTCCCTCACCATCTCCCAAAATTTGCCCAAGTTCATGCCCATTGAATCGGTGTTGCCATCCAGCCATCTCCTCCTCTGATGCCCCCTTCCTTCTGCCCTCAATCTTTCCCAGCATCAGGGACTTTTCCAATGAGTCAGCTTTTCACATCAGATGACAAAAATACTGGAGTTTCAACTTCAGCATCAGTCCTTCCAACTAGTATTCAGGGTTGATTTCCCTCAAGATTGACCATTTTGATCTCCTTGCAGTCCAAGAGACTCTCAGGAGTCTTCTCCAGCACCACAGTTTGAAGGCATCAATTCTATACATAGGGTTAGCCAAAAAGTTCATTCAGGTTTTGCAATACAATCTTACAGAAAAGTCTTTGGTCAACCCAATACATACATGTATGATCTGAACACACTTGACTTCATTAAAGAAGATACAGAGATGGCAAAAAAAAAAAGAAAAATGTTCATCATTAGTCATTAGAGAAATGCACATTAAAATCCCACTAAAGAAATTTCCTGATGGCCCAGTGGTTGGGACCCTGCACTTTTACTGGCAAGGGTGCTGGTTCAATCCCTAGTCGGGGAACAAAGATCCCACCAACCATGTCGTGAGGCTGAAAAATAAATTAATTAAAATTAAAAATAAATCATTTTCAAGTATAAAATAACACCACAGTAATATACTGTTATATATCTACTAGAATTTAAAAGGTCAATAATACCAAATGACGGTGAGGATGTGAAGCCACTGTCTCTGTGATAACCTAGATGGGTGGGAGATGGGAGAGAGAGTTAAGAGGAGGGGACAAGCGTACACCTATGGCTGACTCATGTTGATGTGTGGCAGAAGCCAACACAATATATAAAGCAATTATCCTTCAATTAAAAATAAATTTAAAAAGTTTTTAACAGAAATTCTCATATGCTTGTGTGGGGGGGTTATAGTATTACCCAACCACTCTGAAAAACAGTTTAAGCATTTCCTACCAGATGACCCAGCCTTTTCAGGAGAAATGAAAGCGTGTCTGCACAAAGACTGGTGCAGGAATGGCACAGCAGCTTTATTTCTCATGGCGAAGAATTCAGATGTCCATCAACAGATGGAAGGATACGCAAATCGATGTCTGCCTGCACCATAGCAGAAAGAACAAGTTGGATCTGCATGGAGGATTTGCAGAATAATGAGAGGCCAGATGAGAAGGAGTCGTTACCGTACAGTTGCCTTTATATGAAATTCTGGGAAATGCACAGTAGTCTGTAGGGACAGAAAGGCGGTTCTGCCTTGTCTGGCAGGGGTGGGGAGGGTGGAATGGGTCACAGAAGAGCAAGAGGAAACTGACAGGGACAGATTTGTTTGTTACCCCAATTGTGGCCATAGCTTCATGCAGGTACACAGATGTTACCATTCACCCAACAGCACACTGTGAATACGTGTAGCTTGCTGTTGCTGGTTCTCAGTCGCTAAGTCATATCCAACTCTTTGGGACCCCATGGACTGTAGCCCGCCAGGCTCTTCTGTCCACAGAATTCTCCAGGCAAGAAAACTGGAGTGGGTTGCCATTTCCTTCTCCAGGGGATCTCCCCGACCCAGGGATCGAACCCTCAATTATGTGTCAACTATTCCTGGAGCTGTTTTAAAAATGAAAACAGTGAAGCCACAGCGAGATCCCATTTCTCACCATCAGACGGTGAAAAGACCAGCTATGACTGGACGCTCTGCAGGAGGGGCTGAGTGCACTGTGTGGGCCGCACCTGCTCACGCCTTGGTGTGGCGCTTTCTCAAGGCAGGGTAGGAGCCAGGAGAAGGGCGAGTAGGCGTATCACGCCTAAAAGGGTGAAAACTGACCCTTGGGGTGAAAAAAACTTTGGACATCAATGGGGTGTGGCCCTCCAAAGCTTAACCTGACTCAAGATCGTCTAAAATATTTTCCGTTACAGTGCCATAGTTGTGCGTGTGGAGGTGCGGGGTGAGCGAGAAACGCGGCTGTAGAGGGTAGAAGAGGGCAGAGCTCAAACGGAGGAAGATCAGACAGTATCTACCCAGAGGCAGATGCAGCAAGTGGCCGTGCAGATTCACTTCGGAGCAGCTACAGGGCAGAGGAGGCTACACATGAGCAGAGGGGCTGGTAGGCTTTGTGCGTGAGAGCAAAAGGCCGGCAGCGACCCAAGGGTTCCTCTGTGGCGGGCTGGCTGCGGGCATGCTGATTAAATCGGCTTTGGTGTGTCCAACACAGCACACTATACAACCATTAAAAAAATGCTGTGGAATTTATGAGTCATGCTCCAAGCAAAGTGCAGAACAGTACAAGTGGCATTCTACCCACTGTAAGAAAAAAGGGTGGAAAGGACATGTAACCGTATTAACTTACATTGACATTTTAAAAAAACCTAAAAGGCAGCAGCAAGGAGATCCAGCCAGTCCACCCTAAAAGAGATCAGTCCTGGGTGTTCATCGGAAGGACTGATGTTGAAGCTGAAACTGCAGTACTTTGGCCACCTGGTGGGAAGAGTTGACTCATTGGAAAAGACCCTGATGCTGGGAAAGATTGAGGGCAGGAGAAGGGGACGACAGAGGATGAGATGGCTGGATGGCATCACCGACTCAATAGACACGAGTTTGGGCGAGCTCCAGGAGCTGGTGATGGACAGGGAGGCCTGGCGTGCTACAGTTCGTGGGGTCGCAAAGAGTCTGAGTCAGACACGACTGAGCGACTGAACTGACTGAACTGAAAAGGGCTGTGCATACAGAGCAGGGGAGCAGTCCTGGCGGTGACCAGGTGGACGTGACTTGCAGTTTATCTCCTAAAGAATCATTTTTATTTTTGAACCGGGTAATGTATTAGTCGCTCAGCTGTGTCTGACTCTCTGTGACCCCATGGACTGCAGCCTGCCAGGCTTCTGTCCATGAGATTCTCCAGGCAAGAATACTGGAGTGGGTTGTCATCTCCTTCTCCAAATGTACAATAATGATATCAAATAAACATGTAAATGAACCAGAATAACATGTCGCTTTTTAAATCCTGGAGAGGAGAAAAGCCTAAGTTTGACAAAAGATTTTCTTAATATCCCTAAATGGAAGCAAACAAATATGACCCAATGAAGCGCTATGCATGGTTAGAAAGAGCCATGGACAAAGGCAAAAGAAACCAAAACAGGGAAAAACGTTTACAGCTCATGTCACAGGAAACCCTAATCCCCTTACTAATACCTCCTCAGTTCAGCTGAGTCCTCAGTCGTGTCCGACTCTTTGTGACCCCATGAATCGCAGCACACCAGGCCTCCCTGTCCATCACCAACTCCCAGAGTTTACTCAGACTCACGTCCATCGAGTCCGTGATGCCATCCAGCCATCTCATCCTCTGCGTCCCCTTCTCCTCCTCCCCCCAATCCCTCCCAGCATCAAAGTTTTTTCCAGTGAGTCAACTCTTCACATGAGGTGACCAAAGTACTGGAGTTTCAGCTTTAGCATCATTCCCTCCAAAGAAATCCCAGGGTTGATCTCCTTCAGAATGGACTGGTTGGATCT
>SJYF01000894.1:463510-483811 GCA_006410515.1 Procapra przewalskii
TATGTTGGGTGCGGGTGCCTGTGGGGGGCCCTGGGTGCTGAACACAGTCCCCTCCTTCTCTGGCAGTGGTGCTCCAAGGGTCACTGCCGCTCGCTGGCGGAGCTGGCCCCCGTGGGGGTGGTGCACGGGCACTGGTCTAGCTGGGGGCCCGCCAGTCCTTGCTCCCGCTCCTGCG
The DNA here is from genome assembly GCA_006410515.1 of Procapra przewalskii. NCBI lineage: Eukaryota > Metazoa > Chordata > Mammalia > Artiodactyla > Bovidae > Procapra > Procapra przewalskii. Next base: position 463,686 of record SJYF01000894.1, read on the forward strand.
GAGGTGGCGTGGTCACCAGGAGGCGGCGGTGCGACAACCCCAGGTACTGTGTGGAGGCGGCCGCTCCGTCCTCCCTGGCTCGGGGCCCTGGGTCACCTCTCACCCCGTCGTCTTGTGGGCATTTTCAGACCTGCCTTTGGGGGCCGCACGTGCGTAGGTTCTGACCTCCAGGCCGAGATGTGCAGCACCCAGGTAGGCCGGCTTCCCTGGGCAGGGGAGGGGCTGCGGTCAGAGGCGGCACTGGCCTGGAGGAGCCAAAGGGGCAGGATGGCTGTGGTCTATGGTTCACACAGGGCACTTTCAAGAGCAAAAGTGATTTTATTGATACCTTCCCCTTATAGCTCAGTCAGTAAGAATCCGCCTGTAATGCAGGAGAGCCCGGTTTGATTCTTGGGTCGGGAAGATCTGATGGAGAAGGGATAGGCTACCCTCTCCAGTATTCTTGGGCTTCCCCTGTGGCTCAGCTGGTAAAGACTCTGCCTGCAATGCCGAAGACCTGGGTTTGATCCCTGGGTTGGGAAGATCCCCTGGAGGAGGGCATGGCAACCCACTCCAGTATTCTGGCCTGGAGAATTCCATGGACTGTAAAGGGTTGGACATGACTGAGTGACTTTCACTTTCTGGACCACAGCACACATCCCAGGCCTGTCCGACCCTTGAAAGCAGCCCCCTCCGAAGTGCCGCCCTCCTTCCCAGATGGCACTGCCCTGCACTGACAACACCCCCCCTTCCCACAGCCAAGCGGGACACTGGGAGGGCACGGGCGATTGTTTTAGTTACGAGCTCAGGTGTCTCACACCCATAGCGTCAATTGTGTGCAGCTGTGCGGTCCTGTGGTACCTAGCACCTTCACAGCACCATGCGCCCACCGCCTTGCTGGAGTTCCAAACAGTTCCCGTCACCCCAGAGCAAACCCCAGCTTGTTAAACAGCCACCGCCCCGCCGCCTCCCCCGGTGCCTGCCAGTCACCAGTCGGCTTTCTAGCTCTGGGGGTTTGCCTGTGCTGGACATCTCACATAAGGGGAATCATGCGCGCGCGGCTTCCTGCATCTGGCGTCTCCCACTCGGCACGCGGTATTTCCATGTGCAGCATGTGCTAGAGCTCCACTCCCTCTCGTGGCTGGGTAATACTCCGCCGGATGGAATATTATCTGACAATGTTCCACTGGACCGCTTTTTGCTCATCCCTTCATCCACTGTCCATTTGTCGATACGTTTGGGCTGTTTCCATCTTTGGTTGTTGGGAACAGCACTGCTCCGAATCTGTGTATATGTGGACTTTTTTGAGTGCCAGTCTTTCACTCTTTGGGGTGTACACCTATCAGCCAAATTGCTGGGTCACACGGTAATTCTACATCAACTCCTTGAGAACCTCCAAGCCATTTCCCACGGCAGCTGAACCGCTTGGCCTTCCCACCAGGAATGTGCGAGGGTTCTGATGTCTCCACATCCCCTCCAGCACTTAACTGGTGTTTCCCACGAGGCCATCATAGAGGGTGTGGAGACACTCCTCTGGCCTCGACTTAAGATCTGCACGTGGTGAGACCTTCCCTGCCCGCCTTCCCCAGGCGGACCCAGCAGGCCCACTCCAATTCTTTCCCTCAAACTCCAGTGCAGAGCAGGCCAGGACGCCAGCCCGCCTTGGCACCCAGCTTCTTGTGCAGAGGCCCTTTGCTCTTGACTCCTGTGACTTTTCCAACACTGATACCTGCACAGACATAGTTCAGCTCAGTTCAGTCACTCAGTCGTGTCCAACTCTCGTGACCCTATGGACTGCAGCACGCCAGGCCTCCCTGTCCATCACCAACTCCCAGAGTTCACTCAGACTCATCTCCATTGAGTCGGTGATGCCATCCAGCTATCTCATCCTCTGTCATCCTCTTCTTCTCCCGCCTTCAATCTTTCCCACCATCAGGGTCTTTTCTAATGAGTCAGCTCTTCTCATCAGGTGGCCAAAGAATTGGAGTTTCAGCTTCAACATCAGTCCTTCCAATGAACGCTCAGGACTGATCTCCTTTAGGATGGACTGGTTGGATCTCCTTGCAGTCCAAGGGACTCTCAAGAGTCTTCTCTAACACCACAGTTCAAAAGCATTAATTCTCTGGCGCTCGGCTGTCTTTATAGTCCAGCTCTCACCTCCACACGTGCCCACTGGGAAACCGCAGCTCTGACTAGACGCAGCGCAGATGTAGTGGAGGCACGTAAACGGGGCCTCCCTTCTGCCGAGCTCTCTGTCTGGCTTTCTTTCCTCTTCGTTGCAGGGGACAGGCCCTGCCCTGTGTCCTCCCAGATTCTTGCAGAATCCTCCTGTCAGCAGAGTAAGGTTCTCTACACCGCACTCTCCAGGGCAGGGAACCGAGGTGCAGCCAGGAGCCAGGCTCAAACCCGTGTCTTCATCCTCACGCTGCAGGGGCTCTTGCTGTCTCCCGGGGGCGAGGGTTCCCTCACTGAGCCCCCGGCCCCAGCCCGTCCTATGCCCGTCCTCCACCTCCTCCATCCAGGCCTGCGAGAAGACCCAGCTGGAGTTCATGTCCGAGCAGTGCGCGCAGACGGACGGCGAGCCCCTGCGCCTCTCCCCGGGGGGCAGCACCGCCTTCTACCGCTGGGGGACCGCGGAGCAGTACAGCAAAGGTGGGCCCAGGTGGGGGGCCAGGCTCGAGACCCTGGGTGGGGAGCGTCACTGGGGGAGGCCCAGCGTCACGCTGATGCTGTTGCCAGCAGGCTCAGGCTCTGTATCACACCGAGCATCCCAGCTACCCCGGCTCGGCCCCTGGCCAGCAGGTCAGCCCTGACCTCTCCTCCCTGAGTCTCCATCTCCTGTCTGTGAAACGGAGACAGGAGGCGTAGCGTGATGCTGGAACAGCACTCGGCTCATGAGTTGCTCACTCGTCGCATGGTGACGCAGTTACTGCCTCGGGAGGCGGGGCAGGTGGGAAGCGAAGCCCACGCCAGCCCCAAATGCAAAGAGCACAGTGAGGCGGCGCTTGGGGGTCAGTGAGAGCCCACTTGGGCTCAGCTCCGCAGAGTCTCTGTCCCCGGCTCCCTGCACCCTCCCACCGGGCTCCTGTCCTGCTTCTCCCCAGGGAGCGCCCTGTGCGGACACGTGTGCCGGGCTGTTGGCGAGGGCTTCATGGTGCGGCGTGGGGACCGTTTCCTGGACGGCACGCGCTGTGTGCTGGGCCACCCTCAGGAGGACGGGGCCCTGAGCCTGTGCGTGTCGGGCAGCTGCAGGGTAAGCGTGTGTGCCTGGTGGAGTGCCCTTCTGCCTTCTGTGGCCCCGAGGGCTCGCCCCAGAGAAGCCAGGGCATGAAGGGGCCTTCAAGGGGGTCAGGTCTGGGGGCGTGGCCCCCATGAAGCCACAGCAGCAGAGTCTGCACTGGGTGGTGCTGGGGAACAGGCCGAGCTTGGAGTCAGGAGCCTTGCCGTGACCTGGGGCAAGTCATCTAAGCTCACCTCCTATACCAGAAATGGCAGAAACAGCCAGTTTTGTTGTGTGAACCTCAGAGGCCAGCCCTGTCTGGAGACACTGCTGAGGCCCCACCTGCCACTCTCCTCTGCACAGACGTTCGGCTGTGATGGCAGGATGGACTCCGGGCAGGTGCGGGATGTGTGCCAGGTGTGCGGCGGGGACAGCAGCACGTGCCGGCCGCAGAACGGCTCCTTCACGGCTGGAAGGGCCGGAGGTAGGGCCTCCCTGGGGCGAAGGGCCCCCAGCCCCCAGGAAAACGCACAGCCCAGAGCCCGGGTGCCGGCTGCCTGGGTGGTGGGGCTGCGTGCTCACTTGTCCTGGGCCTCCCAGGGGGTCTCAGCCTCCCCAGGAGGCTCAGGTTGGTGATGAGGTGGCCCATCACTCACGGCTGCTCTCGGCACCTGTGATGCAGAGGAACACAGGCACGGGACGTCTGCCGGAGGCTGTTCTCTCCTCTCCTGCTGGAGGCATCCGAGCACGGGGGATGCTATGCTTGGATAGTCCTGACTTTGATCTGTTTACGCAAGAAGTCAGGTCTCTCGCAAAGTCGGTGGAGGAGCTAAGTCCCGCCTCCCTCTGGCGCTAACGTTTCCTCCCTCCGACTGTGACCTCAGCGACCTGAGACCACCCCCTCCTCTGCTTCCTCCTAGAGTACGTCACGTTCCTGACCGTCACCCCCAACCTCACCAGCATCTCCGTCATCAACCGCAGGCCTCTCTTCACACACCTGGGTGAGCTGGCCAGACCGTGAAGGGTGAGGGTACATCCCGAGTTGTCCTCCCTTCCGATGCCACCTGCAAGTGTGAGGGTCCCTCCAATGCCCTCAGTTGCGGGATTCACCGGGTGGACCCCCAGAACTCTGAGAGCTGTTACGCTCACGGTTATGCCTTATTACAAGGGGCAGCCCAAGGAGATGAGTCAGGGAGGGCTCTGCGTCCCGCCTTGAGAGCAGCCGCACGCGCGGTGTACGGCCGACCCCGGGAGCTCTCGAGCTCAGTGCCCGCGTGTCGTGGGGACTCCTTATGTCGATGAGGTTGAGGGACTGATGATCGCTGCCCGGATCATTCCGACTCAGTCTCCAGCTTGGCTGAGGCTTGGTGACTCAAAGCCCCCACCCTAAATCACATATTTGACCTTTCACCCTAAACAAAGACGGATCAGGTCAGGCGCAGGGCCCTGGTCAGACCTGTCTCTGGGTGAGGCCGCCCTCTTTGCACCGTGGGTCTCTCTGTGCAGAGGGTGCGCTTTGGATCTGGGCTGGGGTGCTCACCATGAGGTCCTTGGGCCTGCACTTGGTGCGGGAGCAGGTCCCCAGCGCTCCCCGGGCTCCGGGAGGAGGTGCAGAGAAACGGTGCGGGCAGGCCTCCGTCGGCCTGGTGCGTGGGGCACCAGGAAGGGCTGCTCCCGGGAGGGCGGGCGGCCCGGGGCGGGCGTGGCCGGCGAAGCGTGCTGTCGGCCTAGTTGGCCCCTCTCCCTAAGCAGGGCTGTCTGTGGGAGGGGGCGGTTCTGGCTCCCAGGGCCGGGGGCCCTGCGGTGCTGACGGCCCCTCGCCCACAGCAGTGAGGGTGCGTGGCCGCTACATCGTGGCTGGAGACGGGAGCATCTCTGCCAGCACCAGCTACCCCTCCCTCCTGGAGGACAACCGCGTGGAGTACAGGGTGACCCTGAGCGAGGACCAGCTGCCCCGCCGGGAGGAGATCCGCATCCGGGGCCCCGCCCGGGACTACATGGAGATCCAGGTGGCCGCAGGGCCTCCGCCGGGTCGGCCTGTCCATTGGCTCAGAGCCACACCTGCTCCTTCAGCAGCGCTGGGGGGCGGGGGTCCCACTCAGAGCCCCCCGGAACCCCCCGGAGTCCTGAGAGCGGCTCGGAGGGAGAGCCCTGCAGAGGACCCGGGGCTTCCCGGGAAGGGGCCTTGTGGCTGAGGTCTGGGAGGGCGAGCTGAGGCTGCGGGCAAGCAGGGAGGGGAGAGTCTTGAGGGACGAGGGCCTGCAGTGAAGGGGAGCTCTGGGGCGGGGAGGAAGGGGCCCTCCGGTGAGGAGGCTGCCAGATCCCTGGGCAGACCTTGAGGGGCCTTGCTGGCCACGTGCGGGGCTCGGGCTTCCTCCTGGGGGCCTGGGGAGCTGTTGGGGTACCCTGTGCAGGTGCAGTGGGGATTGGGCTGTGTCAGACCCGCCAACAGAGGCCGTGGGCCTCTAGATAGAGGGGGAGGCTGTGCCGACGCCCGGGGTTAGAGGCCCCCGTGGGGTCTGTCTCCCCAACAGGAGGAGCAGAGTCAGCCCAAGAAGGGGGCACAGGGTGACACAGGGGTCAAGAGCCCGGTAGGGGCTCAGCCTAGCGTTCAGTCCTGGCTCCACAGAAACCTGGGGCACACGCTTAACTTCTCCGAGCCTCGGTTCCCCCGTCTGCGAACGTGACTAAGCACATTGAGACAAAGTGATTGTGAAGATTCACCTGGTATTTTCTCCAAAATACGGCACAATACGCGCTTGACAGAGCGTTGGCGCCCCCCCACCCGCCCGTGCACACGGGTCGCAATCCTGGGGTCACGGGCGGGCCCGGGGAGGGGACGTGCACGTGCGCCAGGCAGTGTTGGCCGCCCGGGGCAGCTCAGCGTGGATGTGGGTCTTGCTGTCTCTGGGGCAGACGGAGCCCAGGCTGTGTCTGCACGGGTCCTTCCAGCCGGGACCTGGCCCGTGAGCGGCCGCATGCGTGCTTTGCTGAGGAAGGTGATCAGAGGGCTGGACAGAGAGCAGTGGAGGCTGAAATAGCCCCGGAGAACCTCTGGATGGTCCGAGTCTTGACGGCCCCTGACTTGGTCTAGCAGCCCATCCCTGCTCCCACAGCTGGGGAGACAGCGGGGCTTCCCCAGAAGGCCAGGCCAGAGTGAGCCCCCGGGGAGCGGTTAACCCCTTCCCTGGCTCCCCATGTGGCCTACCTAGCTCAGCCCCTTCCCCACCCCCAGGAGCCTCCTTCCAAATGCTGGCTGTCGAGCAGTTCTGTTGGCGTCCTTTGCAGCGCGTATAGAAACACAGATTCCCAGGCCCCGTTCAGGGCCTCTGACCCAGGACCTGCTGGTGGCAGTGGGGGGTGGTGTGTGTGCCGAGAACCCGCAGGTTAGCAGAGGGCTGTGACGGGTGGGGGCAGGGGCTGGGACCTCTGCCCTCCAGGCTGGCCCCTCCCAGGACCCAGGGACCTTTCTGCAGTACAGACAAGCCCAGCCTCCCTGCTGGGCCCTCTTCCTTAACCCCCTGTGTTCTCAGGGCCAAGCCCAGACTGCCAGGCCCCCTCCAGAGCCCCACATGCAGCCTGTTCCTGCCCTTCCCGGGGCCTCACTTGTGCTGCAGAAGCCAGAGCTCACCCCGGGGAGGTGGCGCAGAGAAACAGTGGCCCCCTTCAGTGGCCTCCTCCAGCTGTACACCCTGCTCAGCCTCCTCGGGGCCCTTCTCCGGGCTCCCTGGCCCCCTGTGCACACCCTTCGCTGTACCTGCCAGCAGCCCCCCCTCCCCCAGCCACCATGAGCTCCTGGAGCCGGGGGCGGTGTCCTGACCACTGCCTGTGGCGTGGGCTCAGCATCAGTGGCGGCTCGCTGAGTGAAAGAACATAGGGGGAGGAAGGCAGGACGGAAGGCTTCCTGAAGGAGGCGGCCGTGACAGCCCCCGCTCTCCCGGCAGGTTTACAGGCGCTACGGCGAGGAGTACGGCAGCCCTGCCCGCCCCGACATCACCTTCACCTACTTCCAGCCTGAGCAGCGGCAGACCTGGGCGTGGGCCCCAGTGCGGGGGCCCTGCTCCGTGAGCTGCGGGGCAGGTGCGGCCAGGGTGGGGCTCACCTGGTGCCCAGCGTGCCGCCCGCCCCGCGGAGGTGGCCCAGCCCCTCTGTTCCCTCCAGGGCTGCGCCAGGTGACCTACAGCTGTTGGGACCAGTCCAGGAGTGAGTGGGTGGAGGCTGCCCGCTGTGCGGGGAGCCGGCCCCCCGCGGCGTGGTCAGAGGCCTGCGCTCCAGAGCCCTGTCCTCCGCAGTGAGTGCTGGCTGTGGACCCCCCGGGGGTGGGGGTGGCTCAGGGGCCCTCGTAGCACAGCCGGCAGGGTCTGGGCGAGTCCTTGATCGGCCCTGGCAGTGTCCCTAGACGGCAGGTGCGGACACCGAGACTCGGGCAGACCCGAGTGGCTGGCCAGCCTGGTGTGACCTGCTGCCCCCGTCTGTGGGCAGCTCGCTCCCTCTCTGAGCTCAGGCGCCCACCACACGGGGAGACGACCGCCCTGCCTGCGAGGGTTATGGCATTGGCTTGGGGAGGGACCACAGCCCGGTGGGAGCACGATGCTAGGGACAAGGCGGTCCCTGTGGGGTGCGGGGCGGGGGCAGCCAGCCGCTGGCGCTTTCAAACAGACGTCCTCAGGCTCAGGCGCGGCTCGGGGACACCTGGAGAGCTGGAGGGCTGGGCCGGCGGCCCCCACACGGCGTCTGGGTCCCCACCCCGGCCAGGGAAGTGATCTAATGGGTCACAGGTGGATCTGCCTGATGCCCTGTTCCTCTCCTCAGCTGGGCGGCTGGAGACTTTGGCCCCTGCAGCGCCTCGTGTGGGGGGGGCCTGCGGGAGCGGGAGGTGCGCTGTGTGGAGGCTCAGGGCGGCCTGCTGAGGACCGCTCCCCACTCCCGGTGCAGAGCGCTGGCCCCGCAGCCGGCGGCCGTGGACACTTGCAATTCCCAGCCCTGCCCCCAGAGGTGAGCACAGGGTGGGCAGGGCCCGCCAAGGCCAGATCCAGGCAGAACCTCCCGGCGGGGCTTGTCCCTGCACTGAGCCCTTCCCTTTCGGGGTGTCCCCTCTTCCTGAGGCCTCTGGCCGGGCCCCTACACCCTCCCACCCAGGAGGCCCTGGACTGGCCAGTCCCCTCTCTTTGAACTCTTTTTTGAACTCGTGAGGACCGAGCAAACCCACAGATGTCCAGCCACAGACGCCACTTGGGCATTGCTGTTGTCTACCCCGTAGCATTCCAGCTGATGGAGACTTAGCAGCCTGATTTGCCGCTAGCCGTCGGGGAGCCCGAGCCCGGCCCCTCCCTCTCTGGGTCCCAGATCTGTCACCTGGGCAGTGGGGAGGGGGGTGGCCTGGGCCGCTGGTGATCTGCGGGTGGCTCTGGGCGCCCTCCCCCTCCCCTGCACGCCGTGTGACCGTGGCAGACACGGCAGTCACTGCTCTCTCCTGCTGAGGGCTGAGCCTGCCCTGGGATCCCTTCCACACGGCGCTCCAGGCCGCCTCCAGCTCTCAGGGCCGGCGCCGGAGACACGTTTGCTGTCCCTGAGCTGGCGAGCCGCCTGCATCTGGCACGTGCCTCCCAGCACTGCTGGGTCTGGGTCGCGCAGAGCCACGCTCTTCTCTGGTTGGGGACCCGCCTTTGCCTCTGGAAGGCGGGAGGGTCAGGGCTGGTCTCTGCACCTTGGGTGCCGAGAAGAGGCCCGCAGCTGTTCAGCCAGGCTTCAGGGAAAGGCCCCTGGCCTTGCCTCTTTGTGAGGGACCCTTTCTGGGCTCTTGGAGACTGGGGAGCAGGTTCATTGCCTCTCTGCACCAGGAGCTGGCTTGCACCACCGCCCAAAGGCAGAGGCAGGGCCTGACGGCTGTTGTGTCCTGTCCTCAGGGAGGCAGACACGTGCTCGTCGGCCTGTGGAGCAGACCCGGCCGTGCAGAACATGACGTGCATGCCGGGGGCAGATGGCACGGGGCTGACGGCAACTGCTGAGCCCTGCTCCGCAGACGAGAAGCCGCCTGCCCTGGAGCCCTGTGTCGAGGCGGCATGTCCTCCTGGCTGGGACCAGGTGAGCATCCTGGGAGAAGGCGGAACTCTGGTTGCGCTGGCTTCCTGGCCAGAGCTGGAAGAGAGCCCTCGTGCAGGGCTGCTCTCCCCGGGAGGTAGCTGGGCAGCGGGCAGACTTTGACGCAGAGCTCAGGGTGCTGGGATGCCCCCTGCCCACTGGCCAGCAGCCTGAAGCATCCAGAGCCTGATAGGATGGTGGCCCTTTGCTGCCAGGCTCCCACCGGCGTCCATGACCTCAAGCTGGAGGCGCTGCTTTCAGACAAGCATGCCGGCCAATGCCCCCGACTTCCTTGGGTTGCGGCGGTGGGGAGGGGACTTCAGGGCCAGGCGTGCCTGCTGATCTGGCTCCCAAGGCCCAGCGCCGCCTGCCCCACAGTGACTGCTCAGGCTGGTGTAGAGGCCAGGGTGGGGCATGAAGGCACCGCTGGGTTCAGGAAGCCAGCTTCTCGGGAAAGCAGCCACGGGTGGGTGGCCTTTGGGTGCTGGTGACCACTTCCGTTCTCTCCTGAAGGGGTGCGCTGGGTGGGAGTGGAGGGCCAGGTGCCTGGGGGTCTGGAGGTGGGAGGCCCAGACCCACCTGCTCGGTGCCTGGTCCCTGCAGCTGGACGTCCGGTCCCCGGGGCGGGACGCTGCATCCCCAGCAGGCGGCCCCAGGCTGGAGGTGCTCGCCGCGCACGTGTGGACACCCCTGGCGGGGCCGTGCTCTGTCTCCTGCGGTCAAGGTGAGGCCCTGGTGCTCCTGAGGGTCGGCTAACTCGAGAATAGCGTTTGAGCTGGCATACACAAGGACATGACCTTATAAGCAAGGAGACTGGGGCCAGCCAAGCATAGCAACCACGTGAACATGCCCGTTGATTGGCTGGAAGGTAGGAAGTGATCATAAAACCCGGCCGTGCTGGGACCCAAGAGCGTATTCTTAAGGTCCAAGGCGGGCCCCAAGCTTAGCTCTGAGCTTTCTGGCGGCCAATCCAGAGAAGCAAAAATTAATGTTAAGATACAGAGTGTTTTAAACTAAAGACCCTGAGAGTTCCCTGGTGGGCCAGTGGGTAGGACTCACTGCTGCGGCCCGAGTTCAGTCCCTGGTCAGGGAGCTAAGATCCCGCAAGCTGCGAGGCAAGGCTGAAGCTAACTAACTACCCTAAAACCCTAGTCACTTGCTCAGCTAAACCCCAGCACGTTTAGAGTTGAGGCCAGAGATTTCTTTTGTGGATACTCCTGAAGGAAAGCTTCAAGGACACGGCCCTAATAACACCTTGGCGGTAGACACAGTGGGAGGTTTTAACGTAGCAACTCTTAGAATGCCCCTCAATAAAAAAGATCAGCCACCATTTTTGAGCACCTACTGTGTGCCAAGCACTTTCTGTGTGTGCGTGCACTCTCAGTTGCTCTGTCATGTCCAACCCTTTGTGACCCCATGGACTGTAGCCCACCAGGCTCCGCTGTCCATGGCATTTCCCAGGTTAAGAATCCTGGAGTGGGTTGCCATTTCCTCCTCCCTGGGATCTTCCTGACCCAGGGAACGAACCCGTGTCTCTTGTGACTCCTGCATTGGCAGGCAGATTCTTTACCACTGAGCCACCTGTTCAGTCTCCTGGAAAAATCTTGATAAATATCCCTCCAAGTCAGGCACCATTAGATGAAAAAACTGAGGTTCAGAGAGGTTAAGTCACTTGTCCAAGGTCACACAGCTGGTAGGTGGCAGAAAGTGAAAGTCGCTCAGTCGTGTCCGACTCTTTGCGACCCCATGGACTACGCAGTCCATGGAATTCTCCAGGCAGAATACTGGAGTGGGTAGCCTTTCCCTTCTCCAGAGGATCTTCCCAATCCAGGGATCGAACCCAGGTCTCCCGCATCGCAGGCAGATTCTTTACCAGCTGAACCACAAGGGAAGCCCAAGAATACTGGAGTGGGTAGCCTATCCCTTCTCCAGGGGATCTTCCTGACCCAGGGATCAAACTGGAGTCTCTCGCATTGCAGGCAGATTCTTTACCAACTGAGCTCTGAGGGAAGCCGGGACTCAAATCCAGGGGGGGCTCATCTGCTAGGGCTGTCCGGAGACTGGGGCTCCCATGGTCCGCGCTGACCCGCTTCTCGGGGTGCGGGGTTCCTCCTCCCTCCCCACAGGCCTGGCGGAGCTGCGCTTTGTGTGCATGGACCCTGCCCTCAGGACACCCGTCCGGGAAGAGCTGTGTGACCTGGCAAGCAAGCCTGGGAGCCGGCGGGAGGCCTGCCAGGCTGCCCCGTGCCCGGCCAGGTGAGTCCAAGGGAGGGAGGCCGTGCAGAGGGCCAGCAGTCTGGGTGCCCCCGGGAGGAAGGCGCTCCACCCCGGCTGCGGCTCCCTACGGAGCGCTGGCCTTCCCTCCCTGCAGGTGGGAGACCCGAGCCTTGGCACCGTGCCCGGTGACCTGTGGAGGCGGGCAGGTGCCGCTGGCTGTTCGCTGTGTGAGGATGGACCAAGGCCGCCTCGTCTCCCTGCCTCACTCCAAGTGCTGGCCCATGCCCCGGCCTAGGCCCCTGGAGGCCTGCAGCCTGGAGCCCTGCCCTGCCAGGTGGGCCCCTCCCTAAGGGGGCAGGTAGTCCTAGGCGAGCACCCTTGCAGGGGGGCATCATCCCCCCCATTAGCTCCAAAGGCTTGGCGTCCTCACCCGCAGGAGGGGTTCATACTGGTGCACGGTAGACGGGGGTGGGGGGCTATCACACAGGGTTTGGAACGCTGTGGGCACGTGCGGTTGGTGGCTCGTTTTTCATCACGTGCTCTTTACTGGGCACCTGCCATGCCCAGCTGCTGCGCTGTCGCAGGGGGACACCGCCGCTAATGGCAGCCAGGCAGCCCCGTGCTCATGGAGCGGACGCTGGGGGCTGGGGGCGGGGACGGATGACAGAGAAGATTGATGGGAAGATGTGTATATGTGTGGGTATGTGTATAATTTGACGGACGGTGTTGGTGTGACGTGGAAACACAGTAGGGAAGAAGGTTGGGAGTCCCGGCAGAGCTGGGTCTGGGTGAGGGTGGGGCTGGGATTCCTGTTGAAGACCGATGTCTCTGCAGGGCCCCTTGGGTGCCCGGCCCCTTCCCCATTGCTTTTCTGGACGCGTCTACCCTCAACTTCCCCTTCTGCAAAGCGGGGTCTTCTGAATGTTCTCTGTCCCCTGCGCTGCGCTTCCCGGCGGAGACGTAAAAGTGGCTCCCCGGAGAGAGAACCTCTTCAGGCCCTTTCCGGTCTGGGGTGGACGTGAGGGGAAGCCGGGCTCCCCCAGGGCACCCCCTGACTCCTGTTTGCCCCAGGTGGCGGTACAAGCTGGCGGCCTGCAGCCTGAGCTGTGGGGGAGGGGTGGCGCAGAGGATCCTGTACTGCGCCCGGGCCCACGGGGAGGACACGGACGAGGAGATCCTGCCGGACACCCAGTGCCAGGGGCTGCCCCGCCCCGAGCAGCAGGAAGCCTGCAGCCCGGAGCCCTGCCCGCCCAGGTCAGCAGCCCCAGCACGGGCAGTAGGCAGCCTGAGCACCTGGCGAGTGCCAATGTGGGGCTGGGCCCATGGGGGTTACGGGGCATCTCAGGGTGCCGGCGATAGGACCCCCACCCCGCTCCTGGCAGGCTGCACCCGGTGTCATTCAGCAAACTCAGTCGCTGTCGGTTCTGATGGGGGTGGGGCTTCGTGGTGGAGGAGGCGGCATCTGAGCAGAGCCTGAGGGCTGTCCACCCGGGGCTCAGCACAGCTCAGAGCCACAGGGGCAGCGCAGGTCCCGCCAGGGGGCCCAGAGGCGGGTGGGAGCCTGGTGGGGAAGCTCCCAGCGCTCCCGCGGCTTCCTCTTCGTAATTTTGCACTTTAAATGATGCAGTGCTCCTCTGTGTCACTCAGAAACATCCAGAAAAGAATGTAAGTCACTCACGTCCTGTCACCAGACTTCACAGATGTTTCCGTATCTGTTTCCTCTCTCTGTCTCCTTGGTTTTAAAGAAGTATGCCACCACAGGGTGACTTCACTTACATTGAAACCTTTAAACTCATCTGTGATTTATTTGGGGTCTGTTGCAAAGTAGGGGGCTTCCCAGGTCGCGCTGGTGGTAAAGAGCCCGCCTGCCAATCCAGAAGACATAGGAGACCTCAGGTTTGATCCCTGGGCTGGGAAGAGGTCCTGGAGGAGGGCATGGCAACCCATTCCAGTATTCTTACCTGGAGAGTCCCACGGACAGAGGAACTTGGAGGGCGACAGTCTATAGGGTCACAAAGAGTCGGTCACGGCCGAAGCAACGTAGCACGCATGCAAGTAGAGGAGCAAAATGTTCTTCCCAGTTGCCAGCTCGCGCAGCCCTGGCTGCGTGCCCCGCCCCCGCGAGGCGCCTCCTTTATCGCGCCTGACTTCTCCGGTGTGTCGGATCCGTGTGAGGCTTCCTACCAGACTCTGTTGGTTTATACCCCACGCACCGCCACCCCCAAGTCAAACTGTTTTAATCGCTGTAACTTTATGATCCATTTGCTATCCATATCTGTGTCCCTTGATGTCCTTGCTCACGCTAAAACGTGCACTCCATTTATCTTTGGGCATCATATTTGAGATGATCTGGGATTTTTTAAATGGGAATTTCGTGCACACAGGAGCTCCGCTCACCCCTGGAATGTCCCTGTGGCCACCCTGGCCTCCTTGATGTTCTGGAACATTCCAGGCGATGCTTGCGCACCTGCCTTCCCGCTGCTCTTGTGCCTGTCTCCTCAGAAATCCCTCCCCAGGCTCTGCTCGAAGTGCCACCACAGGGAGGCAGGGGGTCCCCCGAGACACTGTCCCAACGCGGGTGGGGGTGGGGCCACCTGCTGCTGGCATCTGGTGGGTGGAGGCTGGGGGTGCCCCTAAACACGCCCTCCATGACAAAGACCCATCCGGCCCCAAGCGTCACGAGGTGGAGACCTGTGTGTGCTCCGAGGCGGGTGGGGAGGACTTGGTCTGGTTCCCGGCCGTATCTGGGCACCTAGAACAGCGCCAAGCCCGCAGAAGGCACGCGATTGGGAGGGGGTGTCTCGGGTCTCAGGGCTGGGGCAGCCTGGTGTAGAGATCAGGACTCCAGGCCCCAGGGCAGCCTGCCTGGCTTCAGCCCTGGCTCTGAATGCAGCGGTCGTCATCATTTGCGGAAAGGTGATAGATCACCATGTGCAGGAGTGAATGATGGGAACCGAGATCAGCTGTCCACCACCCCAGGGCATGGCTGCCCCGACCCTGTTCTTGACCCAGCCAGCAGCTGGTGCCACGGGTGCTCTGTGACAAAGGGGGCGGAAGCGGGGACCTTCTTAAGGAAACAGAGCTCTCTTTCCTGCAGAGCTTCCCCTGTGCCACTCAGCTTGGTGGTCAGCCAGGAGAGGCCCAGGGACTGTGCTGCTGGACCCCCCCAGAGGCCCAGGGACTGTGCTGCTGGACCCCCCCAGGGGCCTCGGAACTGGTCCTGGCTGGCCGTCCAAGAACCGCCCCGGGCAGCGCCGCCTCTGCGGGAGCTGAGCCTCTCCTCGGGGTCTTCTCTCGCTGCAGGTGGAAAGTCACGTCCCTCGGCCCGTGCTCGGCCAGCTGTGGGCTCGGCACGGCCACTCGCTCGGTGGCCTGTGTGCAGCTGGACAGCGGCCAGGACACGGAGGTGGGCGGGGCGGCCTGCGCGGGCCTCGTGCGGCCTCAGGCCAGCATCCCCTGCATCGTTGCCGACTGCGCCTACCGGTGGCACGTCAGCGCCTGGACACAGGTAAGCGCTGCAGCTGGGGCTGGCCGGCCAGTGTGTCAGCCGAGGGTCCTCACGCATGGGGACCTTGGGCAGGGGGTCGTGATCCCCTGAAAGGAGGGGGAGAGCCAGGCCTGTTAGGGCACCGAGGGATGGAAGACGTAGCGGTATCAGGGGACAGGTAGGCCTTCGGAGGCCCCGAGGTCTGGAGACGGCGAAGATGAAGGGCTGATAACTCCAGAAGGAGAGCAGCTGCCCTCCTGCGCCCAGCACCTTGCAAAGCCCTGGAGAGACGAAGGTAGACAGGGCTGGGTCCCTCTCCCTGGAGGGGCTCGCTCACAGCGCGGAGGGGAGAAGAGGCGGAGCACACGGCTGCCAGTGTCAGGAGGAGCCTGGGCATCTGGGGTGGAGAGGTGATCGCTTGGAAGGGGAGGCGCAGGGCGGGCAGGCAGGGCGGGCAGGCAGGGCGGACGCTGCGCTGCAGTGAGTGACGGAGGGCGGGAGGAGGAAGCCACGGGTCCCCACTCTGGGGCCTGGAGGCAGCGAGGCCTGGAGGGCGACAGGGAGAGACCCGGGTTTGAATCCATGCTCCTCCTTTCTCTGTGACCCTTGCAGGGTGACTTCTCTGAGCCTCAGTCTTCTCATCTGGAGAATGGGCACACATGCTTGCCTCCTGCGTGGGGCAGAGATTATATCGGGTCCTGCCTGGCCTCCGGTCAACCACTGTGCTTGTCTCACCCTGGCAGGGCCAGCCTCACTCTGTCCCTCTTCCCTGGCAGTGCTCTGTCTCCTGTGGGGTGGGCATCCAGCATCGGCATGCCGCCTGCCTAGGTCCCCGGGCCCGGGTGCCTGTGCCTACCAACTTCTGCCAGCACCTCCCCAAGCCGGTGACCGTGCGGGGCTGCCAGGCTGGGCCCTGCGCAGGGCAGGGGACGGCCAGCCCGGCGCCCCACGAGGAAGCCGCTGCTCCAGGCCAGACCACAGCAGCCACGGCTGTGTCCCCGGAGTGGCCCCAGCCCCACGCCCGCCTCCTCTTCCCAGCTCAAGGACGCCTGCCCGGGCCCCAAGAAAGCCCAGTGGAGGCCAGTTAGTTTCATTCCTTCTTTCTGTGTGGGGGTGCTGCAGGAGGGGGCGCTAAGGCATCTTCACCGGGGAGAGTCAGACCGCGCTCCTCATGGGGACCTCTCGGGGTGGACCTGTGACTGCAGGACTCTGGACGCTGGGCTGAGCACGGCTGAACTGGAGGGGTGGGCTTGGGAGGCTGGGCCCTCTGCCTCACTGGGAAGCGCAAGCTCACTCTTGCTGTCATTCGGGAGAGGGACCCGAAGGTTGAGAAGAGTCAGCAGCCCTGCCCGTGTGACCCACTGGCACATCAGCTGTGGCTCTGTGCCTGGGGTGGTGATGTGCTGGCCCACGCAGCCCCCTTCCCACCTGAGAAGGCTTCCGGGTGACATGAGCCACCCCGGCTCCCGGGCTCCTCCCCTGGCCCTGCCCTGCGGGGGACGCCCCGCCTGGGAGCGCTGCTCACCTGCCCTCCTGCTTCTCGCTGGCTAGGTGTCTGTGGTCGGCAGCACCTTGAGCCAACTGGAATCATCGACCTGCGAGGCATGGTGCGGCCGGACTGTGCGGTGGCCATCGGGCGGCCCCTGGGTGAAGTGGTGACCCTCCGGGTCCTGGAGGGCTCTCTCAACTGCAGTGCTGGTATGTCTGGACCACGGGAGCAGCTGCTGCCAGTGCCGGGGTCTGGGGGTGCCAGTGAGGGTAACTCGAGGGTGCCCCATGCCTGGGAGCATGCTCCAGGTTCCTCCCCACGTGTAATACTACAGCCAGCTGAGGACTGGGGTGTGGTTGTCCCCATTTCACAGATGAGGAAACTGAGGTTATAAGAGATTAAGTTACACATGGAGTTCCTTAGTGTTGCATGGCCAGTAAGTGGGCGTGTCGGACCTGAACTCAGCTGAGTCTGCGCCAGGCCACTGGGCTGCTGCTGGACTTGGGGTGCTGGGTCCTCACTGCACTGCCCCTTCCCCAGGGGAGATGCTGCTGCTTTGGGGCAGGCTCGTGTGGAGGAAGATGTGCGGGAAGCTGGCCGGCATGGCTTTCAGCTCCCAAGCCAACACGCTGCTGGTGAGGCAGCGTCTTGTGCGGCCTGGAGGCGGAGTGCTGCTGCGGTATTCAAGCCAGCCCGCCCTGGGAGCCTTCGACCGAGGTACGGCGAGGCAGCGGAGCCTCCCCACCCGCCCAGAGCCGGCCAAGGGGCCAGTCCTGATGGGCTGGTGGGCCAGGCAGACAGAGGATTCAGCTGTCGTTCAGTTCCTCGGATGTGTCCCACTCTCTGAGACCCCGTGGCCTGCAGCAGGCCAGGCCTCCCTGCCTTTCTCTGTCTCCTGGAGCTCACTCAAACTGACGTCCATTGAGTCCGCGATGCCATCCAACCTCTCATCCTCTGTTGCCCCCTCCTCCTCCTGCCCTCAGTCTTTCCCAGCATCAGAGTCTTTTCTGATGAGTCTGCTCTTTGCATCAGGTGGCCAGAGTATTGGAGTTTCAGCTTCAGCATCAGTCCTTCCAGTGAATACTCAGGACTGATTTCCTTTAGGATTCACTGGTTTGATCTCTTTGCAGTCCAAGGGACTCTCAGGAGTCTTCTCCAGCACCACAGTTCAAAAGCATCAATTCTTTGGTGCTCAGCTTTCTTTATGGTCCAGCTCTCACATCCGTACATGATTACTGGAAAAACCGTAGCTTTGACCAGACGGACCTTTGTCGGCAAAGTACTGAGCTGACTGCGAATGAAATGCAGCGCCTTCCTGGACCGCCCGACACCCCACCCCTGCATGTGTGGCCAGGACCGGGTCCTGAGCTGTGCGGCCTCCCTTCCTCTGGGGCCCCCTGGCACAAGGGCGCACACCCTCCCTCAGGCTGCCGCGGCGCCACACCCTGGCCTGGCACTCAGGTCCTTCAGGATCCTATAGGGGCCTTCTGCAAGCCGCCTTGTCCAGCCCCACTGAGTGCACTGTCCTCTCGGCTCGTCCTCTGCAGAGCGGGGTGTGTGTGCACGTACACCTTGTGTGCAGGACAGTGGCCGGGAGCCCTGCAAGCCTGGGGGCCCAGCGCATCCGTGGATAGCCCTCTGGCTTGCTTTGGGGGTCTTGCCCTCTTCCTGTAGCCCAGGCTGCTGGAAGGTGGCTTCCCCCAGGGTTCCAGGCACTTCTGGGTCCCCCAGACCTCAGGTGGGAAATGGGATCCTGGGACCCTTCTTCGTTGGCCCCTCAGCATGGAGCACAGGCCCTGGCTGCCGGCCTGGTCCTCGCTCCTCACTTCCCAGGCTCCCCACGCACAGGCGCCTGCCTCGCGGGGCACTCAGGAGAGCTGCCCCCGGGCCGGGTCGGTGTGAAGCTCTCTTGCACGTGTGACTTCACTGAGATCTCTTAAAGTCTTTCCTGGCCAGTGTGTGCTCCTGTTCCCTTCACTTTGCAGAAGGAACTGAAGACCAGAGCATTTAAAGCCTTCACTAGGGTCACCCAGCCAGGAAGTGGTAGAGGTGGGGTTCAGTGGGGGCTTCTGCCGGGGGCCCTGATCCTGACCGTGGTGCCACACTGATCCCCACTGCTGCCCGGCTGTGAGCTGCCCTGGCCTCTGCCAGGAGCAGCTACTCCTGGGGCATCCTCTGTGTGTGAGATGGTCCACAGCCAGTTTGTCCACCTGCTTTCCCCTGCAGGATGTGACACGCAGCTCTTTGGACCCCGGGGTGAAATCTCGAGCCCATCAATGAGTCCGGGTGGGAGGAACGTGGGGGGCTGTCGCATCTTCATCGACGTGGCCCCGCGGGCCCGGATCGCCATCTATGCCCTGACCGTGGACAGCGGCACCAGAGCTGAGGGAACTGATGCCAGTTACATCTTGGTGAGCCTGCTGGGATGGGGACAGGAAGGGGCTGACTTCTGCTATCATTCTGGACAGCCGTCCCTGGGGCCAGGGGCCAGGAACTGGACTAGAGGGTTGCTGGGCCCACTGAGTCTACTTCAGACCAAAATCCTCAAAATCAGTGAATGAATGGGAGATAAGTTTCCCCCACTTATTCACCAGCAAATGCTTCTTGAGCTCCCTACAAGAATGAAATACAGGAACTGGCTGACGTAGACAGCTGGTTCACCCAGGACTGAAGCATAATTTTAGCGCATCAGATAATTTTACTAGAAGAGTAGGCCAAGCCCTCCCTCGATGAGCTTTCGTATGTTTTGGGAGAACTGGCCTCTGTAAGGTTTCAGCTCCCTGCAGGGGGCTGTCTGGCCTCTGTACGAATCTGGGCTCGGATCCCAGCTCTGGCATCCTGGCTGTGTGTCCTTGAGGAAGGAGTACAACTTCTCTGAGCCGCAGTTGCTCAGGTAGAATAACAGCGTCTTTGTGATGGGCTGTTGTGTGACCTGGGAGTACGATACTTTACACATTAAGTGCTTACGCTAATTATTATTTGTGGTCGGTCCTTTGGGCTGCCTCTTTTCTCCCAGATCCGGGACATCCACAGCCTGAGGACAACGGCATTTCGTGGGCAGCAGACACTCTACTGGGAGTCAGAGGGCAGCCAGGCAGAGATGGAGTTTAGCCAGGGCTTCCTGGAAGCACACGCCAGCCTTCGGGGCCAGTACTGGACCCTCCACACGAGAGCTCGTTAGCCAGCCGATCCCCTGCCTCAGCTTCCTCTCCAAGCGCATCTCTGTTGCCCAGTGGACACAGTGGAATGTCTCCTCCCAGTACCGGTAGGGAAAGGAAGGTGCCCGACACTTATGAACACCTGGCAGGTGTCCGTCCAGCCCTGGTGAGCTTACTATGGTGTCTGAGTGCCTCCTCCAACAGACAGAACACTAGGGGGTGGGAGGCCGGACTCTCCCAGCCCCTCGGGTACCAATAAACTGAGCGTTCCGTCTGAGTGGCGTTTTCTTTACCCAAAGTGTCCGAACACGGCTTGAAAACCCAGCCCACCGCAAGACGGGATTTCCCTGGCCGCAGTCGGGCTCCACATCCTCACCCGATTCCAGGAAACCCCTGGCCACCGCCAGCGGTCGTCCGTCTATCCCGGGAGGGAGGCTGGAGTCCCGAGGCCCTGATGCCCGCGCTCCTGTGGCTTCCCTGCGACGCCGCGCCCCT
>SJYF01000894.1:487064-498178 GCA_006410515.1 Procapra przewalskii
TGCTGCCTCGGGGCGGGGGGGTGGGGGGCAGCTTCCTGCCCAGCAACAGGCTTCCTGGCCCTGCCTGGCAGGCTCCCGGAATTCTTGGCGAAGCGGGCTGGGGCCCTGGGGACGGAGGGAGGAGAGTGCACAGACCCTGCCTTGGGAGGCCATCGGGAGGGGTGAGCCGGCTCCGCGTTTGGGGCCCCAGGGAAGCCACTTTCCCGTGTAGCAGAGGATGCCCCCTCCCCGCCACAGGCCCTGGGTGTTTCCAGGTGGGTGGGCTGGGCTGCAGGAGAGGACATGGGCCTGGAAAGGTGAAAAGACCGTACCCAGAGTCACTGGGCTGGGTTGTGGTCAGAGCGGGGATTGTGACCCAGGCTGGCCTGATCCCGATTTCTGTTCCAAGAGGGGCATTCCTGTCTGCACCTACACCCAGGGGGCTTCTCTTGTGGCCCACGCCGTGCGTGGTGCCGCCTGCCCTGCCCCGAGCCCTTGAGAGACGGGCTCTCTTTGTTGCTGCTCACCCTGCAAGGTGGGTGTCGGGACAGCTGGGGCTCAGAGGGCAGGCTCCCCAGGCCCGGAATGGAGAGAGGGCGGGATGCCCTCGCCGAGCCCTCGAGCAGGCCAGCTCCGGGATCCAGCTGCACCCTGGCCGCGGGGTCTGGGCAAGCGCTTCACCTGCCTGAGCTGTCCTCACGGTCCGTGGAGCCGTGTGCTGACCTCGCTGGGGCCAGCTCTCCAAGGGCAGGTGTCTGGGTGCTGTGAGGAGAGCCCGGGGCTGAGTCGGAAAGGCTTCTTGCGCCGTCTCGAGCTGTCTCCCTGGGTGGCCTCTCCCGGCTGATTCCCACTCGTGTGTCTCTCTCTCCAGCTTGTGCGATCTCAGGCCTCTTCAACTGTATCACCATCCACCCTCTGAACATCGCGGCCGGCGTGTGGATGGTGTGAGTAAGCGTGCGACGGTCCTGCCTGGGGGTTGGGGGTGTGTGTAGAGCCTCACCTCCCAGGAGGGCTGGGGGAGCCCACGGGGGTCGAGTTGGGAGCACTGGTCCGTGAGGCTTGCCGGATGCTGGTGGTGTGCGGGGGGCTTGGGGACCTGGCGGGGTGTGAGTTGTGTAGAACAGTTCTTGCTCTGGGGCTCGGGGGTTCTTGGGGCAAACAGGGGTTCTTTCCCTCCAGGCTGGGGGGGATGGAAGGGCCTGGCCCGCTGAAAGGGCCCAGGGTCTGGTCACTGCGACTGGGACCTGGGCTCCTCCGTGGGACACCCCCGAGGAGGGCCGTGGCAGCCCCCAGCCTCAGCTCTGCCCTGGGCGCCCGGCTCCAGCCGCCCTGTTCTGGCTAGTCTCGGAGCCTGGTGGGGCGAGCCGCATAGAGGGAGGGGATGTTCCCCGAGGCAGCAGCGGGAGGGGTGGCGTCCCGGGGACACGGGCGCCGGGCCCCACCAGCCCGGCCCGCTGTCAGCCTGCTCCTCTCCCCGGCCCTCCAGCATGAACGCCTCCGTCCTGCTGCTGTGTGAGGCGCCCTTCTGCTGCCAGTTCATGGAGTTTGCGAACGCCGTGGCAGCCAAGGCAGACCGGCTGCGCGCCTGGCAGAAGGCCGTCTTCTACTGCGGGTGAGGGGCCGGGCTGGGCGTGACTCGGCTCCCCAGGACCCCGCCTCTGCCCCACGCTGCGGGTGTGGGCCGGGAGCGGGGAGGGGTCGGCTGACCACTCCGGTGTACTCCCCCGGGAGGTTTAAACGGTGACGGCCTTTGTGCCGAGTCACGCGGTGGGCCTGCTGTAGCACGTGATCCAGTGGCTCTGTGTCCGGGGCTCTGCCCCCGCAGCTCTGGCCACACAGGCTTCAGCCGCGAGGCCCGTGCACCTTGCAGCATCGAGGGTGACAAGGGAAGGGAGGCTCGCCTGGGCTGTTGGCCCATCCGTTGCGAGTTGTTGGGCGGATTCTGGTAGATCCTTGTGTCCCTCTGGAAAGCCTTTCGGGAGAGTTGCTGACCTAGGTGTCCTGACACGCAAGGGGGAAGGACAGGAAATAGGGCCTCCGAAGATGCTTTTCTCGGATTTTCCCACTTATAGCAACAAGTTCCGCATCTGAGTCCTCGCGTCTGAACCCCGGGGTTGACCTAACTTCAGGATGTGTCTAATGCAGCTTCTAGAATCGCGCCCGGTGTCTGGGAGGCTGTTAAGAGCTCCAGGCAACAGCAGGAGGAGTGGTTATCTGGATTACCCTTAGGTGCCAACACGGAGGTCTTTATTTCAAAGGTTGCCTCCCTTCCTGGAGGCCAGTGGCTGTGACAGTCTGAGCACAAGATGTGTGTTTGGTTCTAGAACCGCTTCCCCCACGTCTGATCACAGATCATGCGTGTCGGCATGTCCTTTGCCTTGATCTTTATTTTTTAAATGTGTTTTAAAATGCTGACAGTAACGTATGTTTGTTAAAGATAAGCTGGAGAAGAGAAAGTTGTTACTGAAAGCCCCACTACCTGTTACGTTTTGATATGCGTTCTTTCAGTCTGTCTGCGGGCATTTTTCAAAACCTGTTTCTCATCCAGTTTTAACCATTGCAAGTAAATTTGTGTCCTGGTTTTCCCCCTTAACGGTCATGGTACAAATGTTTTCAGGTGTACCGCAAAGGCTTCGTAAGATGACTGTTCATGGCAGAAATGCTTATCCCACTGGCTGTGTCCGCTTTTCTTAGCTTGCCACCTGAAGTACAGGTCAGGCTGCGATGAGCATTTTGGTGCTAAAAGCTTCTGTGTTTCTGATGATTTCCTTATTATCTGTTTCTAGGTGTGGAGTTACTGGGTCAAAGATTATGGTCATGTAAATGATTCCCATGTGTGGCTAAAGTGTTTTCCGCAATTTGAAGAGGTTCCCTGGGTTTCTCCCTCCTTGTCCCTGGCCCTGGGCCGTGTGCCATTTTCACATTTGTATCTGTTAGCTAAGAGGTGAAGTCTTTTTCTCTATGCTTTTATTAATCGCATCTTCTTTTTTGCTAATTAATGGTCAATTACCCGTTGACATCATAACGTCTTACTTAGTAAGTTACGTGTGTTTTCTGTATTAAAGATTTCATCATCTTTTATTATCTTCCCTGTAAATATATTTCCAGCCTGCTGTTTGCCTTTAATTTTGTTTTGACAGAAGATTTTTTTTTCCCACGGTCTCTTTTTCCCTTCCCAGTTCCTATTATTATATTACTGGGAAATTTTATAACTCCAGTAAAACCTCACGATCACACATCCCGCCAGAATGGACACGCAGGTAGAATTCAGTTGGTCGCGCCCAAGAAGAGGGTATACAGTCTTGTCTTCCTTGCGTCCCGGGTGTGTGTTAACCCAGATCGCTGCCACCGGTCTGGACATCCAACCGGGACCAGGCACTGGCCCTTTGGGCGCGTGAGCCGGAGCGGCCGCCTTCCTCCCGGTGGGGCCAGATAGCCGGGGCTGCCTCGCCAGAGGTGTGCTCCGCGCGTGCCTCGCCACAGGAAAGCCCCGGGCAGCTTAACCTTTGGAATCTTCCTTGTTGAGATGCGGCTGATTTTACTGCGCCAGTCGGAGCCTTAGTTTATTTACTGTTTATGCTGTTCCGGGCATCGTGTTAGGCAGTCAACCCGCCTTACCTGCTCCACCTCACAACCTCTGAGATTTGATCCCACCCCACCGTAGTGAGATTGAGCCTCTGTTGAATAACTTGCCCTGAGTCACAAGGCCAGCACGGGCCTGAACGGACGCCGGAATTTTCCCCTCTTTCTGTCTCTGTGCACACTGAGGGCTTGGACCATCTCAGCACGGTTTCCACCTTTTTGGATCATGGACCCTTCAGAAATCTTTTTTCTTTTAATGATTTCACCTGTGTTTGGTTGTGTCTGCCCCTGCTGCTTGGCCTCGGCCTTCTCTAGCTCAGCCAGTGGGAGCCGCCCTTCAGCCACGCAGGCTTCTCTTGCTACAGAGCACGGGCTCCATGGGGCGAGAGCGCAGTAGCTGAGGCCCGTGGGTTTTGTTGCTCAGTGGCATGGGGGATCTTCTTGGATTAGGGATCAAACCCGTGTCTGCAGAATTGGCAGGGGGGTTCTTTACCACTGAGCCACCGGGGAGGTCTCCCCAGAATCCGATGAAAGCTTCGGGTTCTCTGCCCAATGCACAGGATTCTGCAGACGGGCTCATGGGTGTCTGAGGACTCGTGAAGCTGGACTGTGGGCCTGTGTCCCAGCTGACGCCAGGGTCCCTTCCTGTGCCCACTGTCCGGGCAGGGGCTGGGTGAGCCTGGGCAGCAGGAAGCGGTGTCATGGCCGTGGGCGGGCAGGCCTGCCCCGTGACCTCTGCTCCTCCCGCAGGATGGCGGTCGCTCCCGTCGTCATCAGCCTGACCCTGACCACGCTGCTGGGCAACGCCATTGCCTTCGCCACCGGGGTGCTGTACGGACTGTCTGCGCTGGGCAAAAAGTGCGTCTGCTGGTCCCGGCCTGGCTGCGGGGGGAGAGGGGTGGTCTCTCCCTCCTGGAGCCTCTTGGGGACGCAGGTCTGGGAGCGGCCATTTACCACCGTCAGTGACCCTCATCAGCGCCTCCCGGCGTCTGAGCGCCAAGGGGTAGAGGCAGGAGAACTCACGGGACCCCTGGGGTGCAGGGGCACAGCCCCTGGAGAGCCTCTGCCCATCGGGCCCGCTCCTGGCTCGGTGTTCCGATGCCCCCCGCCCCCGGTCCCGCAGAGCCCAGCCCGAGGGTCCTGGTCCTCCTCAGTTCACATCCCCAGCAGTCCAGGCCACTCTCAGAGGCGACAGGATGGGTCTCTGCCATCCTCAGTGACAGGGTCTCACCTGGGGACACCAGGGGGTGTGGCAGGCACTAGGCAGGGAACCCCCCAGGGCCCCAGGCCAGGAATGGGGTAGAGGCCGGGCGGCTGCGTGTCTGGGGTCTGTCCTCCGTGTGGCGCTGACTGCCCTGTCTCCCCAGGGGCGACGCAATCTCCTACGCCAGGATCCAGCAGCAGAGGCAGCAGGTGGACGAGGAGAAGCTCACGGACGCCCTGGAGGGGGAGCTGTGAGGGAGTTGGGGGCCCTCCGGCCCCCGCTCGCCTCCTGGTCTGTGTGAGCTGGTGCCGAGGAGCATGGACCCCCGAGGGGTCTGGGGAGGAGCCCACGTCTGGTTCTCTCAGTCCTGCTCGCCTGTCCCCACGCCCGGGTCCTCCTCTCTCTGCCCCCCTCCCCCCTGCACCCTGCCCTTGGCATCACCCTGAGCCAAGTGCCAAGGGGCAGGGTGAGGGCGTGGAGGGCCCACCAGCAGCAGCAGGGCGAGCAGAGGGGGCCTCGGGGGAGCAGCTGCAGGGCTCTGCTCAGACACCCCCTGGCCCCACTGTTCCTGGCTGGCCTGGCTTGGCCGGCCGCAGGCCACGGGGTGGATTTCGAGACTTCGCGTGGCTGGCGGGACCACCCACTGTGACTGGCCAGAGGCCTGGGAGGAGCTGATCCTGGGGATGTGGGTCCCGTCTCCAGGCGGGGGCACATCCGCTTGGGCCTCCTGGCCTCCCAGGCAGGAGCGTACCCGCGAGCTGAGCTTCCTGGGCCGCTCTGTCTGGCCTCCCACCACCGCCCAGGCCCGCCAGTCTCCTCCATGGGAGCCCCCAGATGCCCCTCCAGTGGCCCCACCGGCAGCTCTGGCAACCTGACCGCTGGCTGGGGCGTGCTCCGGCCTCTGGTCCCGGCACTGTGGACGAGCGCAGAAGCAGGCTTCTCCCCTGGGCCTGGCCGGCCTGGGCCAGCGGTGTGTGGCTCTGGGGCTCTGCCCCTGCCCCCCCCCCCAGGAGCCCGGGGGGCTGCTTCTGCCTTCTGGAGCCAGCCCCAGGGCTGCACCCAGTCTCTGTTTCCAGACGGACCTTCATCTCTGGGGGTCGCTAGGGTTGGCGGCTGGGAGGCAGGCTCTGTCCCGGGGATAGCAGCGTGCCCTCACCCTCAGCTGGACTGAGCTCTGGGGTGGCAGGGTCTACCGTGTGGCCGGCCCGGTGTGACACGTGCCTTCAGGGGTCCTCTGGGACCACCTTCCTTAGGCCAGCGCCGGGGTCAGAGGGCTGTGGGCTGTAGGCCTCTCCAGGCCGGCAGGGCGTGCGTGTGTGTGTGTGTGCGTGTGTCTCCTGTGTGTGCCGTGGATCAGACTGTCTACCTCCCTGGAGCAGCGAGGGCCCTGCCCGCCTCCTGGCTCATCCTTCCCCAGGAAGTGGGGCTCTGGGGTCACTCCTGCCTCTGTGGGGTCTCCCTGCTCATGGGGTCCTTCCTCCTGATGGGGGTCTCCTTGCTGCAGGAGGGAAGAGCTGGCTGTGTGGCTCTGGCCTGTGAGGAAGCTCAGCGGGTGTTAGGCAGTCCCTCCAGCCCCCGGGTCACAGGCCAGATGGGCAGGTCATCCACCGAGGTGGCCAGGACTCGCCCACCCTGGGGGTCTGGGCTCTGTCCTCCCGTGCTCCTTGCCGACTCTCCGTGTCTGGCTTGCGTTTTGAGCAATAAAGCCTGGTGGCGTCTGCACGCTCGCTCCCGCGCTCTGCTGTTTCCTTTTCCCTCTGGTCCAGAAGGGACGCCCCGACCCCAGAGCAGCCGAGCAGGGCCCCCCCGCCCTGGGGGAACCCGCCATGTCACTGGGGTGCCGTGCAGCCTCCTCCCAGCATCTCAGTGCACAGCTAGGAGGAGCTGGAACCTCACGGCCGGGGAGGCCCGGCCCTCGCCCCTTCTGCCTCGCTGCGGGCAGACTAGGGTGGCCTGGGGCAGCAGGCTCTGGTGACCTCGGCTGAGTCTTGGGTCTGGCTTGGCTGCTGGGGGGGGGAGGCTCCCCCACCAGGAGTACTCCCCACTCCCTCCTCTCATTTATTGGTATAAATAGGGTTAACACAGCTCGCCCTCAAGTGCTTTCTGTTTCCAGAAGTGGGGCGGGTGTAGGAGGCAGAGTCCATGCTGGGTCCTGTGCCCTGGCCGGTGGGTGGCGTCCAGCGCGTCCCCCGTGGTGTCCACAGGCCTCACAGGTGCAGCTTCCTGTCCTGGTCCCCGCGCTGCCTCCAGGTGATGGGAGCAGCCGGACGGGGGCGGCAGCGTCCCTGTGCAGAGCCAGTCCACCAGCACCGGCCCCGTTTATCCTCAGCACAAGGTGTCCTAGCGAGGCCTTGTCCCTGGCCCGAGGTCCTGTGATGGCCGCCCCTGCCGGCAGGTCCGGCAGGTCCGGCAGGTAAGGGTGTGGCACCGCTCGACGGCGGTGCTGCCTGCCCAGGGCCGGCGCGCGTCCTGGGGGCTGCCGGGCGTCTGGGCCGCCCTCTTGTGCCTGGGCTGTCGGCGGCGGCGGCGGGCTGCTGCTGCCTCCTGGATGCAGGTTGCCGCTGTGGGGCCCGAGCCCAGCTCCGCCGCCCTCTCCGGCGGGGCCGCTCTCTAGCGCAGGAAGGACCTCCGCCCCGTGCGGAAGAAGGACTCGATCTGCTCCAGCGACCGGCCCTTGGTCTCGGGCACGCAGCAGCCGGTGAAGGCCAGGTTCACCAGGCACACGGCGGCGAAGAAGAAGAAGGGGGCTTGCAGGCCGAAGGCGTTCTGGGGGGAAGAGTGCCTGGGTCACGGGGAGCCCAGCTCCAGCTTCTGGCCCGGCTCGTGCCAGCTAGCTGGGGGGATGGGGCTCCATCGCATCACCCGGTCAGACACCCTGGGGCTCCCCACCACCGGCAGGAAATCCAGCCACTTCAGCAGGGCTTCAAGGCCCCCCAGGGCTGCCTGCAGGGAATGGTGCTGGGCCCTGGGAATGACCACCACCTCTGAGCTGGAGCCCACCCTGGCCCCAGACACCAGCCTCTCTCTCCCTGGTCCCAACGCCCACCTTAACTCTGCCTTCCCACGCGCCTGCCTGCGGCAGGCTCACCAGCACAGCGTGGCCAGGGGCGGGCTCCTACTCTGCCCACAACACCCCCCCTCCACCATCGCTCAGCCTCCTCCTGGCACCGTCTCTCGGTGCCTCCACCCTGCCCTGACGCATTGACTGCCCCAGGACAGGCCTTGCCCAGGCTGTCCGCGTCAGATCCTCCCACCCGGGGACGGGGGACTCTGGTTGGCTTCAAGGCCTGCTGGGAATCTGAACCAAGAGTCAAGTTAGGATGGGGAAGTGCTCGGCGGAGAGACCCAAGCTGCCCACCGGAGGGAAGACTGCGCTCACTGCCTGGGATGCAGCAGGGCAGGCAGGCCTGGCTCTGTGGTTTCACCTCGGTCTGGGGGTCAGTTGCCTGACTTCGCCCAACAGTTCCCTGAGCCGAGTGTTTGCTGAACTGAAAGAGCCTTCGTCACGCTGTCACTTGACAGTCCCTGGCCTGGTGTGAAGGGAGCGTGTGCTGAGGCTGAGGGGACACCGGCCAAAGGGGCCCGCGGGCCGAGCACTCACCGTCACCAGCAGGAAGGACTTGGTGAGGGCAAAGGCGGTGAGCCAGCTGACCAGCACACAGAGCCCCGAGGCCACGCCCCGGGCCCGGAGGGGCAGAATCTCCGACATGAGGAGCCAGGTGATGGGGCCCCAGCCCATGGCGTAGCCTGCCGGGGGTGGGGGGGGCAGAAGGGTGCGCTCAGACCCCGTCTGGGGGCCGGGGGAGGCCTCGGTGTCTCCCTGGAGCTGCTGGGAGACCCTCCCCAACCACCGAGACAGCAGCGCCCCAGCCCCCCTGAGCAGACGCTGGCCCGTCCCCGCCCTCCACAGGCACCCCTACCCATGATGAAGAGCATGGTGGCCAGCAGGGGCACGAGGGTGAGGCAGCCAGTGGGCGTGGCCAGGGGCTGCTCCGTGCCCGCCAGGGCTGTGCGCTCCAGGCCCATGGTGCTGTTGGGGGCCAGAGACTTCGGACCGAAATGCACGTACAGCCCCAGGGTCAGGTTGGCAGCAAACATGCCAGTGGCTGTGGACAGACCGGTGGCCTCGGGGGCCGGGACCCCGTGAGCCCGAGCCCCTCGGCGCCCTGCGCGCCGTGCCGCCCGCTCCCGTCAGGCCGCTGCCACACCCAGTGTGCGTGCTCACTGCCGCGAGCCCCAGCCGGCCTTTCTGGATGCCCAGCCCTGCGCCGGGCCAGCCTTTCTGGATGTCCAGCCCTGCGCCAGGCACCAGGCAGACCCAGGCCCCCTGGTACTCCCATCGCGAGGGCAGCAGCTGAAGGGACAAAGGGGGGACGCGCAGGCGACCGCCGCACTCACCCGAGACGAAGAGCAGGACCTTGCGGCCGGCCAGGTCCATGGTGAGGGCGGCAATTAGCACAGACAGGAGCCGCACGGCGCCCACGATGGCGGCGTCATCCTTGGGGGGCTGCGAGGAGGGGGCCCTGAGGCCGCACGGCCCTAGCCTGTTGGGCCCCCCCCCCCCAACCACAGAGGCTCCGCAGGGTCAGGCCCCAGGCTCAGCGGCTTTCTGCCAGTCACCCAGCCCAGCCCGTGGGGCCTTTCTGGCAGGGGGCACAACCGTCATGCCCACCGCTAAGCCCAGGGCTGGCACTGGATCCTGGCACCACTGCCCCTAATCTTCGCATCTCGTCTCATCTCTGAGCCCAGGACAGGCAGGTGAAGGCCTGCTGGCTCTTATCTCCAGTTAGCAGAAGAGGAAGCTGACGTTTTGGCAAGGGGGCAGGGGGGACTGACTGCCTCAGCGAGTGACAGATGCCCGGAACCTGGGATCTGTGGCTCCCAGGGGTCAGTTCTTCTAGACGTCTGGTCTCCCTTGTAATTCTGAGTATCTTGCTTACAACGTGGAAGCCTTACAAACATTACTCAGGACAGGCGGGTGTGCAGAAACAGTTACGAGACGTGGGTGCGCCCGCGGCCCCGCACAGGGCAGGCGCTCAGCGGGCACAGCTTTCCTGGGCCCGGGGGCAGAGGGGCGGGGGTGCGCTCTCACCAGCAGGACCGCGGTGCTGTCAAAGATGGACTGCAGGTAGACAAGGATGGGCGTGATGCCCGTCAGCTGCTGCAGGAGGCGCATCAGCAAGGCGATGACGAGGGGGCGGTACATGTGGGGGTCCCGGGCCTCGGCCCACGACAGGCGGCTGCTCTGCAGACACGAGGCTGCCGCTGCAGGGGGCTGCCACTGCGGGGGGCTGTGCCGGCCCCTCCGGCTGGAGCCACCCTGGCCTGGGCTGCCTGGGGCTAGGTAGGAGGCTCCCTTCTTCCCTCTCCCAGGAAAGATCTTTGTCATTGGGGCAGCCCTAGCTGTGGGGACCGCCCCAAGGGACCCAGGCCCCCGGGTCAGTGAGTGGGCTGAGGCAGACCCCCTGCTTGGCAACATGGCCGGGTCCCTGGGCATCCACACTGTGGGGCGTACACACCCTGGGCCAGACCCCAAGACGTCCCACCCCCACCCCCTGCTCCTGGAGGTGGGAACTGCTCTCATCCCCGCTTCCCAGGAAAAGCAACCGAGGCTCATGCCACCGGCGTGAGAGGCCCGTGTCCCACAGCGCCGCAGGACACCCGCCCCGCACACACCTGCCTCCGGACGGTGTCCTGGATCTGCTCGAACTCCCAGCGGGTGTCGGCGTCGGCCCCTCGCAGCCAGGCCAGCGCCTGCAGCGCCTCTGCATCCCTGCCCTTGGAGAGCAGGAAGCGAGGGGAGTTGGGCATACAGCTGAGCAGCAGGACCATGACGAGCACCGGCCCCTCCCCGGCCACGGCCAGCCAGCGCCAGGGCAGCAGCAGGCCTGCGGACAGGAGCTGTGAGGGGCTGGGGTGGGGCTGGACAGAACCCCTCCCACTGGGGGCCTCTGAGCAGCCTCACTTGGCTTCAAGGGTTAGTCCCAGGGCCGCCTCCTACAGGAAGCCTACCCTGGTTGCTCCAAACCAGGCTGCACTCTGATCATAGGGCCCAGGTCCTTGGAGGGCCCCAAGGGTCATAGCAGGGTGATGGAGGAGTAGCCTGAGCAGCAAGGCCCTGGGGGCCTCTACCAGAAAACACTGACCACCCCCCGCCAGCCGGCCACACTCCGATCACTTTTCACCCATCCAAGTACAAACCAGGCCCGACCCTGCTTAGCTTCTGAAATCTGACAAGATCCGGCGCATTCTGGGTGGTACGGCCATAGAACTGATCACTGTTACCTATGGACTTCCCACCTAAGACTATTTGCCAGAAATCATTATGCTATTAAGACAGTTTACAAGA